>VYZM01019502.1:881752-934773 GCA_013398915.1 Dromas ardeola | reverse complement strand
GTGGGGGGGAAGAAAGCTTGAAATACTTTATATATATTTATTTTATATCAGCTTCAAACTGCTGAGACATGGATTAGGCATTTTTTTTAAGGCTGCAGCACCATAAATCTCTAGACTGGCACTTGTAGTTTATAGGGGCTGAGTGGCTGTGGTGATCCTCCATAAACAATTCAGACATGTGGAAGATGAATTTTAATGAGTGCTCTCAGAGCTAAGTGCTACGTCTCACTTCTGCACCTCAAATTCACTCATTTTTTACTTTTATGTTATATCAGAGGCTGCTCTATGCTTTTCCCCTAATTATCTCCACTCAAGCTGGATTCTGTCAAACCCAGAGGAAAGGGAACATAGCTGTGTACACAGAGGTGGGGTTTTCACCTGGCCTCACTTAAGCAAGGGTTTAAACTCTCAGTCAAAACACCTGGGCTTTTGAAGAGGAGACACTGGCATCTCGTGCTCAGGGATTGTTTCATTTACTTTTGCCTGTGCAAAAGGCTTTTGTGTTTCATGTCCTGTCTGCAAAATGTTCAACCTTGTTCTAGGAAAGGCTCCAAAGTAAATTAGAGCAGCCTTGGGGGCTGTTTTAAATCATAGCAGCTGAGGCCTTACCCCAGCACTTCATGCTCCGCCCTGTCCCTCTTCCACCAACACTCTCTACAATAACCTCAGATCTTCCCCTTTTCACAGAGAAAACTCTTCGCTTTGCATCACTGATAGGTTTCCCTAGGCTGGGAAACCGTCATATCTGCTTTACAATAAGCAAAGAGAATGAGAAACTGAGCCCCCCAGCTTTTCTGGGAAATGGGCATTCACCAGTTACCGTAACTCAGCGTTGCTGTTTATATTCTGAAGCGCATAGACTGACGAAGTAGGAAAAAAACACAGCTAGAATAATTGCTCCTGGGTATTGTGCTTTCAGATGCAAACTTAACCATTCCTGAAGCTGCTGAGGACAATTTCCCTGAACTTCCAGCACTGTGACATCAACCGTATGCCTTCGCTGGGGTTTTCACTTTCCTCAGCTCTTACAAACATTGGTCCCTGCCGGAGGCAAGGCAGGGAAATTATGGATCAGTGGAACGATCCAGTACCAACAAATCCATAGTTACGTAAATAGGCAGTTATTCTTATCATTTCCGTGTTCTGACACAATTTCCTGCCCTCCCGTTAGGCTGTTCCGAAGATCGCCTGGATGACAGATCTGCTTTGAAGAGTGTCAAACCCCTTTGCGAAGTGTCCCCCTTGTTAGAAATAGCTGTCTTGAAGAACAACGGCTGGGAGCAGGGTGAGAAGCCGTGCCGATGTTAACAGCCTTTGATCATATTTGGCATGGATCCAAATAGTGCCTGCTGTGGGCATTGCTTGTTTTTAACGTTCCTGATCATATCGCAGTAAAGCCTAGGAACTGGGCTTTGCTTGATGAGTTTTATTATGCCTCCTGCAGATTTTGTGATCTACAACTTTCTTGGAGCAGCTTAGAATGGGAGAGGGACGCAGGGGCCACAGAGGTGCTCCTGTACAAGCTAGTTAGGACATGGCTGCAGCAGACAAGGGAGGAAGGTGAGCTAGTTTAATTAATAGGGTTCTGCTAGTGCCGTTTATTTTGACAGAAGAGAGGATTAATGAGATCTCACAGCTGCAGCTCTGCTGACAGGTCTGTGTGTGATGATGTCTGGCATGGGGTGGTAGTGAGCAGATGGAATTGGTAACCTCTTTGGCAAGCACAGCTGTCCTTGGCATAGGAAGCATGATAACCTTTAATATCCCCATCAAGACCTTTAGGGCTCTGAGGGTGTATGTGACAGTTGCCCTGACGTTGCAGACTGGTCACCTTTAGTTTATCACCATCAAACCTTAGTAAGCTTTGTTATGGTAGTTC
The DNA here is from genome assembly GCA_013398915.1 of Dromas ardeola. Lineage (NCBI taxonomy): Eukaryota > Metazoa > Chordata > Aves > Charadriiformes > Dromadidae > Dromas > Dromas ardeola. The sequence goes on along the minus strand of VYZM01019502.1, from coordinate 932,894 downwards.
TCAGCTCACCTTTGGTCATTTCTGAGTCTTAAACATTAAAAAGTAATTGAAATTAAAAGACTAAAGGGTCCATAGGTCAGTGCTGTTTAGAACGTCTTTCTATTTGCTTACGGGATAACACTTGGAAAGCATCACTAAGTTAAGCTCTAAATAGGCTTGTGGCCATATCTGCATGTAAATACTTGTGCTGTTCCAGGACCCTTAATATTGCATAGTTCATTCAACATCGAGAAATATGTGCAAGACTAATATTCCTCAGAGTCAACATTTCTAGTTAGTCTAATTAAACAATGTACTGGAAATATGTATTATTAGCATGGATGGAGTCTGCTGTGCTCCCAGTTTTAGAGTTTGCATTTAGGCTAATGAAATTTTGTACTGTAAGGAAGTGATAAGTGCTGTAATAGAAAAACATTAGCAGCAGAAATGAAAGCAAGTAGCTAACTTTCCTCATTCGAGTTACTTTTGAGGAATGCAGCCTTGCTTCTTAGCTATCAATTATTAATAAACACAGTTGAAGACTCTCCTGTGTTAAAACTTTTCACGTGTAACTTTTCCTTCCTTTAGCTACCTCAGATCACAATTTTTTTGAGCAAATGCCACTTCTCACAGAGGCGGTGCAAGGTAGGAGAATGCTCTCTTGAATGTGCGCTTTTCTGAAAATAGCTATAAAGGAAAAATATTACTTGGTAGAATATGGAAGAGAGTACAACTCTTAAATTCATGTTCCTGTTCTCTAGATCCAGGACTTGTCTGCAGCACACTGTATTACTCTTCTAGTTTGTGTTTGCATGCTCTTCCCATGAGGGTCACTTTGTGAGAAAGCGAGGATAATGTACACCAATAATCTGCTTTAATAACTCCGTACATAAAGGTACGGAAAGAGGATATTCAGGGGAAATTTTATGGAAATATTGGAAGACTATTTTTCCTTTTTCCAGCCTTGTGTTTCTTCATAACTTATTTGCATTGTTCAGTCTCAATAGCTTGTGTTTTGTATTGCTGAAGTTCATCTTCAAACACTTTAAAAGAACAGAAATGGAAGACTAGAAAGGAAAAGCATGGCTCCAAATAGCAAAGATCCTCTGACTTCAGTAGATGTGTCCAAATCATCACAGTGGTGATGTTTCTCGGTGCCGTAGGTTACAGGAGAAGTCAATATGCAGATTTAGAGAGAAGTTAGCTAGGCAAGAGACTGCTGGGGGGTTAAAATAAATCTTAACGTGTCACTGACCAGAGCCCTCGGTATTCTCTATCTGTCACAAGACAATGAATACTGTGTCAGTGGTATGTTTTAAGCTGTAGTTGCCTTTTGGCTTAATGTTTGGAGCTGACAGAGGAATGAGCGTTACGTGCAAAGCGAAAGTGGGTTGAATATGGGAGATGCAAACTGTGGCTCTGGGTTCCTCCTGTGTTTGGAGCTCAGCGGGAGCTGGGACCTCCTTCCTTTTCTCATGGCAAGATCTCGCCGTTGCCTGAAGCACCTACTGAACAGCAACAAGGGACAGGGAAGCAGCAAGGGAACGTACCTCATTGATTTCAAGGACTGAATGCCTCACTGCAGCTCTGGTACGGGCACAAGGCTGCAAGCTGAAAACTACAGGGACCCAGTTTTCAAGAAGTACAAGCAGAAAACCCAAACCAAAACAAGTCACTCATCTTTTCCTTCCCTACCAAACACTTTGGTGTTACTGGAAGGATCAAAATTTCATATTCTATTCCTGACTGTCACTGGTTTCCTATCTAACCTTGAGCCAACCATACAACAAAAAAATCAGCTCGTATTAGTCATTTTTACGACAATACTTCTGAGATCTATGAGGATGAATTGACAAATGCTGGTAAATTCCTTGGAGATTCTTAGAGACCATTTCTTATTCAACTCCCTGAGTACATTTTTGTTCTAGAAGTTGTCAGCTGCTCTCAGGAGAGTGTAGATCCACTACACAGCTCTGCATTAGTTTGGCGATGAATCAGAAGCTCAATAGCTGAATCTTCAAATGTTCTTGAAGTTCATTGTTTGCACAAGAAACAGTCCTCTGCATTGCTGCTCAATGAATTGTCAGGAAAATGACTACATAGATAATAAATTATAAGATCTGTCACAAAATTCAGCCTGCTTAAATAACTTTTAAAAGCTATTAATAAATCCTGAGTGGTTGAAACAATTGTCGCACATCTTCACGCTTTCTCACCAGGTACAGCTGTTGAAAATGTAGTCAGCACTGAATGGCTTGAAATGCTTGAGTTGCTCGCAAACATGGGCCCGTGATTGAAAAAGAGAGAAGAGGAAACTTGAGGTTGTGATGGTTTCATTTCTTTGAAGTTTAAGCTCAGGTTTCACCATGCGGCACTTCTGCTGTTCAGACAAAAAATGATCAGTGCCATTTCAGAGCAGATAATCCAGCCCTAAACAAGGTATAACACGTTTAGCCTATAAGGTGAATCATAATGACGTAAAGTGGGATAAAAATACGTGTTTTTTCAGGGTAATCTGCTGGAATTGAAAGTGAGTAGTCAAACCATAACTAACTATCATCATTCATGTCTTAATCCCAGGTTACTGACATGCTTAAGTCCCCTCAGGTTTTCAGTACGTTTATTTGCGTAGTTGCACAGAATGATTTAAACCTTCCAGCTCTTGGTTTGCATTCTGGGAATGGCTTAATGCTCACAGACCTGGAGAACAAGCACACCCTTGGTCCTGCTCCAAATTCTGCTTGTAAACCAGATGCTCAGCTGCAAGGAAAATGAGCTGCATCTTAGAGACTTGTAATTCTCTGTGTTGGGGTCATCAGGACTCCTGGGTCCCAATTGTCCAACTTTGGAATAAAAGGAATAAAACACAACGCTTAACTCTTGCACGGGTTTTTGAAAAGACTTCATCAGTTGCATACCTGAGGGTTTGTGCCCAAAGCTAAATCTATCAAGCAAACTTCTGTAAAGAAGTCGTTAAAGTTGGTGGTGAGTAGATGGGTGCAAACAGAATTGCTCAGAGTCATAAGGGGATCTTGAAAGCTTCTGGTGGTGTTTCCAGTGAACATCTACCTGTAGGTGAGATAGGAGACATAAGGAGGAATCACTCAAATGCACTTTATTTAATTGAGCTCCAAAGACTTGTGTAACTACACTACCTATGAGGTCAGGAGAAAGGGTGTTTTAACATCCACGGAAGGACTGTTTTCTTCTGTGATTTGATCTCCTTGTGCCCCTGTACCCTCAAGTCTCTTTCTCGTAAGCCTGGGAGATGTGCTGCTGGAAACAGGCTTTGCAGAGGGGTGGGCTGGATACGAATGCCTCATTTGTTACAACCCTCAACCTGTGATTAGGAATGCAGCTAAAAGCAGTATCTTAAGCAGCCTCACATTGATCCACATTGGCCAGGTTTTGATAAAGGCTGATGAGGTAATTTTTTCTTTCAGCAGTCAAACTAGAGGGAAGAAAATCAGGGCAAAGAAGAAAAGTTGCAATTTCTCTTTTCTGAGAAGAGAGCTTTTCCTTCCCTTATGAGAAAGTGAGATATCCACACAAAAGATGAGTAGGATTTGATAATGCCAACTGTGGTTCTCAATTACATATTTTTCTCTTTTCTTCCCTCACAGGAACTGATAATGCCATCCTCAATAAAATCTAGAAGAAAAACATTTGCGTGCGTGAAGGGAAAGAAGGTGTACAGTGGCTCCCTCTGAGTATTCCTGGAAAGGTAATAAGAACTCTTGTTTAGAGATACACACTAAAATTTCTCCTGTTGATATGTTTTTGTTTGCTATGTTTTTAGCTGTGCATTTGTTCTTTTGATGATGTATTCTATAGTGGGATATAACTAGTGTTTATCTCCAAGTCCTATACTTAATGACTTAATGTTATAATAATGAATATCTTGGCTCTTGATGGCTTCAGAGTGCATTGGATATATTCATAAGATAACGTCATATTGATTCCCCTCATGTTTTACATTGATATTTTGCTAGGGTTTTGGTGATGTTTCCAAAGTATCGTGTCCCCTTCTCCCTTCGCTCCAGCCTGCTAGTGATGTAAAGCTATTCCCCAGAGGATCTGCCCGGTATCATCCTCCCTTTCCTTTCTTGGTCAGCAAGTGAAGAAGCAAAGAGCCTTGACGTTTCTAGCATAGCCATGAAGAGCCTGGACATTCAGCGTTCTGTGGCCTCACGTAGCATCCCACCACAGTCCTCGCAGCAGCTCTCTCACCGAATTTGGGCTGATTTCTCCCATCGCTTTCCTTTCATTCACGCGGTGAGGATTCGCTTTGCAACTCCACTTCAGAGGGTGAGGCACACTCTCACTTCTGAAAAAAAAGTCAGCACACAGGAGAGAAAGTTTAGTTAGCTGAGAAATATCTCCAATAAGCCATCAAATTGGAAGCCACCCCATTTTGTAGGGTTTTTTTCAGACGTACTATACCCATATAGCGTAGTAAATGATCTACAGGAATTGTTAAAGGCTGTTTTTTGGGATAAGTAAAATAAGCACTAGTATTTGACAAAACCAGGAAGAGTTAATGTGAATGCTGGTAAATAGGTGGATTCTTTCAAGTATAAGGTAACGATAGGACAAGTTCTCAGTAGTTCTGATTTCTTGCCTATTTGCTATAATTGGGTGTTCTAGAAAAAAACCTTTTAGATTACTATGAATATATCCAGTAGAGGAAAGAAGACCATGAATAGATCAAACAAGGAAAGCATCTACAGGGGCTGAAGAGTAGTAATGAGTCACCACATCCACCGGCCATCACAGGAACTAGAAACCAGATGCGACTTCTCACTCTGAATATCCTTTTGCAGTGGCATGTTTTCCGTGAACAAGCAAAAAAACTGTTATAGAACAAGCTTGGTTTTTTTTTTTTCCAGTTCTGTTCGTACCTGCTAAATAATCTTTTCACTCTAGTTCCCGTCATTATACTATTTTCCCAACACGGCACACAGTGAACAAGCACTGGTTTCCCACCTGTTGCATATGTACTGCTGGAGAACAAATATAAGCCTGGTGGGGTAAAAATGGTCCTGATGGGGTAAAACACAAAGGTCACACACAGCCCTGGTAAATGCCATGTTCCAGGGCAGCTGCAGCAGTTCTCACCGAAGACACCTTAGTATTTACTCAGAACTTGATACAGTTACATGGTGTCCAAAGGAAGAAAACCAAGCTAATCTTTTTAAGAGTCCACATTTGGGTAGTCTTTTAATGGTTAATTGATTTGTCTCTTTATTGCCACCAACACAGGGCAAGCTCTTCTCATTTTGGTGGATACTAGGTACAAGAATTTAATTTTGGTATCTGTCTTCCTCCTGTTGCATCCAAGGAACACTGTTACATTTTATTTTGGCACAGACACACACAAGCTACTCTTTCTTTTTTTTTTTTTCGCTATTCCAAAAATCAGCAGCCTTTTCTATTAGACTGCCCTTGGGCATGTTTACAGTGTTTTCTCTCTTGGCTGTGGTCTTTGACAAAACATGCACTGAACTACTTTTGAGACACGTTTTGTGGGATCACAGAACTAACAGAAAAGTATTTTAAAGGCTATGTTGTTCTTGTTCCAAACTTACCTAATTATCTGAATCCGTTACCTTTTTTGGTTTAGATGAAAGGATGGCAAAAACATTTGCGGCGCAAGTTTTCTTTCTTCTCTGTTTTCAGTTTAGGTGGTTGATTAGTTTTCTGTTCTCGGCCAACTTCCCCTTAAACTTTTGATTGCACGAGCTGAGTGAAACTGGCCTGCTCAGCATTTAGCAAAACTTAGTCATTTTAGGGGTTGCTGCATAATAATATATGCTGATATAGTATTGACCATAGTAACTGATGTCCTTGAGGCTGTGCTGGAACACTAGGATCTGGCCATTCAAATGCGATCTGTAAATCAGGCGGCAAAATCAAGCTTTGTCAATTTTTTTGGCCCTGATCCTGTAAAATTGCTCACGTGTCCAAGCAATAATCCTCCTTGCTCCTGATCTTGTGGATCCATGTGGGACTGTGCATATGTGTAAATTCCTCCTCTCCAGATTTGGTTGAAAGAATTGGAGTAGCAGCTTTTCTAATGTTTTCCCCGTGTTTTTATTCAGTGGTTAGTGAAATGATTCTTTGCACTATGACAAACCCTTACCACATGTGCATGGCAATTTCTATTTTGCAATGGCATAACATGGTTGCATCACCAAGTTTCAGTAGATGATACGAGGTGAGTGGCACTACGTCAGCGGTGCTCTTAGATAACATGCAATTCCTGTTGATCAGAATGATAGGCATGGGGTGTAAATAAATTCCATCACTAAGCTTTTTTTCACCCCCCTCATTGCTCTGTGCTTCATGTAGTGATACCACGCTCAATGGAGGTTAAACACCACCGGTGGGAGTGGTGATGTGTGACGTGCATGAGATCTCCGGGAAGGTGCGTGGTGGCGTGCGAGACCCAGCGCGCTCCAGAAACAAGCTGGTGTTGAAGGGGCTGCAGGGTAGCACTTGCCTTTCCATGCTGTGGCAAACTCATGAAGAAACACGTGTGGGACCTTGCTTGGGCTGCAGGCATGCCAGGTAAGCAAGTCCTCTTACCCAATCCTGCCTCAGTTTCCCTGCCTGAAACACACCGCTGTGATACTTGGCTCCCTTGTTAGGCACCAGGAGGTGCAGCCAAGAAAGTGTTAGGAGATGCAGCCAAGAAAAATTGTTACGTGGCAGAGCTGCTGTTGCTTTTATTTCCCTTCGCCTGTAGTCATTCACGTAGTTTCCTTTCCAGCTCCACCCTCGCCGAGGGCTCTGCAGGGGAGTGCTGCCAGCCCCCCCCCCCCCCGGCCCTCTGCCCCCACCTTCCCCTCCGTCCCAGGGCCTTTGGGCCAAAAACCATCGGGGTTTGGGATTTGGTCGGGGGATGCCCTGGGAGACGGGGAAGGGTGAAGTTCTGGGCGGAGATGCTGCTGGCGATGCTCCGAGGGAAATGGTCCGGGAAGGGGGCGCGGGGTGGGGGGGGGATGCTCTAAGGTGGGATGCCCTGGGGGGATGGATGCTGAGAAGGGGATGCTGGCGGGGGCGGGTTGCGGTAAAGCCCGGGGGATTCCGGGCCGCGGGGGAGGCGGACGGGAAGGGCGCAGGGCGGAGCGGGGGGCGGGCGGCGGTGACAGCGACAGCCACAGCCACACGTGCCCGCCCCGCGACCGGCGGCGTTCGCGGAGCGGCTCCGGCGGCGATGGGCGGCTGCGGGCTCCCGGCGGGCTCTGCCCGGAGCGCAGGTAACCCCCAGCGACCCGGCGCCCCCCGGTTTGGGTTCCCCGGGTGGGGGGGGCTCCTCCTGTCCGCCCGCCGGGGCTGCGGCTGCGCTCGTTGCTCCCTTCTGCTTCGGTCCTCGGCGCGTCCTGTCCCGCGGGTTTCAACACAGAGTGGATTTTCTTTAAAAGAAAAATCTCAGCTGGTGGTAGGAGTAGGGGTTTTAAGTGCTTTTTTTCTTTTTTCTTCCTTTCTTTTTTCTTCCTTTCTTTTTTCTTCCTTTCTTTTTTCTTCCTTTCTTTTTTCTTCCTTTCTTTTTTCTTCCTTTCTTTTTTCTTCCTTTCTTTTTTCTTCCTTTCTTTTTTCTTCCTTTCTTTTTTCTTCCTTTCTTTTTTCTTCCTTTCTTTTTTTCTTCCTTTCTTTTTTTCTTCCTTTCTTTTTTTCTTCCTTTCTTTTTTTCTTCCTTTCTTTTCCTCTCCTCTCTTTTTTTCTTCTTTTCTTTTTTTTTTTTCCTGGAGACTTGGTGGATTCTGCCTGTTTTGTGCCAGCCCAATCGCTATCATTTTTTCATGCTTTCCCACCTATCCAAGAGGAACTAACTTTGCAGTGGGAGGCTCGAGGTTACTCTGTGCTTTGCCTTGCTGTGTATTGTTTTAGTGATGCTGCCCAAGATACTTGGACCTTGTGTGACTATTTTTTGTTATCCATATGAGAAAATTGTGCTGAAGAAATCCTTTCCCAGCCGGCTTTCACTGAATTGATTCATCCCTATGTATATGTGATCCGTAGAATAAAAACAAACAAACAAACCCCCAAACAAACAACAAAGAAAAACATCCACGCAAGTACATCAATGTAGCAAAGTTGTTTTAAGGGTACTTTTAACAGAAATTTAAGAAGTAAGGTATAGTTCTTTACAAGCTTATGAGCAGATCTTTTTAATGAGAAATGAGTCTAGTGTAGCACAATTATGGCAACTGGCAAGAAATTAGTTGGTGCCCTTAGTTTTGTGACAGCTCAAAGCATGCTGGAAGATGAATTACTACTATGTGGCATTAAGAAAATAGAAAATCTCACCTGGATATTTTTGTATTAATTTTCCGTGATTAAGCTGTAGAATTTGTCACGTATTTTGGAGAGATTTTGATTCATTCTCAGAAGATGAGGCTGTTGAGTGGGTAGATTTAGCTGTCAGGATGAATGGGTGTATTTGAGTAATAATCTTATTTGTTTGATTTTTTGCTGCTTTTCAATACCATCATAAAATAGCTTATCGTAAAGCAAATAGGCTTTCATATGATGTAGTCTGAAGATGGATTCAGTGTGTGTAGTTTCACTTTGCAGTAGCTGTGGGAAGAACAATTTGAAGAAAATGGTGCAGAGAGGAAATTTGCATTTTATTTCTTAAAAAAAATGTTGGGACTTTTCATTTTTTCATAGGGATGGTGAATTTTGTGCTGTTAAGAAATGTTTAACTTTGATTATATGAAAGAAGCAATAGAATAGTTTGTAGATGTGTGTATTTAAGGTGTTGATTAAGAAACAAGGGCATGAGGAGGGGCAACGCTGTCATTGGCAGTTGGTGGAAGGTGGGTGTCTAAATAGCACGTGGGTTCCTGTAATCATCCCCTCTTTGGCCAGTGCATAAGACCATAACAGAGGGCTAGACGCATTGCTTATCACGTCTTTTGAGGTAATTACTACCATAACTGGCTCAACTTCACTGCAAGATTTTTTTCCCAGTGGCTTTTGTATTTAGTAATATAAGCAGCTGCTTTCCAACTAACTGCACTGATGAAATTCCTCTTACTTGAGCAGGTAATTAGTCAAAACGTACCTGCTCAGGCAAGAAATGCTTCTTGAGGAGAATAGTGATTGTGCTTTGAATGTTGAAGTTCACTGGGATTTAGGGCTGCCTGTGATGAAGGTGGAGTCAGGCCATTTATGTGGCCAGGGTGGGCTTGGGACAGGGGATAAACCTCATCCCAGAAGCTTCTCCGTTTCTCCCACAGAGATTTCCAGGCAGTATTGAGTCTCTGCTTCTGCTGCTTTTGTGCTGATTTGTCTGTTTCATCTCCAAAACTAACTTCTTATTGATAGCTGAAGCTTGCCGTGAGGCCTACACCAGTGGCGGTGAAATTCATGCAGGACATGTGTAACACCTTGCGCTGTCTCTTAGTTAGGAGAATTTCAGGTTTTATCCCTTTTGGTGACTCGCTCCTATACCATGAACTAATTTTAGTATGAGGCTTTGAATTCCAGTCTCCCAAGGTACAGAGATGTGGGGTCTCTCATCACCCCCATCTGGTTGGGGTCCCTCTGCCCATGCTGCTGGCGTGGGAGAGGGGGAAGCTTTACCTTAGCAGAGGAGAGCAAAGCATGCTAAATATGTTCTGCATTTCCTCCACGCCGTTTCCATCCTTGAGTGGAAATCTGCTCCCGATTTCCTCAGATTTGGAGGATTTACGTTGGCACCCTTCCCACATTCCCGTCTTACTTCCAGTTGTATTTATTAGATAATAGACTTGCATAGAAGCTTGTTTGTAAGCAAAAGGAACGTTTCCCCCCCCCCCAACCCATTTCTACCAAAGTTAAGCAGTTAAGTGTTCCCTGGGTCCCGGGGGGCTGTTTCTCAAAACTAAATTGGTCTTTGCAGGATTATGAGGATGTCAGAAGCACAAGCGCCTCGAACTCTGATTTCTAAATGAGTATCAGCATAACAGCTCTACCTGAGCACACCTCTATTTTCTAAGCTGTCAGTGCTATAAAATCAAATCACAGAAGCAGAGGAGATATATTAATATTTAGGTAATTTGTGTCTCTGAATAGCTAGACTTTCTGCATTCCACGTAAGGATTAACTCCCCATTGCCTTGTGCGTGAAGGGTCCTAATGAAGACCAAGGACAGTAAGAGAAACTGGGCCAAGTCTCCCGTGTTTGATCAAGTGATTGATCACCTTATTATATGCCTGTCAATTTCTCGCTTGAAGAAATTAGTTTGGGTGTAATTACAGGTTTATCAGCATTGCCACGGAGCGGGATGATCGCTGTGTGGGCAGGTGGTGTTGGTCTAATTTAGGGATCAGTAATAAGGAAGCCTTGTTAATGGAGGCTTCATTTCTGATAGATTTGCTCCATCTTCCCTGGATTTTGGGTACCTTGTGAGTAGTAAGGCATTAGGGATGTGCAGTCTGTCTGTCCTGCCCTGAGGATGCCACCTCCTAAAGCAAACTCTGTTTTTGGCAGCCGCATCGCAGCACGACTTGCTTTGCTGGGGGAAATACCTGCATGCATGTAACTTTATTTCCACTAACTCATCATGTAAAGGAGGCGCTTGCTATAATTTTAAAAGTATTTAGGAATTAGTAGTTCTCTTATTTATCAAAAAATGCAGACCTTTAAAAAAAGGTGCTCAACCAATCATAGGTCATTTGAAAACACTTTAACCTATTCTTTCAACTTAGAAAACCATGTGGTTAGTTACACCTAATGATAAGACTGCAGAAAGTAGGGTGTTATTTAACTCTTCTTGAAACATGCCTAGATGGTTTTTGAACTTTGAATGTTTTGCACTACATTAGATATTCAGACAAATCAATACAAAAAAAGATTTTGTATGCCTGTTGTGTGTGCCAGTGAAGAAGTTTGGATGGTAGAACATTAACCAGGCTCCCTGAATGATGTGTGCTTTTCAATTAAGAGACATCATTGGAGAGGATAATGTAGAAGTGGGCAAAATCTGAGTGATACGGAGTAAACAGAGAACAATTACTCATAATTTCATATAACTCAAGATTTTAGAGGTGAAAAGAAATTATCAAATTTCAATTTTTATTTTTTTTTCTGAGGTACCTTTCGATAAAAGGAGATAGTGTTTCACACAAGCATGATTTATCTATGGAACTCATTACCACAGTGTCCTCCTGTTGCTTAAGATATAAATGAATTTTAAAAATTGTTAGGCAAATTAATAGAGAAAAAGTATGTTAGGATTGTTAATCACATAGATGCAGATACAATTTCTAGCTGAAGCAGCCCTTAAATCAGGGATTCCGGGAAACCAGGAGATTATTCTGTAGGCAGAATCACTATATAATTTCCTGACTTTATATTCTTCCCCTGAGCATCTGCTTTTGGTCAGAGTTAGAGGCAGCTTATTGGGCTAAATCGATATTTGGAGTGATGCAGTCCACTTACATGCTAGATAGGATAAAAAAATTTGGATAGGTTTTTCTTAGATCACTGCAACTTTGTCCAAAACAGTTCCAAGCAGGTGAATGTTTATTCCCACTTGCGGAAAAACCTGCAGGAACTTGTGTGCTTAATGCTGTATTTCCTTAAGTTTTGATTAACTGGCTACTTGTAACCTTCTGTTAAGAACGCAGATTGATCTGACATTTCACCAGGCTACGCTACTGCTGCAAGGCTTCATTGTTTTATCACTCGTGAAATAATTGGATTATTGTGTGAAAATCTGGAGGATGTTAGGATTTTTCTTTTGACCTCTATTTCCCTAAATGTATGTTGCTGTATTTTTTTGAGGCAGGCTTATGTTTTTGTTATCTTTGCATAAACAGTCTGCTGACTTTTTGGCATTTTTTTTAACCTTTGTTTTTGGTGTTTGCATCGCCTCCTATTAGACCCTGAAGCAGGGCTGGTGGTGACAAATTGGGATCCTCGTGTTTGTAGGTAGGATGCATAGTGTGACCACCGTTTGGCTTACAGGAGAGCATCTTGGTAACACTTTCTGGTGGTCCCTAATTAAAACTAGTTAGCTTGATTGCTTGCTTCTGGTTTCTTGGTTAGTGTATGGTGAGAGCTGGAGCTAAGTGACCCAGAGGGTGACTTTTCTGCCTGCCGGCGTGGGTGCCTGTTTCATATGTATTTACACAGATGCTCCTTTGCTAGCTTGTTTTCACTTTCCCACAAAACCAACTTGCAAAAATACAAGCAAAATAGTAATGTAGGTTTTGAGATCTGTGTTTTGTTTTGTTGGCTTTTTGAGATGGGGGGGAAAAAAAAGATATCTTATTCATATCCTTCCTTTCTGGGAAGTACTTGTACCCTTGACAATTCTTCCTGTTGCCCATTCCTAAGAACTACATTTGTAGTTTGCAAAGTGAATTTTGCTTTCCTGGAAACTTCAGGTTTGAACAGACTTCATTGTTTTGGAAATTCTTTAAATTATATAGCTTTGCTGCCTTACGATCAGAGATAAGAGCTAATTTAGAAATAAAAGATTTCCAGCTCCGTGTAACTCCATAAATTAAGACACAGAAGTAGCTCTGTCGTCTTGGGATTTATAAATGTGTGCTTTCATTCTTTGCTCCTAAATAGATAAGCCCTTCTCTAGAAGTTAGTTCTAGCCAGGATGGGGTATATAATCTATATTGTTTGATAAATTCTTGATGGACAAGAATGGAAATGAGATGGCCATACTAATTTATTTGAGCAGGCATTTCTCTTTGTCGCCATGGATGAGGAGGTGGCGATGATCTGGAGCTGTCAGCAAGGATGGGACAGAGTCTCTTAGCTCATGTTATCATGGCTGTGAGATACTTTTTTTTTTTTTAAAGCCTGGCTCACTTGAGTTTAAGTGGGAAGGGATTATGAAGCTCTGTTCTTTGAAATTTTATTGGATACAAATTCCCCTTAAAGTAAAATCCTATTGAACCTAATGGTTTTGACAATTTCAATTAAAAATATCCAAATGAATGAAGTAACGTAACTCAGCTCCTTGGCGCTTGTTTCCCTGGGTTTCAAGTGCAATGTTTTTTGCTGTCTTCCCTCATGGGAAACATCTGCAGAACCAAATGGCAAATCATTAATGCGCATTCAGTAGGCTTTGTTCCCGGTTTCTTGTACTTGGAAACAATTAGCCGTAGAGTTTTGTTTTGTCTTGTTTTTCTCTTTGAATGCAAACATCTAATTCCAGTTATATATTTTAGTGGATTTTGTAGAAGTCCTGCTATTTGGGATTGTTTGTAGTTATTTTAGAATATACACTCCCCACCTAAATTCAGATAGTGGTAATTGTGATAGTACTTTTGTAGTTGGCATGTAATTTTTTTTTCTTTTAAATTTAATGTGTAAGTAGCTGAATTATGTTTAACTTCATAAAACCATAATTTAGGACAGTGCTCATTACAAGCTAGGGGAAGACGTTTGACTTTTGAAATGCAACTTGTTTCCTCCAGTTCAGGAAGATTTCTGGTTCCTAACATCCACCAAACGACTTTGGATGCCTCATAGAAACTTCTAGCAAAAAAATCTGTCCAGCCTTTGGTACTAAGCAAATGAAAGCTGAAGGCTACTACTTAGGTGCAAAAGTTGTTTGAACCAGAAAACCTCCTAATCTGTTTTGCTGCCAGCGAGCAGTTTGTGTTTCAGGACACTTGCCAAATTAGTGATTCTTGCCCATGTCTGCTAGACACAGGTAACTGGAACGTGGGTAGCTCTTAAATCCATTCAAAAACATTGCTACATCTTGAAAGGTTTTTATTGACACCTGCTGCAAAAGTTTTGGGTTTGAGCTCTAAGTGGTTTTAATCCATGAACAAATACAGGAGACTGTGTAATTATGATAGCTGAATTAAAATGCCTTTTAATTACTATTCACCAGAACTAAACATCCATGATTAATCAACTCTGCATTTTGTTTGTTAATTATGGGCTAAGCGGTCATCATTTATGCATTTAACATTTAGTTTGAGAATATGTGAACGGGGCATGGTAATGACAAGTGTGCTGGTCAGTTTGATCTGTTGTAAACTATTCCGCCTGGAGCTATTGTATGCATGAAAGGAGAATTAAAAACAAAAAAAAAAACCACTGTGGTAACAGTGTACAAATGCGGTTGGCAGCACGAGCAAGGACCTGTAGATATGCTTAGGGGAAGGTATTTAAAGTTTAGCAAACTACCCCACCCTGCCTATGGCAAATTTACCTCGGATGAATCAGGACTAAAGTGTTTTTAAGGACTGTGTAATACGCCTGCAGTTTTTCACAGTAAGAGTAGCTTGATTTGGACAGAAGTTATTGTCTTCACGGGTCTGCCACTTGGAGGTAGCAGACCGGGAGCTCTCTGCTTGGACCTAGGATTTGTGTTTTTCAGTCTGATGCAATTAAATGGAATAAAACCCAGCAAACTCTGGCTCTAAATGGAGCATCTCTTGAATTCTATTTAAAATAATTTTATGTTGAGGTTTGGGTGTCTTATGCCAACAGATAAGGTAATCACCCTGTCATTTAATGGTGTACAGTGGGAGTGAATAAACTGTGTAAAGATGCATAAAGTTCTGCCATGAATCACAGGTCCAGAACAGCGTTCCTCAAAGCTGGGGTGTTTCCTTCGTCCCAAAATGCATTTAATGGAGGTGTGGATGAGCAATGCGTTGTGCTGCAGATGCTGGAGTGAGTGAGGCATTGTGTGATACCCGTGTTAGCCGCAGCAGCTCCAGCAACTGGTTCTGTGCAATGTGAGGATGGCCATACTGGGTGAGATCAAAGGTCCACGTCCCCAGGACCTGAACTCTGACAGGGCATGCAGTCGGAGCAGTGTAATATCAAAGAAGCCCTTACTGGGGCCCAGACAGGACAGGACATTTTGGAAAATTCTGGGTTAGAAACAGAAAGCACTGAAGAAGATTGTCCGTGGCATCAGATCAAGTGACCAGAGTACGAGTGTAATGCCAGTGAGCCCAATTCCTGCATAAAAGCTGCCTGTAACTACAGCGAGGGCAAAGGTGTGTAAAATGAAAGCTACGGAGCAGGTTTGCCCCATAAACCAAGTATCTTAGAGGAGCTGCAAGTGAATTTTAAATTACTTCATCAAGTGCAAGTGAAAGAGGCATTATCCTAACTCAGTAATGCCAGTATTTCTGTTTTGTGGAACTTTTCCGATTAACTCACTTTCAGGAATGCACCAGAATTAACAAAACCAGGCTTTGCTATAGAGTTGAGGTTCTTTGAACTCCTGCAGGTAAAATCCTGAACAGGTCACTCAATATTCATCCTTGCATGGGATTGCAGCAAATTCTTATATTTTAGTTTTTGACCTTTTTATTCAAAGTTAAAATAGTTACTGGAATCATAGTTTGTGATTTTTCTCAAAAATTATGTTGTTATTCAGGGGCTTCAGCTTTAGCAAAGTGAAACCCCAGTGTTAAGACTTGGGAAATGCCGAAGTGTAATTGCCTATGAACATGGGTTAAATTTACCGACTTTATCTCATCTTCTCAATGGGAAAATAATGCTGCAACAGAACTCGGAGAACAAAGTGAATAATTCTAGTGCCAGGAGGCTGAAAATTCAAATGGTGTATGGAAAGATAAACCTCAAAGCTGGTTCTTTTCTATGAGAAATGACTGGCATTTAGAGTCATGTGTGCTGGTATACATTTAGTATATAGAATCAAAAACAATAAAAAAAAAAAAAAGATTAAAGGAGCCTTTAGGTTCATGCCGCCATTTGTGTGCTGAATATTTTACTGCCCTGACTTCAGGGGAGCAGTGTGGCTGGTTTTAGTTGCATGCATTGGCTTCTTCATATTTGAAGTACTAAGTTGTTGTCCAAGGTGAAATTTATTCACCAGAATCACGGCTATGAATAAGTAGAATGAAGTTCCTTTAGTCCAGGAAAAAGGTATATGGATACATTTGCTTGCTTTTTTTGTGTGTAACAGAATCTTGCTATTGCTAATCTTACCCGGAAGACAGGCTGGCATAAGCAGGAGAAGTTTTCTTGGCGTTAGTGATTAGTTTATATGCATCTCTTTTCTACATGGTTACATTTAGCCAATGCAAAACCATGGCTTTCAAATATCTTTATTTTCAGGAGTTATTTCCTAGTAATTATCTGCTCCTGCTTCAGTATTTTTGTGACTGTCTTATCTCAGGATCCTTTGTAACTGAATTTTGGAGGAGCTGAGGATCCATGAAGCCCACTAAAATGTTCATGTATTTTGAAAAAAAATTGAAGTGGGGAACTTTGTGCTTAAGTCATTATGCCTGAAATGTGGGCATATGTGTGCAGTAGTTCTCCATACACGTAGGTGATTTCTTGGAGATTTAAGAAATACTGTGTGTCTTTCAGCGTTACTGCCTTAGAAAAAGATACCAGTGACAAGGAGGGGTTTTGTCTCCCCTCAAATAAACACTTGCTTACCATTTGTAACCTGGAGGTCAGATATGGATTCATTGTGCCTATTCAGCGGATGAGGATCTGATGACTGCTATCAATGTTAAATATTTGTTTTATTCTTCATTTAAACTCCCCTGTGCTTCTCCCCGGCTCTCCATTTCACTTGTGGTTGTGGGTCCCCGTCCATCATCAGTCTCTGTGCTGCTAACGAGCTACAAGTCAGTTATACTGATGATTATGTGACAGCGCAGGAGATGCCACTGAAACCCTCAAACGTTTGGCTTCACCAGGAGCTTCCTAAAGGCTTTATTTGTATGTGGGTTTTCTAGTCTCCCTTTCAGGTTTCCCAGTGGCAATGCACAATGCCAGATATCTAAGTGCAGTGATTTTCTGTAAGGACACTTGTGGTCCTTGCAGAAAATGAGGGCTATTACTGGTGCAGTTCCCTCATTCAGTGATACGCCACAACACACCAACCTCTATTTTCTTTAGGGGCAGTTGCCTTCAGCCTCCTGCCTTTGTGAATTAAGAGACTGTAAAAACACTGAGTCATTTTATCTACAGATACACCCAAACGGTGTGGAGATGTTAAATGTGAAAGGACATTTAATCGCACAGGTCAATACAGATTCACGGTAATCTGAACTCTCCCGTGTTACCCGACTTTCTCCATGAGCTCTGGCCCTGGCACGTGCCACGTTGCTTTTGGGAAGAGGAACATGCTGTAGTAAGGAAGAAAAGAGGGCAAACTGTTAACAGCCTGCTTAGTGCAGGCTTTTTTTCCTCTTCAAGTTAGCATCAGGCCATTTCTATGGATCAAAAGTGTTCTGTTGGTGCCACTTTGGTAAATGGTGTTTAAATAAAGAATCATGCAGAGCTTTTAATAGATCTTTCTTCTTTAGTCACTGAGTTTTGATTAGTAGTGTGACAGTAATAGTTATTTAGGGAGCAATGCTGGCACAGGCACAAGTAATTTGCATATAAACACAAACTTCTTTTATTTAAATGTGACTTAAGTGCTAGTAAAAGGGACTGGCTGACTTGGCCTCCAGTGGAAATGAGTCTCCAATTTCCTTCCTAGGTTTGTTTTCCCTGAGAGTTATGAAAAGGGATAATCTATTTCTGTGCATCTCTTGTTACAAAAATATACCTTTTGTTATGAAAGAGGTGAAGAAGGGCTTGAAGGAGAGTGAGGAGGAAGGAGGCTGCAGGGCTGGATTCCCACTGGAGCTCCTCCGACGGGCACCAGCTCCTTCAACACATGATCCCTGCCTCTCTCCTCAACTTGTGCTGCTCCTCATGTGAACTCTGATAAACCACTCCTTTTTCTATTTATATTAGAGCTCTCCTTATCTCACTCTTTCTCTGATTGTGCCTACATCTCTCCTTCCCCTTGCTGCTCATCAGCTTTCTCTCTTCCCCTGCTCCTGGAGCTGCCCTGCTCTAGGTACCACCTTTCCCAGGGATCATCCGATGTGATTTGGAACAATGAGGCAAACTATAAAACAGATACATTCCACGCTAAAGAAATATCTCAATTGCTGGCATGATCTCAGCACATGGCATGGTGCCTTCCAAGGGCAGCATCTGTCGCTCCAGGATCTTTCTTGGGGTCTGGTTTGGGGTGCACATCATCTCCTGCGGTGCAGGCCTGCAGGAATCAGATCTTCGTGCATAGGTGTCTCCGGAGAGGTCTGATGCTCGGGAGGTGTGATTGCACTGTAAAGATCATATTTGATTGTACCATCTCGGTACAGTTCCATGAATTAGATTGAAAGCATTGAAGGGGCCTTCCAGCTTGCACAGGTACAATTACGAGCTACAATATTTTGAAGGAAGCTGAAAAAGTGGAAGGAACTTGTGAAATATCTTTATAAAAATACACCCAAACACTTCCTCCTTCATTTCCCCTGTACATACTCATCATTTTTCTGCTGTTTTAGAATAGACAGAAACAAACCGAAAGCAATACTTTTATAAGCTGGAGGCAGGTGCAGGGTTTTTTTTTTTTTTTTTCAGTAACTTTCACTATCAAATGCTATTTTAAGATGCTTGTAGCAGCCGGTCGTTCTGTTACTTCTCATAGTTACTGTCTGCTCATAAACGTTGAGAAAAAAGCTCTCCAGATTGTGCAAAAGAGTCTCTAAGGAGTTAGAGCATCCCTGTTCCTCTCTTGTGTGATAAGTGGAGGAAGACATGTGCTCATTTCAGGTGTTTGTGAAAGATGGAGCTCCTCCCATTTAAGTCAATTAAAAAATGAAGAGCCAAGCATAGGATCTGAAAGCCTGGAGCCTAAAAAGCCAGGGATCTGTAAAAAAACACCCCCAAAACCAACAAACCCAAAACCTTAAAAAAAAAAAAAAGTCTTAAGATGTCTGCATAATCTGCATATAATAAACATGCTTTTCTTAAACTTTGTATTTACCCTAGATAGTATTTGTGATCTTCTGCAAGGACTGTAGTTTTCTTTCAGCTTACATCAAGAAAATAGAGCTGGTTTCTCTTGGTCATCTTATTTCTATTCAAGCATTGAAGCATGTAAAATTCTCTTTTAGGAAGCACTTGTACTAATATGCTTGACAGCAACAGGTCAAGTTTTTATTGTATTTTATGTTTCAGTTTAGCGTGCCACTATGCTTTGCAAATGAATCTCCAACAACAGAGCAATAGCAGAACAGGATCCGTATCACCGGACTGACATCGTTTGAAGCCCTACAGGGAAGCTGAGGCTCAAATGCAATGGCGAGGTTTGGAAGCTGGCCAGGCCATGGCCCTGCTTTTGCAGCGCGTCGCCTGTGCAATGAAGACGTTAGCTACACTCCAGCGGTGCGCTCCCTTTGCTTGTTAGTACTAAAAATAATTCTAGCGCTGATTTCCCCAGGGTAATTAGCCTATGCAGAATCAGACTGAGATTATAGACTTTTTCTGGTGCCTTATCAAACTTAAGCTCAGGTATTTACCATATGCTGTAAAGACACAGCTGCAGGAAGAAAGGCTGTCTTTCTCAACATTGCGATGTAGGTATCGAATTCAGTGTCCCTTGTTAGCGTATGTGATCACACCCAGAGGAATGGCCTCAGGCCCACTCAGGTCAGCCTTTCGTTTCGGACTTTATTTTTCCACAAAAGAAGCACAACTCTTGAAGGTGTTACTAATCCAAGGGACATCTTGCTCCTGGTAAGGTATTCCCTTTTCTTTTAAATGTTTAAATATCATATATAACATATATGTTATATGTATAACATAATACAACTCATGCTGGCTTTGGAGTGTTCTGGGAGAAACTGGTAACTCTGAACAAAGAGTTGCTTTATTTGGATGATATTTTCTTATTTCTGTGGCTGTTGAGGCTTATCAGAAAGCTACTGCTTCTCCAGATAAGGTACTGAAATAAGTGGTTGCAGAGAAGGAAGCGTAGGTTTCTTTTTCTGAAGTAATTCCACTCTTACTAGTAATGAGTCATGTTTGACTGGGTTCTAGACACAGTGGTGAGAAAAACCTGGGGTACTGAGTATGATCTGTTGTAGAAATAACCACCTAGTACATACAGTTGTTTAGCCATCCCAGAGGTATTTTCCTGAGGAGGAATGGTTTAACTTATGGTTTCTAGGTGCAGAAGGTGGGATTTATAGCAAAAACTAGCAGAAGAGCATGAAAAGAGGATTCCAGTCTCTTCCCCCCTGCTCCCTTACCTCCTTCCTGATGTCACCCTTGTTTCTCAGGGCACTGCATTCAGAAATTGTAAATCTGAAGGGGTTATGCTCTTATTACAACTTTCAATAGCCAAATGCTATGCTGCAGAGCAGAAGTGTAATTAGCTTTGCTTGTAACTTGTGCAATGTCTCGTGTGTTAGGTTTTAAGGCAGTGAATCTGTGCCGGGCAGGCGGAGATGAGGGTGAACGTCCTCTGCCACAAAAGCCAGAATCAATAGAGGTTTTACAATGAGGGACCTTCATTAGTACCTCCCAGTTTGAACCTATGTGGAGATGCATGCAAGTGAAGAACATCTTCCTAACTGCTTCTAATGCACGCTAGTCTCTTCAGCTGCGATGGGTGTAAATGTTGGCTAGCATTTAGGTGTAGCTGAAAGCATACTGACTGAATCACACATTATGAAGATGGATGGCATGCAAACTGACCCGATGTTTTCACTTTAATTGGATAAGCAAATTGAGCACTGTGATTAGTAGATTTATGGAAGTTGTAATAGCGGTGTTCTCGTACTCAGGTGCATTTTTATCTTCTTGCTGGCTTTGGGGATGCTTCTTAAAAGCATTAGCAGGGAGCGTTTTGGGGTGCTTCCGTGAGCATTGTGCCCTTCTGGGCGTGCAGGGAATGATTACTTTGCGCAGAAAGACAATGTGTTCCATAATTTCCAATATGTAAATCAATTTGGTTTTGTTTGCCAGTTTAGTTATATTGTGCGCTTTTACAGTGTTTTCAGTGTCTTGCAGTATTTCTCACTTGTGGTTTTTCTGGCTTCCTAACAAGACAGTAAGTGAAGTAGAACTGCAGAATGATTTCTCTAGGCTTCATACCTCTTATAGACACCTGTTAGAACATCTAAAAAATAACTTAGCTCTAAATATTGTAGCAGTTTAAGGGAGTAAGTAGGGAGTGTTATAGTGAGAGAAACCAAGGCACATTACAAAAGAAATCCCAAGGACCATAATTAGAAGTTACTTAAGGGAGGATAAAATGCTAGAAATACTTGTTTTATCAGTCAGATGGTGAGCTGTGACCAACTTTTTTGTCACCAATCCTTTTCTTTTAGCCCCTATTGCCCCCAAAAGAGGAGGGAGAAGACACAGCAAAAGAAAAGGATACAGTAAAAATGCCAGGTGCGATCAAAAGTGGCCTCTCTGAAGGAAGAGATTCAACCATATGGATTCTTCTGAGCGTTTGAGATTTAGCAGCATATTAAAGAGAAGGCTGAAGAAGATAGGTTAAAAAGATTTTTTTTTTCTTATTACACAAGAACAAGGAGGCATTCAATTAAATTAAAACCAACAATGTTAAAATTGATAACAGGAAATGTTTCTCTTTGAATAATTACCGTTTGCAGCCTTTTGCTACAATGTGCCATTTGATGCAAGGAAAAAATAGAGACCCAGCTTATACCAAGAATTTGGCAAAGTACGCTTTTCCCTGTGGTTGCTTAGGGAATATTTGGCAATACGGTTGGCATTGAACTTCTGAGGCTGTGGAAGGAAGAGGGAAAACTCCTGTCCTGTGGAGGATAAGGAGTATATGAAAAACATGCTGGTACTGAGAACATGTTTTTTATAAGCGGTGGAGAATTTCTCTTGAAAAATATGTGTTTCTATTGTCATTGCTCAGTATGGAGAAGAAAAGCAGAGAAAAACTGATGTAGGCAGAAAGAACAGACTGGTTTCATGAGGAACTGATGCCTTGGTTAGGAGTGACAGTTGTGTGTGTGAATACATTCTGGTGTGGCAGGGGGTACACAGAAAGCCTGGCAGCCCTGGCTCCGGCACCGCGCTGGATGGCAGGGGTGGTCCCCATCCCTGATTTCCAGTGACCTCCCTGGGGAACAGATTTCTGGTCATGGTGGTGATGTGTTTTTTTTCTGCTTGAGCTGGGGAAATGAAAAGTGCCAGTCTTCGGTGGCTGATGTTAGAGTGCATTTGCCCTTCAGACTGTGTTTATTCTTTTATAAGATTAGAACAGATTGTGTATTTATTTTCATGTATATATTATAACCATCACTTGGATTAATTTGTTTGTGAATACAATATTTATGAAGGATTAATTTGTTTGTTAATACAGTATTTATGAAGGAAAAGTTGTAACTGCTGCAGGAGCGGGGATGTGAAAGAGGTGGAGTATGGCCAAACTCCTTGGCAATCCAGGGGTGAGCTTGCTGCTTCTGTGGCCTCAGTTCAGGCAGCCTTGTGATCCCTGTGCAGCAAATATCACCACCATGTTGCCCTGGCATGGAAGCTGCTAGGTGGCAGGTAGCTGGAGCCATCCCCACTGTCCTGACCAAAACCCAGAAACCTTTCCCCTGCATTTTTTCTTTTTTTTTTTAACTTCCACTGTGATTCTGCCTGGCTTGAGGACTCTGCTCATTCTAGGTTAAATGCAAGTGGGTCTCAGGGATAGGGTATGGTCCCTGAACCATCTTTGCTAAATGGGCATTTCTTCATTACTTCTTCACAGTAATTCTTCAGCAACTGAAGGAATGTAGCTGGAAAAACCATTCAACTGGGGGAAAGTAACTGGAAAAACCTACAGGAACAAGCCTGCTGCTAGGAAACAAAATCTCAAAGCAAACAAAATAAAACCGACAGCAGTGGGTCATCAAAATGAGAGGGGTGGAGAATAACAGGAAGGGAATCGGAAGCAGTAAGAGCCTTGGGAAGTGGATGTTGTGAGCTGGGTCCTGCCTTTATTTACAGGGTCTTTACTTCGGGAGGTTTCTGTGCATGTAGGCAAGCAAAGCGGAGAACACTGGCAGTAGATGAGTTGTTTAAAGGAGTCCCAACAGTGTTTCATAATGTTTTGTGCAAATGTGTTTAGCCTAATAATTTCTGTTATTGGCATGTGATGTAACGCTACTGAGGAGGCCTGCGGCTGCCTTGACAAATTTTTATTTGAAGAAGGAAGAGTCCAAGTGAAAGCTATCAGCTGACGAGAGCAAATTCAGCCATGTCTCTGGTGAACTTGCGCAGGGCATCAGGCGCTGCTCCAGCATGGGCATTCCCGCCTCTCCAGTCAAATGTGTTAGGCTTGGCATTTGTTTCTTTTCTCCTCTCCCTGTAAATCTGATCATCTTGCACTTCACCCGGAGTTCAGTGAGGAAAAAAAAAAGCCCCACCAAATATGACGATGCTGATAATAATCACTTGTATACCACTATAAATGGGGGGAGGATTGTGCAGCTTTAGTTATGCAGCAATACAGTTAAAGCATTTTTTTTGTAGATGCCTGAACAGTCTGCAAGTACAATGGGGTTAGTCATAACTTTATTTAAATAAGTTATTAAGTAACTGGCTATACAACCTCATTCAAATTAATGAATGTAAGAGTAGATTTCCTTGAAAGCAGGCAGTGATTGCTCTATCTGGCTTCATCCAGCAGTTGTATTTCTATTGCCTCCTATGGCGTTTTCCCTAGTGATCAGGAAAACAAAGAGGTAAGTCATTTTTGGTCAACTATGCAAATATTAAAATGTAAATGCGCTATGAGTTTTGGAAGCAGCGGTCACGTAACTAATGGTATACATCTCTAAGGATATAGGTATATGCTGTAAGCTCTGTGTGTGTGTCTTTGGGACTATAAAGGAGTAAATCTGCAGGTTTCGTTGGCTTTTTTCTTCATGAGTTTTGATGATGATTTGACTGTCTCTGCCTCACAGAATAAGGATGGTTGCTCAGCTGTTAACCACGAAAGACACTGTCCGCAAGGATATTCCTGTGCACAGAAGAGGTGGCCGTTCAACCGCTCCCTTATGATGCCGATAAAGTAGGTGGTTTTGTTTTGACTCTTTTTTGCTTGTCCCTCCCTACTGTATAAATGCTCAGTGTGAATCAACACAAAGACAGAGTCCACCAGTAGGTTTTCAAAATCTGTAAGTAATCCATCCCTCCATTTTTGTCCTTATTTTCTCTCAATTGCCTTCTTTATGAGGGAAACTAATTCTGCAGCAGTGATTTTTCCTAGCAGTGGGTTAATGTAAGGGAGTGTTTTGGGGTCTCAGCTGGGATTTCTGGGATGTCCGATGGGTCCTGTTCAGCCTCAGCCACTAAGGTTGTGGAGCTATTTTTCATGCTTGTCCACTAACATGTCATGTAAGAATCCACATATCCTAGGAAATAGACAAAAAAACCCTATGTGTGCTGGAAAAGCATCAGCAGAAATTGTAGGGCCAGCTTTGCCAGCATTTTTCATGTGCTAGCATTATTGCGATTTAACTCCCATCAGTAAGTTTTGTACAGAAACAGTTTCAAAGTGGATAAATCTCAAATTTTTGCAAATCAGGACCTGGCAAAAGAAGAAATATAACGTCTCCTCTTAGCAATCATAAAGTAGTGGGCAGACATGGCGTTTTAGTGTAGGATTAAATACTTGTTCCGTCTGTTTTCCTCCTAAATAATCAAACCTACCCACCAGATTGTATTTGGAAGCACTTATTAATGCGGCGTGCCTTGTTTTAACTGTTTAGAAAAATGACTGAAAGTTTCAAGATGAGACAACGTGAATCATAATCTTCAGCGGCTGCTTGCTTTTGTGATTGACTTGCCTTCTTCCTACGTTCCTTTTAGTCACCCTGGGAATCGCTGAAGCTGTTTCGTGCAGGAGGCATTGCTGAGATTCCCCTTGCAGCAATGGACTTAGATAAACCATCCGTCTGGGGATCCCTGAAGCAGAAAACTAGACCGTTCCTGCAGAACCTGAGCGTGAAGAAGACAAGGAAGAGGTCTAGCAAAATGGTGGAGAGGAAGGTCCGCTGCTTGGACCGACGCCTCAGCGTGTCAGTGCCTGACATGCTGGAGGTAGAGACTCTTACGGAAGAAGAAACGACTTATGCGAGTACTCAGGTGTTGTCGGGCTGCTCCCCCAAGAGCTTTTCCAGGTCTGTGGTGTCCCTGAAAGGCAGAAGTAGTTCAGTGAGGCGAGCAGGAGAGGACTGGCCATGGGCGCCGCAGCAGGCCATGCACGCAGAGGTGGCAGTTACCCACCCGGACACGCAAGTCATGGGCAACCCAGCCTCTGAGGTGAAGAAGAAATCTAGCGAGGACCTCTTTGAGCTGCTGCAGGGCACCCGCCTGAGCACTGCTCTGTCGGAGGAGGGGGCAGAGGTAGGTGCTTGGGCATCAGCTGGGTTCCGTGGAAGTATCAGACTCGTCATGCTTCCCCTTCGTTTTCTGGGTTATAAAGGGGTGGAGGAGGGAGCCTTATTCAAGGACTGAATAGGAGATAAAAATAAGCATAAACCATACATGATATATGAATTATTGGAGACTCAGATACCTTTCTGTCAGTCTTGAATTGCAAAGTAACCCTGTTCCATTTTTTTTTTTATTCTGACAAGGTTATGATACTTCAGATTTTTCAGATTTGTTGGAATTGCTTGCTTAAGGCAAAAATTGTTGCAACCCTCTGAGCTCTGAAATGTGCTGCTGATACATTTGCCGTAGCTACTCTTTTTAGTTAGTATAGCTTTACCAGGATTGCTGCGTAGCAAAATCAATTTACCATCCACCCACCCAAGATGCAGCTGAAGGCAAGAGGTGAAAGATGACGGGTGAGTGAGGTGAACTCTGCCTGTACCTGGAATTAACCAAACCAAGCACGTGATGGAGTACAGTGAATGTAGAATCGTGCTCAGGGCTGTCCTTTGGGTTTGCATTGTGATTAATTAGAGAGGGTTGCAAAACCAAAACGTTTCCTCTACGTTCCCCACCTTGTCCTCCTTCTTCCCTTCCCCCATGCCTCTGTGGTCAGTGTTTCTGTGGCTGGACATTATGTCCCATGACAGAAGGATCAGAGTCCAATATGCCTCAAATCTGACATGGAACAGTAATTCCTGCCTGGCCTGAGCAAAGTGGGGAATCCTGGGGAGTTGCATGATGGCTTTGTAGTATAGACAGCAGGTGAAGGTTGTGGCTGCATGAAACATTTGAAGCAAAATTTGGTTTAGTTACGTTTAGTGGCAGTGTATCTCCTCCTGGTGAGTTTTCACTGGGAAAGTTAGATTTAGCACTGTTTTGAGGTCTTTTCACCCATAACCTAGATGTTACAGTTATGATAGCTGCTTTCCGTAGTCATCCGAGACGCAAAAATGGGAAATGGACATTTTGGTTTAAAGTCCTCCTTTGGGAGTGGTGATTTCACAGGCTAATTAACATTTTTTAACTGCATGTTCAAAATTATGGTTAGTGCTGCTATGGGGAAAATGGTCCTTTCTGATATAAAACTGCTTGGTTTGCACCTTGAAGGTCTGTGTATTGTTGCCAAATCAGTGTTAGCTCCTAGTCTGTTGTGATGCAAAGTGTCAGACTAGTAGTTGCTGACCACCACTTCCAGTTTAGTGTTGTTAAATTGTTAACCCATTGGCTTCAACTCACTGGAGTGTACCACTATTCAGAGGTCTGCATAAGGAAAATAGCTAAAATAGTATATGATTTTGGTTTTGTGCTTAAACTTTACTCAGAAGTTGTACAACTCAGAGTATGATAGTTTGGACATTATGAACACGTTATTATTTTAGGAGTTTTTCCAGGTTGTTTTAATGATAACAGCAGGTCTTTCCTGCTCTTGTAGACCAGAAACTCTAATCTAAACTCTGCCGCAGCAACAACAATGTTAATCCTAAATCCTGCTTTGACTTTAGGCAAACCCAAGTGCTTTAGGAGAAGGAGGTGCCTGTATGGTGATGGGATAGCTTAACTTCAAGTTTCCCTCAGACGCACAGTCTGAGCCTGGCTTATTCTCTGCAGCATTTAAATCTTTCCCAAAGAGTGTGTTTATAATGTGTGTTTGTATTATAAATCATTTAGTATTACTTTTATGGCAAAGCATCTTGTTATGTGAATATCCTACTTTCCTTCCTATAATCTGCCTCCAATTACAACTTCTAAATGTAGAAAGAGATGGTTTTTTTTTTTCCTAAAGACTACACAGCAGAGTCAAGCAAAGGAAAGTAGACATAGATAAGGAATATTGAACAAATTAGTTATTTTTAAGTTGAATTTGGTGAAAACTTCAATACTCACCTCTTCTCGTACTTTATTGAATAGCTACAGAATTTGCATTCGGTGTGCCTTGGACGGGGACAGTTTATTGCAGAGGTTATTGGTCTCCTAAATACTGTGTGCAGTTGTTGGAGGGAGTGTGACAATAGTTTGCATCATTCACTGAGCACTGAAGTAAATCAGGAGGAAGGCAGATCCCTGGAACAAAACAAACTAAAAAAAGCAAAAATGTAGGTTGAGCTTCCCCCCCCCCTCCCCCCGAATGGCTTGTCACATGCCACCTACGCATTTCCTTGTTATCTTTGGTCACCCAATATCATCAGATACTTTCCGAGCCGCATGCGTGAGCTCAGTGTGGGCTTGTGGTTTTTATGCTCATCTAAACTCTCAGTACAGAGCAGTCAGTGCTTGGAGCGTGCCATCAGTAAAGGCTCTTGCCACAGGTACCATGTTTCCATTTGCTAAGACACCTACTTTTACATTATCTGTTCTCTATTGCAGCCCAGCTAGGCAAATTGGAAGGGTGAAGGAACAACTGAAGTCGCGTTGAGCCCCCTCCCTGATTGATTTAGGTTGCAAAGGACAGCATTAATGCTACTTTTTGCAGTCAGGTTTTGCCCATGGTCACGCGTCATTGCTCAAGTGCTCGAACACCACTTCTTCTCGCTAACACCTTGCAGTGAGTCACTGACAACCAAAGCCTCATCCCATCACTGATGAACTCAGTGCCCTTGTATTTTGAATCATTCTTCTGCAGAAAACAGGAGGTGATAGAAGCTGTAAATCTTGTCAGGAGGGAAAACTTGGTTTATTTACACACAGATATACATATGTGTATATGTATATAGTCATAGATATACTCTTGTTTGATTTATTTTTACACAAATGCATTTGGGACTACAGCCCGCTTGGTGGATGTGGCCACATTTGTTTATGCTTCAAATTTCAGAAAAGTCACAGTAGTTAGATAAAATCAAGACTTCAGGACCATATTTTCAGCAAGGCTTTTATCTACGTTCGGTGATGTCATTGCAATTAGCGACCTAGACTAATAGCAATTTATGTTATACAGAGTTAACAAGCTTTTTTATTTAAAATTACAATTTTTGTTCAGAAATTTATCTATATAATGCAAGTAAACAGCAGAATAATAAAAAAATCATAACTTTGAGGGTATGTTTTTATTATAAATGATATCAAGCTAGCAGAGACAATACTTTTTTATTATTATAATTTCAATAAAGTTCTTTGATTCTGTGTTTATGCTATGTAAAACAAGCTGTAAAGAGAAACCATTATCAGTGCCGGTGGTGGTGCCTGAAGGAGATTCCTGTGAAGCTGGAGATGATGAGAAATACTAGGTTTAATGCACACAAGTGAGATTTTATGCATACTAGTCAGGAAATTCAAAGTTAGGGTTCCCCTAGCAGCTGTAACTCAGCTCTGTTGTGCAAGAAAACTCTTCTGCTGCTCTTTATGATGATAATTTTTTTACTTTTAATGTGTTTTTGCAAGGTGGCCAAGTTACGATTACTGTGGGAACCATAATGTTAAATTTCGACCGTCATGCAAGTGAAATTTTACTTGCAATGCCGGATTACTGTACTTCCTCGTATGTAATATATGTATTTGCAGGGAGGCAGAGGAGAAGAATTACACAAAAGCATATTTATATTTATTTCAGCATATCAATATCTCTAAGATTTATGATCTCTGGTGCAGGAGCTGGTTCTTTTTTTTAATGTTTGTATAGAGCTCCACACAATGCAGCTCTCATCTGAGAGATTTGGGTGTTACCACACTGCACGTAATAACGCTTTCACATGAGGATTGAATTCCACCTTGTGTGCATTTCTGTAGACTGAGGTTATTCTTAGCATAAATCTTTGTATTTGAATGGGCTGTGATTGCCCAGCTTTAGACCAAAAGAGTTTCCCAGGCATGTAGGTCCTCTTAGCTAAAATGATGATCATAGACTCTCCTAGCAGTCAAAATAGCATCAGAGGTGTCTTGACCAATGAATCCCTTTTGTGCGTCCAGACAGTCTAGACACCATGCCACCATAGCCTCAAGTTTTTGGATGAGTCAGTATTTAGGAAGAAATGTTTGACTTCCTCTCCTATGCTGGGCACTAGATAAAAATCCTTTGGATCTTCCAGTTACAGCAGAAACTGGGGGGGAAGTACACGTTCAATATCCTTTTTTCCCTTTGACTACTTTTCAACTTTTGCTCTGAGCTGCTTTTTATTTAAACAAAACAACAACCCCAAAACTTCTGGATCTTGCCTTTTGGGTGATGAAGGAGCAATTGTAGTCAAGTTGAGAGAGCAGCCTGCTCTCCAACCACAGGATATTGCTACTGCTGCCACCACTTCTGGGTTTTTTTTATTTTATCTTAGCGAGGACACTTGGAGATTCAACAAACAAATAAAATTTTGCTCAGGAACAGGGGTCAGCATTGCAACAATGATAAGTCAGCAGATGCAATAACCTTCAGGCATCAGGAGAGCTTATGGTAAGGACCTTCAGCACTGAAAGCACAGGTCTCTACTGTGGAGGAGAATTTATTCTAATAGCTGGAAGCAGCATTCTTGGTTATACACAAGAGACTAAGTGCAGTTACTGTAAAATGGGAAAAAGAAGTGTATATCTAAATTATGGAGGGGGAGGTTCTATAAGCAGAAGTATAATTGTATTTTAGCAAAGAATTTCACTGGTTACACATATGTATGAGCATTTTCTTGACTGGTACTAGGAGTATTTTCTTGATCCCTATATTACTGTTGTCTAATTCATTGTATCTTTTTTTTTGTAGTACCCATGTGGAGAAATGGATCTAGACTCTTCCGTATCATCTCAAATTTTTGATGATCAGATAGTAAGTCCTTTCATTTTGAAGCATTTTGAAACTCGATTACAAGCAGAATTTATTTTAGATTTAGGTTCTTTGCTTCTTACAATTAAAAAAAACCCAGAAGGTGAAGAAGCCTTCTATAGATTTGTCCAGTGCGGTTTTTTTTATTTGTTGGGGTTTTTTTGTTTGTTTAGTGGTTTTTGGGTTGTGATTTTTTTTCCCAATAGTGCAAAGCAGTTGCTAATGTTTTAAATAGACCCGAATGTTCTGGATTTTTTTTAAAATATTCTATAATTTCTATGTTGCACTGGTAACTGATGAAATCATCAACATAAATACTCAAGTAGCAGCCCAGGAACAAACTGGATTAAAATAAAGACTGCAAATACCTTTGCACAGCTGTAGGGTTTGACAGAGAGCAAAAATTCAGTTTTGTGGCAGCACGAAAAGGCAGTTTTGACATGTGCTCTTCTCATGTAAAGCATATTTACTTATTCTGGATGAACTTCTCTACCTGTTACCTGTGACAGCATCTCAAGTGCTGTCCAGTGGCTGTTTGCACCAAACGTGAGGGCTGGATGATGATGCTGAGGTGTGTAACCCTGGCAGCATCTCTGAAGAACAAGAAACCTCTTGAGTTTGCATCTGCAAGACCTCACAACTAGCATTGCCCACTGCTGCATTTCTCTCTTTTAGAACTGTATAAAGAAATGCCATCCTCTCAGTAGTTATACGAAAAGTGTACTTCCTCATGAGGTCATCAGATGAGTACGAATGGACTCGATGATCCTTATGGGTCTCTTCCAACTTGAGATATTCCATGAATGCACAACAAACAGCTAGAAAAGAAGCAGTAAGGATTGGTAGGATTTGGAAAACCTGTTACCCCTTGATTTGTTGAACATACCTGATGCTGATCATTAGTTACGTACATAATAAAACAAAGCCTGGGAAAGAAATCTTTGGATTTTTTTTTTTCTTTCTGTAAAAGATTGCCCTAAGGAAAGACAAGAACTTTGTCTCTGCAAACCCGAGAGAACACCTGCTTTGTTCATGGTCCGCTTCAGGTGTGCAGTGGTGACTGATTTCTTTGTTCTCCTCAGGCTCTAGAGGAAGCAAACGATTGCTTGAGTGACCTGCCCAGCCCCTTTGCCTACCTGCTGACCATCCACCTGAAGGAAGGCCGGAACCTGGTTATCAGAGATCGTTGTGGTGAGCCCCACCTTTCAGCTGATTTCCTTCACAATTCACACTGCTCTCCTTTCACTGGCTTCAGTTTGGCAACGGTTGGCTTCTTTTCTTATCTCTGATGCAACAAGTCATTGATTTGTGTCCCTTGCCCGGGTCAGAGCACTCCACGATTGGGTTTATCCACCTTGGATACACGGGGGAGGGAGCTGCCCTCTGCCTGCTGCTCCTCCTGTCTGACTGCGCAGCCGCGAAGGGACTTAGCATCTGTGTCTATTCAGGATCTAGAGAGGCATTAATCTTGAGAAATTCCATTTGAGCTTAAGAAAGAAAAGCCAGGGAGTATCTTGAAATTTATGAAATGATGGAGCTGCTCTAGGAGTGCTTTTTTGGGTTACCTGCAAAGATTTTAATAAAAGGGAAACCATAGGAGCAGGGCTGCAAGCCAACAATCCCCTCTAGTGTGGGATGCAAACTGAGGACAACGCTTAAAAAAAAAAAAAAAGGAAAAATTACAAACGACATATCAAAGGAATTAGAAAAGATTTGGGGAATTCCTAGAAAAAAAACTGTGTGAAAGTGCCCAGTGTAAGCCTGGCTCTTCTTCAGGCTGTTGCAACAGGGAATAAAAGTGCGTATAAGCAGCCAATTGGTATTTTCTCCGCGTGCTGACGGAGGCTCTGTGGAGGCTTGGAAGGCTCTGCCTTTGGTCTGAGCCTGACAGAGAGCTCTTCCATATGCCCAGTCTTTCTGCGTTTTAGATTTATTCTTAATTTCCTATTTTTTTTTTCTGCCTGTGGAAACAGTCCTGATACTTTTGCATTGCAAAATGTATGAGCAACTTCTTTCTTTTGAGATGAAGCAATAGGGTTTATTCATGCAGGTTTAAAGAAAATAAGCTTGGAAAGCCTAAAAGTCTGTGCAAGTTTGCATCTGGAGGGACATGTATGGATTTCGAAACCTTCTCGCGTGCAGTGCTTGTTGGGATTTCCATTATCTTATTATCTCAGTTAACTTTTTCCGTGCTGGTTTTTCATGTCTTCACCAAACAGTAACTCTTGGCCAAGTCTATGCTACCTTTTCCTCCCAGCTTTCGGAAGGAGTGAATGAATACTTAGATTAAGATCTTTTCTCTTTAAACAAAAGCATGTATTCCCTGACAGTGTAGCAGTTTATCGGATTTACTAGCAAGCTGCACAAGCCAGGACGCATCCAGTTGCTTGTATGGAAAAGATGCTATAAATGAGCAATTCCAGCAGAGTAGTATTTCTAGAGACAAAGCGTAGTTTACTCTTGGCTGTGTTTTGTTGCGTAAGAAAGCAAATGCTCGTCTTAGTGAAGCATTGGACAACACAGAGAAAAAACATAAACAGGGGGAAAAAAAGCATTTTGATGGGTCTCTCGTGCTTTGTGGTGAATGACCACTCATCTAGTAAACTAAGTGTGTGAGGTGGTGTATCGTTCCATAAAATTCCTGCTTTTTTTTTTTTTGGCACAGACACTGGAAGGGGGAAAAGTAGTGACTTAATGATTATTCTTCAGTTATCCCCATGTTGCAGTGGTGGCTCTGTTAAAAAAACAGAAGCGTGCTGCTGATGCCCTGATGCCTGTCTTTATAGGTCTCTGCTGTCCTGCTGGTTACTTAGGACCTTTGCGTGACACTCAGGCCTGTCCTGCAACCACTGTGCTTTTTTCAATGTGCTTTTAAAACCAGGAGGTTCTCAGCTTTGCTCATCTCTCCAATGTGAGAAAAACCTCAGAGAAAACTTGTGGGCCAGGAGGATGAGACTTCCCTCTTCTCCCCCCACCACAACGCCGGATACAGCCGCTGCACTGGGGTGTACCAGCCTGCTCCAAATAATCTGAAGATACGAACATGTTGTTGGCAGCCGGTGTATCCTGCGAGTCAGACTGTGGCTTGGGCTGAAGGCCAAGTCGTCCTCATTCACCTTTTGGGGACAGCAAACCCCTAGAGCTAACCAGGGGATGCTGCCTGACGCAGCTGTGAGAGGGTTTCGGTCCCTCTTCCCCATGGTTTTCTGTGTGCAAAGAGGTGCTGGAGCCTCCGCAGTGGGTAATGCTGAGTTTCTAGTCCTGCGCTTTATGTGTGTACTGGAGTTTGAAACCTCCACCTTGTGCAAGCTACTGCAGAAATGCCCTGGTTAGGCAGGGGTGGAGGCAGAGTGTTGGGAGTTTGTAGGTAGGAGTAGCAATGTCCTGCCTTTTATTCAAGTAAAGGGGTCATACCCAGCGGTAACTGCTTGAAGTAACAACTTCATTGGTGGAAACTAACTCCAAATACTGAGTGGAGTATGCGATATGCTAAATGACAAAGTCATAGACTAGTCTAGGTTGGAAGGCCGTCTGGGCTGATGCACTGCACCCCTCTCTATAGAGCAGGTACGAGGAGAGGAGCTACAGAAAGTCAGGGACTGGAAAGACACAACAGAGAGACAAAAAAAACACGTGCAAGAGGCAAAAGATGAAAAGAAAAGTTTTTTTCCTACAACTGCCCTTTCAGGTATTTGTAGAGAGCGATAAGGTCTCCCCTCCACCTCTTTCTCTCCAGACTAAACAACCTCAGTTCCCTGTTCGCATGAAAACCACAAAGTGGAGAACGTATGCGAGCATCTTTAGCCTGAATCCCCTGTGGGATCAGACCAGTCTCGGCTGGTCCTCCCCCCTTCCCACAGGTGAAGCGTGCTGCCCTCCCCCCTTCCCACATCCGCACTTTCCCCCTTAATTTCAAGGTCCGACTTTTAATTGTCCCGGGCGGAGGGAGCCCCGCTACCGTGCGACTGCCGCCCTCTGGCGGCCGCTGCTGCCGCCGCCGGCCGAGCCCCGGGCCGGGGGTTCCGGGGGGGACCGGGGCCGTTCCACTGCATCAACCCCCCCGGCTGCCGGCCCCCTCTGCGGCCTTAAATGCCAAGGCTCCAGGCTGCAGTTATCTGCGTTGGGCATCTCATCTCTACAGCAGCTTTTAGCAGCGATGAGCAAGATGTCCCTGAAATTCGAGCGCACAGAGGAGAGGCTCCATCTTCGTTACCGCCTCTGTTTCGTCCCAACGTAAGCAATCTATATCTGTGTGCAAATAGAAGTATATAAAAATAAATCCAAGATATGTGACAAAGGAGAAATATTTCTGCCATTGGAAACAGCTGTTGATGGAAGGTCCTGGTTCCACTCAGCAAATTCACAGGGCTCTCGCAGAATTTACTCATTATATGCTTAACAGGTATTAAGTAGGGATTAATTACACTTGGCTGAGTAAAGGTGAGCAGTAGTTCTGTTGATAACCGCAGGCTATAAGGCCAACATGTGACTTTACTTTTTCCCAACTTTCCAGGTGTTTTTCCAGACTTTTTGACTCACTATGTACTGTTCTCTCTAGGATATGTTCCCTCTGGCAGTATTATCCCTGTTAATATTTGCTTTTTTTCCATTTTTCTTTTCACCTTTTGCCTCTTGCACTGTTTTTTTGTCTCTCTGTTTTGTCTCTTTAGTCCCTGACTTTCTGCAGCTCCTCTCCTCGTACCCGCTTTATAGAGAGGGGTGCAGTGCATCAGCCTGGGAGCCTGGCTCAGCCGCGTATGCTTTCTGCAGGAAAAAAAATCAGAGTTGCAGTGTTTTTTTCTCCTATCTATTTTTTTTTAAGTGTAAGGTAAAGAAAAAGCCTCCCTACAGCAGCACCCACTATATATACCCCAGCCAAGGAAGCAGTGTGCTTATTAGAGCAGCATCTTATAGAATCATAGAACGGTTTGGGTCGTAAGGGACCTTAAAGATCATCTCGTTCCAACCCCCTGCCCTGGGCAGGGACACCTCCCACTAGACTAGGTTGCTCCAAGCCCCGTCCAGCCTGGCCTTGAACCCCTCCAGGGATGGGTCATCCACAACTTCCCTGGGCAACCTGTTCCAGTGCCTCACCACCCTCACAGTAAAGAATTTCTTCCTAATAGCTAATCTAAACCTCCTCTCTTTCAGTTTAAAACCCTTAGCCCTTGTCCTATCATTACATTCCCGGATAAAGAGTCCCTCCCCACCTTTTCTGTAAGCCCCCTTTGGGTACTGGAAGGGGCTTTAAGGTCTCCCTGGAGCCTTCTCTTCTCCAGGCTGAACAACCCCAACTCTGTCAGCCTGTCCTTATAGCAGAGGTGTTCCAGCCCTCTGATCATCTTCATGGCCCTCCACTGGACCCTTTCCAACAGGTCCATGTCTTTCTTGTGCTGAGGACTCCGCAGCTGGACGCAGGACTCCAGCTGGGGTCTCACCAGAGCAGAGTAGAGGGGCAGAATCACCTCCCTCGACCTGCTGGCCACGCTTCTTTTGATGCAGCCCAGGATGCGGTTGGCTTTCTGGGCTGCAAGTGCGCACCAGAACCATCTTGGTTCTGGTGGAAAGGGGAGAGGCTCCAAAAAATCCTTCTTTGGGTCAAAATTGCAGTGTGTCCCCTCTTAGGGATGCAGGATGAGAGAGGTGTTACCTGTTGCTCATCAGCTTGTTTGAAGTCTGATTGACTTGCTTCTCACTGCTTTGTGGGATGCAGTTGAACCCAGCCGTACGTTAGAAACTGCCCACGCAGATGCTAAGGGGCGCTTGGCAAGTGACATTCACATCTCCTGCAGGCACCTTTGGTGCCTGGTGTTAGATGGTGCATGGGTTCCGTATTTATAGTTCTTGTAATTAATTAGCCAAACACTGAGGGTTATGGATAAATACACTGAAGGGTAAATACACACAATACCAAAAGTTTGGTTCTTGTATACTTTTTATAGTGTTGCTGTTACTAGATGACATGACTTGTCTTGGTGATGGTGAGGAGTTTGTAGTTGATGTAGTTTTAATATTGTAAGTAGCAAGAAGGCAGAAATGTACTTTATGAATTAATTATCTGTAGAGCACTGTTACTTCTGAAAAAAGAAAAAAGAGAAAGAGATAATTATTCTGTATTTTATTTGGCTTGAAAAAAATATTAGAGTTCTTAATCACCAGTACTCTGAATGTTGTCGTTTTGTTGCTTTTTGTGGTTTTGTGGCCTTGATCACAATATCCAGCTCCCCATGCTTTGAACTGGGAGAGGCTGGAGCCCACTTCGATTTGCTGGTTGACTTTCACAGGGCAGGGTGATGTCTCATGTTCATTTGAATCAGTCTAACGAAATCTGAAATGTCCTGCTGCGTTATGGCCCTGAGATGCTCTGACGGTGCGCGTTGCTGCCTGTACGAGCTGCCATTGCACAGCAGTGACGCTGTGACACCGAGCAGCAATGTGGTGCCACCACAGCTGTACGGAAGCGTTACCTTCCTTGAGTTGACAAACCCAGCTCTGCTGCTACAAGAAAAAACAGAAACTGGGTTTTGAGTGTCTGTACGGGTGGGAAGCCCCTTCTGTTTCCAAATCCTGTACTTTCAGAGTTTCGGTATATTTTTTTCATCTGTTAAATGGTGTGGTTACAAAAAATGTATTTCTCGGATGTGATGTCAGCTGGTGAGGGGCTGTGGTTGCTGTCTCTCCCCCCACCAGCTGTGTTGCTCCAGCCTGAATTTTGTGTGTCTCTTTTCCGCAAGGTCTTGTGTTTTCTAGATTTTTACAAGATCTTTGTTGCCCCATCCTGCTCTTTCTTTCATGTTTCCCTTGTTGCTTCCTGTTGATGCGTTTTGGTTTCTCTCTCTCATTTCTCTCCTCTCGTGATACAGCTGAACGTGCGAAAGGAGCAGGGTGAGCTGTAGGAGTACAGAAGGTGCTGTCACCTTTCTGGGTGCATCTCGCCTCCATCATCCAAAGCACACCATCATCTGCTCTCACATCGAACACCACACACTGCCAGAGGGTCCCGGTGAGCTCCTGGAGCCGGCATAGGCAGCTCCCAACATCAGCATGAGCTGTGCCAAACCTCAGTCTCCCAAGGGCAAAATAAAAAGAAAGAGGACAGAATAACGTGTCCTTTTAACTTGAAGCAGCAATGAAGCTGCAGTACCCCACCGCTGATAGCTCTGGGCTACCCCCTGCCTGGGGCCACGCTGAGGCCAGGGTGCTGGAGGAAGGGATGCGTTTGTGCTGTTCGTCAGGGCGTCCATCAGCTTACAACAAGTCCATTATTCGGAAAGCAAATGCTCAAAGCAATTAGTCTGAATCGCTCCCTGCAAATGCGCTGATTAATTTAGACTTTCTCTGTTTCCAGGGTGTATGCAATTAGATCGTTAGTCCTTCAGATTTATTAATTATTGAGATGTATTAGGCAACTTTTCACACTTTTTGAAAGGCATAATCATGGCTAATTTACAACTGCTAAGAATTTGAATGGTGCTGGGTGCTTGTTTTGATGTTTTCTGGATCCTGTGTAGCTCTGCATACAAGGGCTTGGGTTGTGAGCGTTTGTCTGCACCAAGTCCCGTTTCTGGAAATGCAACACATGTGGCTGAAACTTTGTGATCCCAGTGAACATCCCTCCTGGACTGGCCATGGC
The DNA here is from genome assembly GCA_013398915.1 of Dromas ardeola. Classification (NCBI taxonomy): domain Eukaryota; kingdom Metazoa; phylum Chordata; class Aves; order Charadriiformes; family Dromadidae; genus Dromas; species Dromas ardeola. Next base: position 895,308 of record VYZM01019502.1, on the reverse strand, counting down.
AAATGAATCCACAGAGACAGGAACCTCAGGAAAATAGATTGAGTTGGAACAAAAGCAATTAACCCATTATGCGCATAGCCAACTTCGGTAAATTAATGTTAAATTAAGAAACATAGGGATGGCTGCACTGGAAGAGAATACATAGGGCCCAGAGAATACATATGATGACTCTTTGGTAGATAACTGTGATTTAGATAACAGGTTTCTTAAGATGATCAAGCTCTATTAGTTGTCAGAGCTGGCTCTTGGGGGCAGCCACCTGCGTTAGGGGCTCATGCTGGATATTTCTGGGACCCCTGTAAGGAGATTTTTTTTAAGGCCAAAGACCAAGAATACAAGAAGATGCTACTATTTACATCAAAGGTCCTCGGTGCTGGCTCGTAATGTAACAGTGGCTTCTGCCCTGCCCTCGTGCCCTCCTGTGTGTTCATACCTGAGGCCCGACTGGGAATACAATGTTCACTTGGACTAATGGTCTTTTGGTAGGGTCTTGGGTTTTTTCTTGTTTTATTTATTTTAGTTTGGTTTTTTAAACACTATTTCTGAAATCTTTTGCATAGAACATCCTGTATCTGCGTCTTTCGTTCTATCAATGTTCAGTTCAGGCCTTTTTCTCTCTTTTTTCCCCTGTCTGCTGTGGGTTTGCATCCATTCTTCACACTTCTCTGATCTTTTTGGTTTATTGGTTTTTGTTGTGGTGGGGTTTTTTGTTTGTGGATTTATTTCTTTTTTTGCTTGTTGGTTTATTTCCCCTTGGAACCTATTGGTGATGCTTGTTTCCAAGAAATATTTCACTTACATCTGGCCACGTAAAACTAACTGAGCACAAAACTTTCCAAATTTACGTGAATTTCCTGTCAGCAGAATACTTTTTTTTCTAATTTCCCCTTTAAGCCTTGATCTCGAATATTTCCCTACAAGAATATTGTGGTTTTCCATTTAAAAAGTGTGTGTTCCATTTTAAAATGTCTTTTATTCCTTGCTGTAAATAACTCCAGTAATTCTATTTCTAGGAAGATTTTAAGAAATTTATTCTTTACATGCATATAAAATAAATCCTTCATTTCCTTCTTCAGATTAAAACTTAGGTTTTTAACCAAAACTTAAGATGGTCTAGGCTATACTTCACACTGTTGATTTTACTTTTTTCAGGATTTTAGGGCAACTTGGTGGTAATTTTTATGTATTTATTTCTGTAACGAAACTTGTTTCATATGCTACATTTCCAGTAAGTTTATTCCTATAAAATAGTGTGTGGCTTGAAATTTTATCGAGTCTTCTGTGTTTTTTTCTTTTTTTTTTCTTTTTCTAATTATGAAGCAAGCGTGCAGTAGTATTGAAGACAATTGATGCGACGTATCTCTCGGTAGCTGCTAGAGGGCAGCAGTATCCATTTAAAAACACCATTAACAGTTTCTTGGGCTACTAAACCCTCTCCTGCTGTTGTGTCCCAGCAACTTGTGCTGGCTGAAGCTTGCTCAGATTTTAGCTGATGTTTGGTTTGCCTTCAGACGTTGTTTTTTTGTGCTAGTGACAGAAAATAGAAGTAAAATAGATATTACGGAAATGAATTTGAGGGAGCGTCACTATTGGGATGTATGTTCTTTCTCTAACAAAAAACAGGTCCAGCTGATGGAATGATTTTTTTAGAGGTCATCCTTTCTTTTTACTCTTATTGGTTTGGGCTGAGAAGCAGATAATCCTGTTTGGTTTATATATTTTGTCCATATATTTTACTGTGTGAGAACCTTCTTGTCATTGAGTAACATTTGAAATAACCTCAAAGCATCGCACCTTCCTTTTCCCACCAGAAAAGTGTTTTTCTCGGGCTAAATTCTCAACTGATTTCAAGAAGAACCGGTCTTCTTGCGTTACCCCATTGACATTGCTGCAGCGGATGTGACCGAGATGAACAGGTTCAGACCTTGCATTACAGAGGCGCCTGGGTGCGTGTGCTTAAAAGTTGTTGACTTGGATGCCTTCACTAGGAAATGGCTGCTAAAAAGGGTTGTGTGTTTGGTTTTTTTTTTTTTAATGGTCTGGCTTCTTCACAAAATTATAAGTTTCTATCATGTTTAAAGCAAAATTAAAAAAAAAAAAAAAAACACCTATCATTTTTTTTAGACCCGTTCATCTCTAAAATTACTTGGCACTTTCTTGAGTTAGTTATGCTTTTCTGGCTAGATTGTAGGTTGTCTCTAATACATAACTTTTAATCGATGCAGACGTCTTTCCGATCTTGAATCCAGAAGGCTTTAAGCCTTGAATTCCAATGCAGTCAATAATTTGCAGTCTGTGCTGTTTGTCCCATCAGCCGGGGCTTGTCTTCCTGGCTTATTTCTCATTCCCTGCCTCCTTTTTAACCTATTTTAATCACCTGGATGCAATCTGGGGTGTCTTAAATAAAACCCGAAATGGACACAATGACCCAGGGAGGTACAGGAGCTTCATCAACACCCCAGGAGCCACGTGGGGGAAGCCTTGAAAGCCCCCAAATGGGCTGTGGTGCCACATCCACCCCCATCATGGCCCTCCTGGCCATCCAGGTCTACCCCAGCCAATGCCACCGAGCCCTGGGACACGCCGTCTCCCGCCGCCGAGGTGAAAGTCCATCTGTTTGCTGGCACGGAGGTGTCAGCCCGTCATTTGTATGATCCCACGCTGCCGACCCCTTTCCCCCGCCTGCCTAGTTGAGATGTTACCCCTCTGACAGCCAGACAGGCGAGCGCCGCCGAAACCCCCGCCCCTCCACAATTATTTTCCCTAACAATTAACGCCGGTACTAACTTGACACCTTTTCCTTGTTTGGCTTTTGTAAACCATCATCCCTTTTTCTATTAATTCCCGGCATTAATATTTTCTTTCGCGCAAGTGCTGCCGTTCACCCGTGAAACAGTTTGAACATTATGTAGCTGTCAAGAAAGCGAGGGATTACCCAGTGTGCCTTGCCGGCGTAAGTGACACCACTGAGGCCCCGGTTTGAGATGTTTATTTTGAGAGTAAGCTGACAAGCATGAAGGCCTGATCCCAGAGTGGCAATCTTATTTAATTAAAGGCCTCTTTTTATTATAGCTTCCCTACCCTCCCCCCCGCTGTTTGTTAGATATTTTTATATAAATATATATATATGTTGTATATAAATATATATGCTCCTTTTATATACTTACTATATGTGCTTTTATATATAAAAAAAATATACATAAATATAAAGGAGGACATTCTTTTATATGTATATACATGAGAATTATTGCTAAAGCCTGGCTCACGTGAGCAGTGCTGGGCAGCCCTTCCCCCTTTTTTATTTTCCTTTACTGTATAACAACCTGGAAAGCTTTCAGAGCAATAATGCAATTGGGATGCTTACTTAGCTATAGCCTTCTTGCTTCCCATCCTCGGAGAAGGGCCTTGGACTCTTATATTTGTAGACATGGAACTTGCTGGCTGTTTGCTTTCTCTGTCTCCTCTTTCTCCCTTTTTTTTCAGGTTTTGACCTCGCTCGCAGGGTTTCTGTGCCAAAAGCAGACGAGTTGTGGCCATAGACCACCTGCTTCCATCGCCCTCTGCATGCTTTCGTTTCATCAGTTGCTTTCCTTGTCTTGGCCAGTCGCTATTTCAGGCACAGAATAGGTTGTGGACATTATTATTACTTCTATTGCTATTTTTAATAATGCAGCTTGCTTCTGCTTATTCTGTAAATAAAAAGCAGTTGGTTTTTTTTTTCTTCTCTTTTTAAAGGAGCTAGAAGAAACTAACACCAAAGAGCTCAATGCTCTTATTTCTTAACTTCTCCGCCTTCTCAGGGCTACTGCCTGTGTTGTGGGGCTGCGTTTTACCTATGTGTTCCCACTCGTTGTGGGAAGTGTGCTGGTTTTAAGCTGTACCTTTTATATAAGAGAATAATCATAGCTCTGAGAAGTATTCTAGGGAAAGGTCTCTAGTCCTAACCCATTGAAAACAACGAGGAGCTGCCCTCTGACTTCCTTGGCTTTGGATCAGGCCCTTATTATTATTCTCTCTAAGAGGAGAAGGAAAATAAACTTCTTTTTAAGTTTACAGCATTTTTTTTTTCCCCCCACAAAAAGGCGTTAATTTCGGCAATTACTATTTAGGAAAAGGATCAGCTGCAGGCAGTATTTGAAAACCAACCAATATTTTCCTTCTGTGAATGAAACGCCCCTTGCGTGCAGAATCGGCCAGGGCTCTACAACTCTTCCCTTTTGAAATGAAAACAGGATAAAAACTTTCTATAATTCTTAACAATAAGCCTGTACATCGCAGGAGCGCAGTTCTTTTCTACGTAATTCCAAATAGATGCTAGCACACAGCTGTTTCTTCAGTCTAAGTCTGCCTTCACATAACACTGAACAGATTTTTGGATGTTTAAATATGGATTTTTTCATGTTCTCACTGTTTCACCAAGCTACTGACCAGACTGAGCATTGATCTTATGCTGGGTTATCCTGAACTGCCATGCATTTGTCGGCCAGTATCTCAGTGGGAACCAGGGGGGACAAATTCAGGTTATTTCTGAATATTTCTGAAGTCTGGTGTAGGAATCCGCCGTTCCCTGCCGGCAGCCCACACTGCAGGCTGGGGGCAGCCAGCGCCATCGCATTAGCTGTGTTACCCTTCTAATGAAATTGAACTCTTAGTAGGGAAGTTTAATTCCAAATATAAGGTATAATACAGATGATATTGATTACAGCAGATAAACGGCACCTGGGATGAGTTAATCATATATGCTGCTACACCTCAGTTTTATTCTTTCCCTTATTTGCAGCAGCATGTGAGATTATTCTTTTTTTTTTTTTTTTTGCAAAGTCTGTATGCATTACTAAATCAACCATCCCGTTAAATCCTTCCTGTACATTCTTCCCCCTTCTGTATGGTGTCCTGCACGGTGCTTGGTGTTGGTGCAGATGCCACTGGTTTAATAACAATAATAAAAAGTTGATTCCCTCTTCTCTTTTCCTTTAACAGCTGCAAGTTTTCTATTGCTGCCGAGTGGCGCGAGCCTCACGCTCTGTCTATGGACATCTGCTCCATAAAAATATGGGACATTATTGCCATGGCAAAATGTGCCGCTTGGATTAAAAAACGTGTTACCTGAATATTGTTTGTTGTCTTTATGGAGCCTGTTCTGCGCGTGGTTTTTAGCCTGAGCTGCTGAATAATACCAGTATTTTTTCACTGAAACGTCAAATTTGGTTTTAAGTAAATTGGCAAGTGACACCAGTGGTGAAATCCTGACGGGTGTTTTAGCTATTGTTACTGGTTTCCTCGGAGCTCCTATCCAAGTTACGATGCTTTTGAGTTTTGGTCTTTTTATATATTCATAGTCACAGGATCGCATTTTCTCTCTTGCACTGTCTGTGGTGTTAGTTGGCCCGTAAATCGTCCTTCATCCCTGCTTCTGTTTGCTCTTTTCCCAAATTAAAATGTTAACTAAGCTACTAAAGAATAATTCACGTTCTTTAAGAATAACACAGCAGAGATCAAGCGAACTATGAAGGTTTTTTGTTTCCTGCTTTCAGACAACTTTCTGGTTCTCTTCAATAGGTTTCCTGTATGAACTAGCAATTTTTATATAGGTAATTAAGTATATGCATCTATATATAAAATGAGTCATTACCGTTTATTATTGTTATTTATTGTGTTATGAAAATATAATTTAAGGTGGGGGTGGTGCTAATCTATTTTTTATTGATCATTACAGGTACAAGTGACCCCTATGTGAAGTTTAAACTGAATGGGAAAACTCTGTACAAAAGTAAGGTAGTCTACAAGAACCTCAACCCAGTTTGGGATGAAACTGTTGTGCTGCCTGTACAGACCCTCGATCAAAAACTCTGGATCAAGGTAAGTTTTGCTTTCAGATTTTTGAAAGATGAGTAAATATTTATTTAAGCAATTATTTTCTACTTTAAAACCGTATTGACTTTTATTCACTGTAGCAGCGTAACATAAAACATGATCCGGTTTAAGAGTTACAGCAATTTCAAATTAAAACGCACATATGTCTTTTCCAGATTTCACTCGCACGTTTTGCTTTCCGTCTGCAAAAAAGCCCCAAGTTGAAATAAAACTCCTTGACTGGATATGTTTAAAGCTACGGAGCTAAATTCTGCTCACTCTTTCTGTGCTTGTGCAAACTCAGTGAAACCAATCGCGGTTTCATAAGCACGTCTTAAGAGTGTAATTTGGCTGAGTTGAACAGAATTATTACCTGGGATGCAGCCGTGACAAGTAGCAAAGCCTTTTCTCATTATGAGTAACGTTACAGTTACCAGAACTGCAAGCTACCAGTTGCGAGCACTAATTGCTAAAACATCTGTAGCCAGAAGTACCTGATTTTTGTGCAGCGTTTCATTATACCATCGCGCCGAGCATAAAGGAACAGGCACAATCCATAGCAGCACACATGTCTCTGTTTACATAATATTAAGAAGATACTTTCAAAATGCTGTTTAAATATTTAGCTAAAAATACAAATTAGAGCAGGGAGATGGAAAATTATCCCTGAATTATATCTCAGCTTTGATCTTTCAAATACAAAATTGAACTGGAAGGGCTTAAAATATCTGTTCTTTTATCGGGCTGGGATAAAACTGGCTTATGGTGTGAAAATTATATATGTTTATTTTATTTTGCTACCAGGTGTACGATAGAGATTTAACATCTTCAGACTTCATGGGGTCGGCATTTGTAGCACTCACTGAACTTGAACTCAATAGGTAATACGTTTATTTAACTAAAGGTTGTTAATGCAGCTTAGTTGAGAAACATGGGAAAACAATGAAATGCTTTGGAATTTGTCTATTCATGAAAACTTATTTTGACAGAAGGGTGGGGAGCACATTTAAAAAAAAAAAAAAAGAAATCACTTGAGATAAATCCTGTACAAGCGTGTTTTTATCTGGCGTTACGTACCGAATTCAAATCCGACCTGGATGAGCCTAGCTCAGCAGAAGGCGCCTTCTCCTTTCATGTCTAGGAATAAGGATAAGAGTTTCTATATGCGGCATTGTTTAGGGAGAGCAACACCAGAATAATTTATGGAGGTGGAAGAAGAAGAGGGGGGGGCAGAAGGTTGAGACCCCTTCTTAGCCCCACGTAGCGCGGGGTGCCTTTTTCTGTGTAGAAGTGGGCTGGGGGGGGCGTTTTGCCTGGCTGGCTGCGGGTGCCCCGTTTCCAGCCACCGCCCCCCCCGCAGCCATCCCTCCCCGCGGCAGCTGCATCTGGCCCTGATTTAGTGCAGAGGCAAACCCTGCGCCTTTTGTCTGCTGTCGCTGCTTGGGCTCAATTTGGAGCTGGAAGCCAGGAATTCAAGTTTGAGTTCTCTTTTATACTCCCTCGCTGGGTGACAACTTTTTTTTTTTTTTTGGAGAAAATGAGTTTTCCCTGTGTGAGTTTACTATAGCTCCCATGGCTGTTGTATCCAAATTTCTAGTAACATTAATGAGTTTATCCATGAGATAGTGCCACCAGGTATACCAGCATTCCCGTTTGCAGGGAGGGAACTGAGTCACGGAGGGAGTTTAAATGCAGGTAGAGATAAGGCAGAATACAGGTCTTGTGATCCGAATCCCAGCCACTAATGTTAGAAAATTCACTGGGATGAGTTTCTCTGTCAACCCTCTTCCCTGTGAAGCCAAGGTAGTAGTAACTTAATTCAGCCCGTATCTGCATATGGAGAGTTATGAGTATTAAGTAATGCTATATAGATGCTAGGCTGCGTTATTAAAAGGGGGTTGAATTTTGTCAGAACTAAGAAGGAACCCTCCAGATTTCCCGTTCTAACATTTAAACTCAATATTGGGAATTTCAGAGAAGCAGCTGAAATTTGCACAGCTCAGTGTGACCTTTAATAATCAACTCGAGTTAACTGGAGTCAATAAATGCACGTCTTTTTTTTTTTTTTTTTTTCACTTGTAGAACTACTGAACAGGTTTTAAAACTGGAAGATCCCAACAGTTTAGAAGATGACATGGGGGTGATTGTATTAAACTTGAGTCTAGCAGTCAAGCAAGGAGACTTCAAGAGAAATGTAAGTGGTTAAGGAAATCAAATTTCCAGCTGGAATGTGTAGGGAGGAAAAAAAAAAAAAGAGCTGGCACAATCTGATTTACTGGGAAGTGCCACCTTTATTTTAAATCCTCTGAGACTCAATATTGAAATTGAGATCGATCATAACTTTAAGAAAAGGCCCATGTTTACCTGGGTAAAAGTTGGGCAGACATCTGTAGGTGGATGGTTCTGTCTCGTAGCGGTGATGGGCAGTGTGGCAGTGCTCTCCCTGCATCGGGGGGTGGTATCCATCGCTGCAACCTACAGGTTGCTGAAGGGAATGTGTGAACCGTACCTGCTGCGATTGCTATTCCAGAGCATTCTATTTTCTGATTTCCACCTAGGAGTTTAGATTTTAGCACTAAAAGGAAAAAAAAAAAAAGTGATTTTTTTTTTTTTCCTTTGTCAATGAAAAAAATATATCTGTGTGAAATCTAAAAGCAGGGATTTAATGTTAGGACTTAAACTGTACCAATCCTGTGGAGGAGCACACTGCCTGAGAGGAAGAGATTGCTTGTAAAACCCCTGATTTTTGCCACTGACAGTTTCTTGACTGAGTTCAATTGAACTTGGCTCCTGATGCTGAAATACGGTGCATTTAGTGATGCCGGAAACCCAGAAGAACCTGGGCAGAGACTGGGAACAACACAATTAAAACTGACAGCTTTTAAATTTCAGGTCCTGCACATGTTTTTTTGTTTGTTTTGTTTTGCTTTTGTTTTCATCTTTTAAGATTTGTACTAGTGTCTTACACAGAGTGTGGAGCATGCTTGTGTTGGTGAACTCATCCAGCAAGGGGAGGGAAAAGCTAAGATCAGGCATTTCCTTGGGTTGGCTTGAAAACCAGAGCTAATTTTAAATATGTGTAAGAAATATGTAAAAAGAAAATCTTCCTACAAGTCTTCAATGCAGTCTAGTAGGAAAGTTGCTGTTTACAGCACATTGTTGAATTATAGGTATGGAATTTCACTCTGAATGGGATTATTTATAGAAACATAAAAGTTTTGATGGATTGGAAAGCAAAATGAGAAAAAGCTAATGTGGGATGTCTGCTGTTCACTATTTATTTTTCAAATAGTTGCCTTTTTTGAGAATTGTAAAATCTCAATTAATATTAAAACAATTGCAGAGTTGTTTCTACCTCAGTATGCCATTATTTAAAAGCTTTAGTGTGTAATTATTTAAAAGCTTAATGACATTATTCAAAACGCTATTGTTGTATCTATATATCTATATTATAAGATGACTTTGACCTGGGATGTGAATTCCCCCTCTAATTTGCCCAAGAGTGTTGTTGGCACACGCGTCACTGGAGTGCAGGAAGGGGGAAAGCAAAGACAGAAAGTTTCTTTAGCAAAAAAGCAGTTTAGCCAAAAGAACCTCAGGAACTCTTCTGGGGTTTTTAGGGATGCATGGGCTAAAGTGGACCTAGCCAGTGAGATGGAAAATACATCGGTTTAAAGTAGCAGCTTTTGGTACTCTTGGGTGCTTAGTTAACATTCAGAGTGCAGATGATAGAAGAGTTGGTGCACGCTGTAATTTTTTTTAAAGTCGATGTTTTAAGCCCTCATATTTCAAATGCAAATTGCTGAGCCATTTCCAGTGGAATCAGAGTAGTGAAATGGCTCTGTCCACATTAGCACTTAACAGCAAGATGATTTTTTTTTTTTCCTTTTTAAATTAGCTTACTGTAGAACCAGATGGCACCAAAAGTATAAGCCATGTTTCTTACTAATGGCTCTGGGTCCATCCACTTTTTATTCTTGATTACTTTTTTTTATTTCCGTTTTTTTTATGGTGCAATGCAGGTATTTTGAATTTGTTGATTGTTATGTTCCATGAGGGAGGGAGAGGAATGCAATCATAGATCCAGCCCCCTACTTATTACTAGGCTTTTCTAACACGTTTGACAAGCTGCCGTTTGAATTATTTAACTAAACATTTTCTCTGCTTTACTCCTTCTCTCTTTCCTTTCTCTGGGTTCTCTTTGGTACGATGGTGGGGACTCATGAACAGAGGTGGTCAAGTCGGAAGAAGAGAACTTCATCCAAGGTAATCCATATTTTTTTCTCTTCAAAAAAAAAGTCTCCTCCCAAAATCTGTGCCCTCCTCTGAAATAGAAAGGGTAAACATAGGAAAACTCCGAAGTATAGGTGCAACCTGTCTTAACGTGGTGGCTGTGATACCCTTCGCTTTTTTTGATTTTTTTTTTTTTCAATGTGATGAGGAATTGCTGCTCTTTTCTTATTGTAGGTCCTACGGTAGTGTCTAGGGGCAAGTGAGAGTAAGACCTCATTCAGCAAAGACATGTAGAAACAGAGAAAAACTGTCTGTACTAAGGAAATGAGTGTAAATGCAACCAAAAAAAAGGAGCCATGGAGGATTTGAGTTGTTTAAGGGTACCCAAAAGGTGGCTGGTAGTCGGTACTGGAGTTGGACATGGGTCTCCTGGATCCCAGTCTGATCATTCGGGTCGCCTCTTGCCACAGGAGGAGTTTTGTGAGGCAGTATTTCTTCTGGTCACTCCTGGGGGTTTTGAAATTCCTTTTGTTCTTGGGATGGAGACAAGCAGAGAATTTTCATTACCAGCAACGTAACACTATTTCCAAGATTTGTGTGTTGCTACGTATCTGCATAACTTGCTGTCCTTGGTCTTCTGTAGTATCCCTGCAGGCTTCCATTACTTTTATATTCCTGTACTGTTCCACTTTTGCATTAGATTTGAACTTGTTCGGGAAACAGACTGTGGCTTTTTATTTGCTCTGTAAAGCTTTAATTTGCTATTGAGTAAATAACAATGATAGAGAAACTGCAGGCTCCAGAACCCAGCTTGAGAGCCATACAGTCTAACTTTCTGAAAAGCAGAATTTGGCGCTTATGAGGACACATACGCATCTTGATATTTTCCCTATATAACTATTGGTTTGTGCCTAAATAAATTGAATAATTAACCTCCTCTTGTTTTATTCGTTACAACTGTAGTGTGCTATGTAGAGGAGCCAACCCTCTCAGGTATTGTGCCAGCAAGTATATTTTTGTCAACAGAAGAAGTGCAAAGTACAGCTCTTGGAGCTGGACGGCAGCTCGGCGAGCCCTGGATCCAGGGATAACACAGCCCTTCCCGCGGCGCTCGGTGCGGAGATTCGCCAGGCATCCCTGAATGCCGTATGACAGAAAGTGATGGAATAATTGAAGAGCTCAGCACTTTAGTGTTTTAACTAAAGCTCTGGAAATTACTGTGCCCTCACTCAATCCGTGCAGCTTGATCCTCCTTTTGCTCACGCGTGCACACACAGCTGTCTCTTGACGCTGGTTGGCTTTGGGTCTTGGGAAAGGGAGCCAGGTTTTAAAACTCTGGTTCTTTTTGTCCAGAATAGCCAAACTTCTGTCTTGGTTGCTGTTTCTGTATATTTTTTTTTTTTTTTTTTGGGTTGTCCTCTATATCTCATTGCATTTTGAATAGTTCTTTTTATATACAGGTTTTTAGACCTTTAGCTGTAAGCCATATGGGCAGGACGTTCAGTTCTCATGGCTCTGGCTGAGGCATTATCATCTTTTCGAATAAAATTAAGAGATGCTGAAGCATGGTAGTGAGTTAGGAGAAGTGAAAGTATTGTTTAAAAGAGGGAGAAAAAAGAAAAAGAAAAGAGCTGCAGCCCTGTGCTCTATTCTGTTCCAGTCACTAGAGGGTAGGAGAGCTTCAATTCTTCCCAGGGAAGACACAGTTCATGCTCCAGTGTGATCTCTAAAGAAAAGCTCTGTGACCATCCAAAGGCAGTAAAAAAATTTCCCAGCATGCGCTGGAAAAATCTGACAAAGCAGTATTTCCTGGTTTATTGATTCTGCTACTGCACTAAAACACTAGTACTGTACATCAATAACCATCTTTAGTTAGGAAACTCTGGTCTGTGGAAGCAGTACTAGCAGTTTGTGGCAGAACATAAATGCTAGAAAGAAAAATTGTGTGCATGGGGAATATAGGCGTCTAGGGAAGGCACAAGAGGTTATGGAAGAATAGCCAGAGAGTGTGATGGGGTAGAAAACAATGTTGCTGGACGAGATAAAGACACAGGAATAAGGGGAGCAGGGGAAATGGAGAGAACTCTCTAATGGATACACAAACTCGTCTCATTTTTGGCTACTGAGCTGACTCTGGTTGGTCGTTGCAGGAGAAAAAGGCCGTATACGTTCCATTTGAGCAGCTGAACGGAGACAGATCTAAAATTCATCTCTGTAGGTTTAGGCAAATAGTTTTCTATTTGAAATGGTTTTCCTGGGTTTTTATGCTGAACTATAGCTGACCTCTATTGTAATACTTGGCTTTTCTTCTACTCATATAGGGAAAAATACTTATTTTAAGGATGGATAAAATGAGTATAACTTTCACAGCTTTTTTAATATCTGTATTGCCTATATGAAAGAAATCTGGTTATACTCTTAATTTGACCATTTTACGTTATCTTAGTGCTGATTTAGCACATCGGTGTCCAAAATGAGCCTTGTCACACCAGTCACGGGGTTCTTGCAGGCTTCCCAAATTCACCCCAAATGGTTAGTACCCCTGCTAATGGCATTAATGCCTGATATGACCCCATGTCAGACTGGCGAAGGGGTTCGTGTGGGCAGTTGTGGATACCGTGCATTCTTCGTGTGTGTTCTCTTGAGCTCCTTTGCTTTTTGAAGAAAAAGCTACGTTTCAAACAACAACAAAACCAGCAGCAGTACTAGATCTCCGGTCCAGTTACAGTTGTTTCACAGCCATTGCATATAGTATGCAAGAAGGATTTCAGCGACTGAATATTGTCTTTTAAATCATTTTGGTGCAAGAGCTGTTGAACTGGATGATTTAGCTATCTGATGATTACACAGTATATATTTTTCACTGCTGCGAGAAGGGAGTCATCGCGCATTTGGGCAGACTCCCAAGACATGGGCAGCACATCCAGATTCCTCATTTTTTTATGGGAGCTGAGAGCAGCATTGTCCTCTCTGGGAGCTGTCTCCAAGAGCGCAACTTTCTTCTTTTTCTCATGGAGGGTGGCGTTGCGAAGGGATGAAGATACTATTAGGCACTATTAATATACGTACTCATATCTGTGTATTGGCAAGTTCTCCCCTCTTTTCTGCTTTTCTTTCTGGGGTGCAGAGGGAGTTGGTAGCTACCTCTGCTGGAGCCCAACACACTGATGCTCAGTAGCCTTGTTTGTCCCGGGTGGCTGGAGTCTCACCCTGAGCGCCCCGCACGCTGTTTCCAGCATTTGTACAGCTGAATAACCTTTAAGTGTTGAACATCTATGAAGCAAATAAGCAGGTTTGCTTGAGGTGGATTGACCCGCAGCAGTTCAGTCCTGAAACAAAAGCGACGCAATTGCCACCTTGATAGCCTAAGCTGATTGAATAAATTGGCTGAAAGGCTGACCGGACCCAAGCGCTCCTCGGCGTCTCATCGCAGGGGAAAATCCCTCGTTCTCCTTTTTTTTCTTTTTTTT
>VYZM01019502.1:869620-881718 GCA_013398915.1 Dromas ardeola | reverse complement strand
TTTTTTTTTTTTTTCCTGCGTGGGCTGTTAGGTTTCATTTTTGCCTGCCTCATTGTATTTGGCTTTCTCCCACAATACCCTGTGGGCAGCAGTGCTCTCCGAGCGTTTCGTGGAGCGGAGGGACTCGGTTGCCACAGGGTCACGCATCGTGGCGGCAATCTTGTGTCGGTTCACTTGCCTTTCTCGCTGCCCTCTCCTCTTTCCCAAGGGGAGACTGCCTCTGCAAAATGGTTTCCTTGCCTAATGAGGAGAGGTCCAAAGAATCCTCCTATTTGCGTGTTGTTGTTTTCTCAAATGGCAAATTATGTGGCCCAGTTTCAACGTTGACCTCTTCACAGGGATTGCAGCAGGCTTTCTGTTGTCCTGTCTCATCCTTTTAAATGAAAGCTGTGAGAGATGGGCTCGCTTCACACTTGGCCACCTCGCCGTGTCATTTAAATGTACAATTTTTCTGCATCTCTTTATTGCTTCAAAAACAAGTTTGAACTTGGGGCACGTATGTGTGTGTCAGGAAGAGAGACAGATTTGAAAGCAGCCCTGATGCACCAGAGGGGATTTGCTGGGTGCCTATAGAGGGAGATTATATACAAATGGTGTTAGCAGGGAGACTCAAGCTCCTAAAGGACTTTGTGAAGCTGGGTCAATGAGCCGGTCCTTTCCCCTCCAAAGCTCCATCAGTCTTGCTTGTCTCCTGTGTTTGCCTCTGTGAAGGCAGAATATGGCCCACCTGCTCATTCTTGTTCTTCAGAACCAGAAAGTAATAAATTGAAAGTTGGTGTGAGAAGCTTTTATATCGATTTTGAAACCAGGAACTAGATTCTGAAAATGGTATTGTGAGCACTGATTTTTTTAGTTTTCCTGTTTAGAGACGTGGGATGTTTTCTGGGGAAATGTTCTTTCTAAGCAGTAGGGAGAAGAACCATCTTCTGTTCCTCACGTGGCAGAGTTGTGCTCTATGTCCAGGCCATACTTTTGCTTCAGAAAAGATTACTCATTGCTTACCTGATGTTGCACAGTCCCTAAATCTGCAGTGAACATGGGCTCTTAAACTTTAAAAAGATTTTCTTAAGAGTAAAGCTTTCTGGGTATTCTTGTGCTTGCTATTTTCTTTGTCTGGCTTGTTTGAGGGATGCTTGTTGTTCAAGTTGTTAGCCATTTTACAGTAGTGAACTGCTTATAATGGTGACCTTTACGGTATCACTGGTTATCTGCATCCAGGGCCCAGCCAAAATCAGAGCTTTACCTGGAGAAAACCCCTCAAATTCTGGTCTTAAGACTATCTTGATTTCAGAAATGATGGGGGGGGAGGGGTGGGGAGGAAGGAATAAGCAAACTTGTCCAAAGTCTTGTGCTCGGGACATGTGCCAACTTCCATCATAAAGCATGTGTTTCCTAATTTCCAGCCCTGTTGCCTGATCCTAGCTTCAGCCAACTTTTCTGTACCTCTGCAAGGCACCTTTACTTTGGTCTGGGATGTAGCCAGAGTGTGAGCTGGCTGACTGCAGAGAGTTTACAGGAAAATATAGCAGGAGAGGCCTGAAGGACCTGGCATCCAGTCTGGGAGCACAGCTGGAAAGAGCTCGGGTTCAGCAGCAGGAGGAGCTGAGGTACCCAAGTGCGGAGGCGTCCGTAGCCTGGGAGGTAACAGGGAAAGGAAAGAGCTGAATAGATAAAAACACTTTAAAATTGTCACTGATGATGCAGTTATGTCCTCCTTTTCTGGCCAGTACAGACAGGGGCTTTGACTTTTCTGGTCTCATTGCGAAGGTGGGTTAGTGTAGTGATGGCTGGAGGCAGGGGAAATTGTTTGGGGTGTTTTTTTTTCAGTGCTTGTTTTGCCCCCGAGTAACCTTGTTGGACTAATCACTGCACTTCTCTGTGCTCTGTTCTGTGTAATAGTTTTTCCAAGTCAGGGGGAGGCTGTGAAGTTTAATCGATTAACTCTGTGTAAATCAGTTTGAAACGAGTAGGTGCGGAGTATCAGAGAGGAGGTAAGACTTTTAAAATAAATAGTGCAATAGCATTTTCTTGTCGCCCGGGAGGCATTTTCTGTAGTGCAGACTTCCCCGGGCGACACTAAAGTTGACTCACTGATGGTCCAGGTCTGTGGGTCTACCACACGTCTGGGTTTCCCCAGACGTGCTTCCTTCCAGAAACTGAGTGGAATCTGAGCCACTGCCTGTTTGCCTGGGATTTCCATCAGGGTGGTCAGAGGAACAACCTGCCAAATACCCGGGGAGGCCGGAGAGGTGGCTGCAGAGCATGCACAGAGTGGTTCCTTGCTGTGCACATAGATGATACAAGGCACAGGAGACGTGCCAGACCTGCTGAACACACACTGTGGGAGCAACCTGGGCATGTCCAGGAAATCCAAAGCACTCCTAATGTGGCGGGATGTCTTGCGGGGCGTGAGGCAAGCAGCCATCCCGAGCTTCGTGCTGGTCCATTTGGAGAGAGGCTTGTGGTGGGGGCAGAGCTGGGCCGGGGGAGGTAGGAAGCGGGCTGCAGCCATCGAGCCTGTGGTGAGGTGCTGCAAATCAGCACTGTGCCCTAAACCCGTTGCAAACATCTTGACTTCTCTATCCAGTGGGATGCTCTAAAGTGATGCTAGATCTTGTCCAGGATGTAGCCAGGTCCTGTTAGCTGGAGACCAACATACGCCTCTTCTGAGATGAGCACAGAGCACTTTGGCAGCTGCGCAGCCATCTGGAAAGGGGGTGCACAAGGCCATTTGGTGGGGGCCACCTGTTTTGGAAGGTCAGAGTTGATGCATTGCAATGTGCTCTAGTAATACTGAGCTGCAGGCGCTGATTTTTCCTGGGACCACGTGGAATGCGGGCTGGTTTGGGTACCTCCCAAGAGTCCTTTGAACTGTCAGGTCAGTGGCTAAAAGGGTGGGGTTATGTACGCTACAGAACTTGGGTAGGAAGGCCCCCAACGCTGAGCAACTCCCTAAAATACTGCCCTGGTTAAAAAATGAAAAGAATCCAAATTTGACTTGAAAACTGAGTGATAACAACTGTCTTTCGCGTTCAGCCTGGAAGCTTTGAGGAGAACTGGATGCTTTGTTTTTAAAAGAAATTGTAACGCAGATAATAAACTTTGTCTGTTTTTTTTGTGAACTGACATCAAATACCTCTTCCTCCTCTGAGGAGGGAGCCGGGGGGGAGGGAGAATCCTTGGTCCTAAAGCAGCGAGTACATCACATCAAACATGACTACGTTAAATACTAAAATGTTCAAAGTACAACTGAGATAGATAAAGGCTTTGATGGGAAGTGGATATTTCCCAGGGACATTACAAGCAATAATCCAGATGTTATGGTGTAATGCAACGAGTGTCCATGGATAGATGGGGAGCTCAAGCCAAGCAGCGCCTGCTGTAGGCCTTAGCCCTCCACTCCCATGCTGTTACGCCATATGGAAGCAATCTCCAGGCCCCTTTAATAGCCAGCTTTGGATTCCATTTTCACAGGGCTCATAGAGCTAAGTGGAGCTGTTTTATGGACAAGTTAGATAGAAGCCTTTCCAAGATAAACATCCAATTCGAAATTAGGACATACCAAGCTGCAAAATTATTTTAGGGCATATTTCATGGAAGCACTGCCATTTTTCTGAGGCGATTGCCAGACTGTGGAATGCCCTTTGATCCCTTGTGGACATTACTCCCTTTTTCATAAAAAGGATTTTGAAATAGTTCAGTGTTTAGGGAGGAATATATCTGCCGGGACTTTGAAGTATGTCCATGGGAACAGTCATGCTTTAGCTTTTTGGCCTAAAAGACGAACTTTAGAAAAAAAGGAGAAAAAAAAAAAAAAAAAAATTACATTGCAGCTGGATTTATGAATCAAAAATCTCGTTTTCTTTTTAAAGGTAGGAATTTTTAATCAGTGTGCCAGGAAAGCCAAACGGGGTTTTTAAATAGAAGTATAGTAATATGCTTGTGGGATTCAAAGAGTTGGGTATTTTAACCAGCAAAAAGTGAGTAAAAAAATTTGTGAGTTCACCACCCATGATTTAAGAATTTTGTTGCTGGGTAATTGATCCATAAAAAGTAATCTTCAGACATCAGGTGCTTTTGCAATCATTTTATTTAGCAACAACATTTCTTACTTGCTTTTAAAGCTAACACGTCCTGTTTTAAAGTGACTTGTGAAATCTTCTCCTCCGTCTTGCTCCCACCTGTGTATGACATGATTGAAGCTCCGAAGTGTGGCGAGTTAAAAGTTGCTTCACAAGAATAAAATATGGCAGGATTTTTACTGCGAGAAGGAGAGTGTAGCCTTGAGTTTTAATGTTTCCAGCTCACTCCCCCCAAATAAAGGCCTACTTAATCATCCTCTGTCCAATAAAATATTGCCAGTTAGCAAACTGTTAGCACAGCCGTGCTATGTAGGACGAAGCTGCGAAGGTAACAAATGTGGCTACCAGGTACCCATAACTCCAGATAAAGAGCCTGGTGGTGTCAGTGTTTTTTCAGCAGGCATCAGTATTTTTGATTCGTGAGCTCGGTTTCTGGAAGCAGGAGTTCCAAAGGCAGCAGGCGAAGAGCGAACGTGGACGACAGGCGGTTGAGTGATTGAGGAGGTGGAAGATGGGTGCTCAGCCTTTCACCTGGCCGTAGACTTTATGGTTGTGGGCTGTCTCACCGGAAAGGACAGACACGCGTTTTATGGACAGAGCTAGAGACATCCAAGAGTTTACTTTAGTTTCTCCCCTCTTCCACCTCTCCTCCCCAGCACTCTCCTGTGTCTTTCCCTGAGCCAAGGTGACAGGTTGCTCTCGGTGCTTGAGGCCTGTGCTTACCAAAGCTCAGCCAGGTTAGCTGAAGTCGACTTCTCTGGTGGTTTAAGCTAACCCTGCTGATTTCACTCTGATGCTGAACAACGTCCCTTCATGGGGCCAGCCACAGTACAGTGCAGGGAGAAAATCCATAGCATACTACTGCCTTCCATTCTCTGCTTACGCCATGGTACCTCTCTCACTTCTGGTGCTTTCATATCACAGTCAGTTTGAGCATAAAAATGTGGGGTTTGGTGTATAAATGTTTTGTGTTGCTGACTTGCTTTTCAGTCGAGTTTCATACGGAGCGTGCGACTCTCCGACTCTTTGCGCAAGAACCAGTTGTGGAATGGGCTGGTCACCATCACGCTCTTGGAGGGGAAGAACATCCCCGGAGGGGGCTTGGCAGAGATTTTTATTCTCCTCAAACTGGGAGATCAAAGATACAAGAGTAAGGTAAGTATTAAGGATTTCCTTAAGTTTGCTGAAGCCAATGAAGTACTTGGTGGAGGTTTTTCTGTTGTTTTTTTTTGTTGTTTTTTTTTTTTTTTAGTGTTGCAACCTCAGATGGAACTATTCTTGAATCCCTTTTATATAAGCGAGATCAAAACCAGGAGACCAGATCCAGGGACATTAACATTTTACTAATATGTTTTACATGCCAATATAGAAATAGGAAGTTAGGAATACTGTGTGTATCTGTTTTTGTGCATTTAACGTACTCATCGTATTGATGGATGTTTGACATTAATACGAAATGAAATAAATCTATGTGCATCACACATGTGTTTTGTTCCCTGCCAATACAGAAGTTAGGTTTGCAATGTTAGGTATGCTGGAAAAGCAGAGCTGAAATGGTTCCCAGTGCGGGGGAATGATTATTATTTTTTTTAAAGAACCTTTCTTGAAAAATAGGTTACGTATAGCAGAACCCACCCCCTCCTCCCTAAACACACGGAATATTCCATGGTTTTAATTTGAAATTTTATTCTTCTAGGCTGTGTTCACTTGCATCCAGTACCATTTCATGGGAATCTAAGAAATGAATGGGGTTCCCAAAGATACACATTTCATCTCCAAACTCTAATATGGAGAGAGCCTATAATTAAAATAATGTTCTTTGGAGAAAGCAAGAGCTCTGCATGTCATGAACTGGAAATGTGGAGGGAGGAGGAAACAAACCAACCCCCTTCTGTACAATATGTACAGAGCAAGTTCACAGAACATAATGTTCAGATGTAGGCGCATCTGAAACCTGCACTCTGTCCCCCGCATCGGACCTCAAACCAAGGTCATGATACAATGTTTTTTATTTAGAAAAGCAGCTTTGAAAAACAACAAATGGGTTAGTTATTTTAGAATAAATATACATTATTCCAGTTAAGATCCTTTTTTATGTTTCTCTTTAATGGTCCATAGCCTGTGTCATGAGTCTGCAAGACTGCACTGTTTGCAGTCACAGAAAATTAAGAAGTTTAAAATGGGCAGTCAGGTACAATGTCGCCTGCAGTGAGTTACTGGCTTAGTATTTCTGTCCGGGGTTCAGCGAGAGTTGGGGAGCGCTGCTTTTACACCCTAATAGGACTTGAAATTGTCAGTGCTTCACATTCTTTCCTGGAGTTTATTCAATTTATGAAGTATGATCTCTCATAGTCCAGAAAAGCAGACAAGGTGGGAGAAATCTCAGTCATGGTCCAGCTAATCCTATCTCCTGTTCTCTCAGTGGCTGTGCTGATATTGATGGTGGGTAGTGTAGTGTGTTATGAATTGCAAGTGATTTAAGTCCCAGTCCAGTGAATACTCAGAGTAACCTGAACACACGAACAATCTCACCGAACTCAGAGGGGCCATTTACAGATATCAAATTAACTGGATGTTAATAATTTCAAGGCTGTTCCTTCTTTGCCTATATGTTAACACAGAAGGGTAAAGAATACTGGCTTGGGTTCCTGAATTCATTCAAACCTGTTTTCAGGTGATTGTCCTCAAAAAGTTTATTATTGATTTTTTTTTTCCAGTGTGTGGTGTTGAATGATGACCACAGTCCACTGAAAGTGGAGCTGGTGGATCCATTTTGCATTTCAGAATTTCTCCAGCCGTTCATTCACATCACACTTGCATATTTATTGTTACTGGGAGAGGGGAAAGAGAGTTTTTAAGGAGGAGGAGGAGGCTGTGCATGATGGGCTGGGGAACTTTGGTTGGAATGACCTTAGTACTTGATGCCCTAACATCTAGAATTGATATGTGCTTTACTGTGGAAATAAGTACTATTTAAGAAAAGTAAATATTATAACTGCATGTTTTCTAGACACTGTGTAAGAGTGCAAATCCTCAGTGGAGGGAACAGTTTGATTTTCACTACTTCTCTGACAGGAAGGATATGTTGGACATTGAGGTCTGGAGAAAGGATAACAAAAAGCACGAGGAGCTTTTGGGAACGTAAGTTTGTTTTGGGGGGTGGGGTAGGTACAAAAGATAATGTGATTTTTATTATGATTTCTTAAACTGATCAATTTATTTTCATTATCAGCATCATACTGTATGTTTCTCTCCTTATTCCAGTCATGTCCAGATGCCTCTGGAAGGGTCTGTTTATTAAAATATGTTACGGGGTTATTGATTAACCTGAACGTAGAGACATGCAAGCTGACCCACACATGCCGACTGTAAAATTCAGAATAGTCCGAGAGCTCAGTGGTGGAAGAGCCGGTGGCAGCAAGGAGGCAGTACTTGCCTGCATTTGCACGGTGATACTGCTCCAGCCCCGTTGTGCTCTGCAGGGCTGATTTGTGGCTTCAGGCTGATGCCAGTTTAGGGATCGTTGTGTTCCTTTTGAGTGGTGCTGGTGTCCCTTTTCTCTGTTTGCACCTTCGTGGTGTCTTCTTGTAGCCTTGTTTATGGGTCCTCTTACCTGGGTTTGGTTTATTTGGGTAGTCTCTTCCCCCTTGCCACAAAGGACTGATCTCAGTGGGTTTGGTGCCTCATGATACTGCACAAGCTCATGTTGTTTAAAGCATCATTTTCAGGGGTACCTCACAGGTGACCGACCCATCTCCTGACTGATACCAGATTTTGTCACACTGCGTTATTTCATTATAGCTTCAAATTCTCAAGTAATGATCTTATGCCACGTTAGCAGATGAGACTTTTTGTGGGTTAGCAGTTGAACCTTTTATTTTAATTTCTTAATGGGAATAGAATATGGTTCCTGCTCTTAAGTCCTGCTCTTTCCTGTCCTCTCTAACTCCATCTTATTTTGTACAGTATTAGTACAGTCTTGGTTTCCTAGTAGTAACTGTATCTTCCTCCTCCTGGCTTGCAGCATTGTCATCTAGACCCATCTCCCCAGAATGCATCTGCACAGTTGGCTACATGCAGCAGCACCAAGAACCATTTAATTTACTGGAGCCCCTCCTGGGCTCTGTCCGTCCTTATCTGCTTGCAGGATCGGTGCCGCAACCTCTAAATTCCTAGGGGCAGGGATCCTGTCTGCAGTTGTTTGCCGTTCTCACCTGGCGAGCGTTTCACAACTTGCTGACTAAATAACAGTAACTCGTAAGAACATTCTCTTACTTTAAGCATTCAAATAGTTTGAAACTATTCACTGAGAAGAACAATGCCCTTTGGCTCTACAAATGTTTGTGGTTTTGCAGAGCAGGAAATGCTTTCTGGCTGAATGCTATTGCTCATCACATGGAGAAGTGGCTGAAGATGAATCTGTTCCTTCCATTCTCACAGTTACTTTTATTACTTCTGATATTCTGTTTAGAGTCAGGAAATGTAGCAGTGTTTGCGGCTTGTCTCTGTTCAGTCTCCCTGATGCTGGAGAAATTCTTCCTTAGGTTTTTCCGCCTCTTTTTTACTTCCACTGGTTTCTGGCAGGTGGTGTTCAATGTGGCAAAAAAATTATCAGCAAAATGCTTATTCTATTATTAAAGACTTCAGCAAAGGGAAAGCCTGTGTGTGTCAGATTTACATTAAAGTTATTGTTGCTGTCTGTGTGGAGAGAAAATATTACTGTTTTTGCCTTAAGCACATCAAATTCGCTGTAGCATCAAAACAGGAAAAAAATTGTACTAGATTTTAAAGATTGATTGCAAGAATAGGTAAACACCAAATGTGTAATAACAAGCCTTGTTTGTACAGCATAGAAA
Organism: Dromas ardeola; assembly: GCA_013398915.1. Taxonomy (NCBI): domain Eukaryota; kingdom Metazoa; phylum Chordata; class Aves; order Charadriiformes; family Dromadidae; genus Dromas; species Dromas ardeola. The sequence continues at coordinate 872,780 of VYZM01019502.1, read as the reverse complement.
CTTTTGACACCCAATAAATAATATTTTATGAAGGGTTCAAGTGCAGTCTAATCTGGAAAAGGATTCTGCAGGCAAAACAACATTATGAGGTGCCATGTTTATTGTCCCCATGATTTCCAAGTTGAGTTTTGAGATTTCTGGACTTCACACCATCACAATAAGAAAGATCCTTTAGTAAAATGTTTGTGGGTTATATTCTGTTACAATATACAGCAGTACAGCCCAACTGCCCTCAAATAATTTGCATGCTTTTAAGGAAAAGGCAAAATTTGCTGGATCTTAAATAATTCTGTGGTCAATTTGTGGGTACAATTAGGATTCATTATGCTCCCTCAGGGCCACGTAGGTTGATCTGTGCTGGTTAGACCTTTAAATACATATATATATATATAGATACAGATATAAAAACATATATTTAAATGAAGTTGAGAAGATGCACAAGGTGGAGTCATGTTTTATAATCCAGACTGCTGAACTTCTGTGGAATAAGACTTCTGTTAATTCCTTTAGACCCAGGAGTTCATGTAGCATGGATGCCTTAAGCCCCTGGAACATGGCTCTTCTCCCAGGCATAATTTGGTTTCAGGGTAAAATATTGTTCTTGAAATAGGACCTGAAGCATCTGTGGAGACTATGGAACCTGTACAATAAGAAATGTGTTGGACCTCCGGTACTAAACACTAACACCTGGGGCCTTTGTCTGCTTCTGAATTAGTAAGGAAACATTCGGTGTGATTTCATGTCACCCTTCTATCACGAAACAAACCCTCGCTGTCAGTGCACATCACAAGCTAAATTATTACATTCAGCCTACCTGCGTTCTCCTTAGATTTTCAACTGGATCCAGTTTCTTTTCCTCTCTTAAAATACTGCGGCATTGAGTGGTTCAGCTGCCAGGGTCCGACCGAGGGGTGGCTGTGTTTTGGTGCTGGATGAAATAGTCTCTCTATTTAGTCTGCGCAGAACTGTTAGTAACATTTATTGAGTGCTTTTTGTGGCCTTTGGGATAAGAGGCATGCTATAAACAGGAGATGATGTTAATGTATATTAATAAACAAAGGTGTTAATGTGTGCAGAATTTGTCCAGGCAGAGTTAAATTGTTTATGCCAAGTTGTTACAGAGTGTTTCTGCATTAAGGGGTATGTTTTGAAAAAGAGATGCTGCAAAATGTTGGGGTATTTTTTCTTCACATATTTACCTTAAGAAAGAGGTTTTACAAAACCTGCTAGAGTGAGCTATGAGATTGGAGTCCATCCAATAGCTTTATGATGAATGTCTCCAGGAAACAGTGTCTTTGCAACAAGAAACAATCCTTATTTTAAAGGCCATGCTGGTGGGATGGAGCAGTAAAATCGACTATGACTGCGTACAAACCTTTCATTTAAATTTCACCAAGCTATAGGAAGAATCAGCCAACCAAAACTTATCTGTAGAATAAGTCAGAATAAGACCTTATTAATTGTCTCCTTGACACCTGTGGAAATTCCTTTCCAAATATTAATCATAGATACATCTTACTGTATACTGTGATAATGATTCTGACCTCCTTTGTGAAGGGCTTTCAAGAATTCTGCAGGTGGGAAAAAATGGCAATGTTGTGTGCGGATTTTTTTATATGTATTTATATATATTTAAAGCTACTTATCATAATTTGGTGAACTGTGGATTGGGTAATAAAATACAGCTCTATAATTACTGGTAAGAGGCTAAGCTCAGCACCTTTTAGTGAAACTTTAACACTTGATTGCCTGATAAGGTTAAACAAATAATTTTAGCCCCAAATTTACTGTGTAGGGTTCTCAAATAATATTTCTCTTCAAATTGAATAAAAAAGGTGGGGGGGAAGTTTGGCAGCTAAAGATGAGGGCTGTAAGTAAAAATAACAGTCTTAAATGAAAACTAAAGCTGTGGTGTAATCCTTTACAAGGACTAGGGGTTAATACAGAGGTGTAGACCTCAATATTGATCAGGAGGGGGAAGGAAAGCATTTAATTGTGGTTAAAAAAAAAGTGATACATTTGTGTGCACAAGGCACTCTTAACTTACAGAACTGTATCCCGTCTAGTCATGCATATAGCCATGTGTGAGAGAGTCTGTGCCTGTATTTAATATGTAAGGCAGCAAAAGATAACGAGCAGAGCTATCCTATTCTGAGATAGGCATACTATGTTGAGAATTTAACTCAGGAGATCATTTCCATTACCTGAAATATAATCTGAGAGTTTTGCCCTTTGCATTCAGATCGGGCAACTTTTGAGCAAAGAGTGGATTGCCTCCATTAGTTTTATACTGTGCCCATCACTGTAGTCTCGTACCACTTTCCTGTGAAATAATTACCTGTAAGAAGATCTTGCAGATAGAAAGCTGAGAAAGAAGGAAAGGAAGAGGTTCAAGAGGATGGGGGAAGTAGTTTGGAAATTATTAGACTCATGCTAATAGTGTAGAAGCGTTTGTGTGTAAAGTGCAGAATTTATATAGTAAATCGAATGTCTAATTGTTTTACCAAGCTGCATTCTTTGCAGTCTGATCAATTATGTTGTATAACCTAAATGAAACAGATCGTCTTTTTTTTTTTTTTTTCTTAAGCCTTTTGCCATTTGCAAGTGCAAATGCGGATTTTCTTTTCAGTTCCTCAAAAGAAAATACAGAGGCATACCATCACCTTGAGTGAACACAGATGTTTTAAGGAAGTTAGTTTGCACGGAAATCAGACATGATTTGAGGAAGAAATGCTTATACTCCACCTCCTGCTGTTTTCCCCTCCACATGTGCATCTCTCCTACCCCCACACCCTTATATTCAATCTTTTCTTTGACCTTTGGCTAATGAAATTCTTTTAATAAGAGAAACAATTTGCCAAAACAAACTAGAATTATATTTAACTTTGCTTTTGAGATACGAGAGAATTCTGAGGTTATCGATAGGTGGGAGATGCACCATTGTCTGAACAAGTTGTCTTTTCTCTCTTATCCCATGGAAAGTTCTTAATGTAAAAAAGCAAATGCAGCTTTTCCCAGTTGTGGGCTGTGTTGAGTGGGTGGTGTATGAAATGCTGATGTGGGAGATGCGGCCTCTATTGCCAGCTGAACTGCAGACCAGCTGGGTGACCCTGAGTTTTCCCCTCTCCTTTCTTCAGTCTCTTAATCTGTTAAAAAAAAA
>VYZM01019502.1:851327-869598 GCA_013398915.1 Dromas ardeola | reverse complement strand
AAAAAAAAAAAACAAAAAAAAAACCAAACCCAAAAAAACAAGATAATGATACATCGCCCCTTTTAATGATACTTTAGGTATCAGTGCAAAACTGCTGCAGTCTGAGAAGCAACTCTGTTAATGCAGCCAGGGTGGTGTTGACCTCCAGTGTGGAAGTGATAAGGTCTTTTTCTCAAACATTTGCCTTTTTTGTTGTTGTTTTATTTTGCTGTTTGCTGTAACTTCTCTTGTCATATCTTTCTGAAGAGTCTAGGCGTAGCAATGAGCTTTAAATGCAGCCTCTCACACTTGGAAACTGTGTTGAGAGGCAGCCTACGCGCCGAGCAGTGTTGGTACTCTTCCTGGTTTATTTTCTTTCTCTTTCAAAGCACTTAAAAGCAGTTAATAAGAGTAAACTTGCAACCTGTTGTACATTCGGTGCAGTGAATAGCAAAGAGCACACTTAAGGCAAAGTCATTCCCATTGATTCTGGTCAGAAGAAACTTACACAAAGAGCTGTGTTTTAATACACGGAGCTGCTGGATGACTTACAAACTCATCAGAGCAATGACTTTTACTTCGTAACATAGCTTCTTGGCTTTTCAGGCTGAAATGTTTGGGGATTTTTTTTTTTTCCACCCCCCTTAGCATTCACAGAAAATAGGCTGTTAAGAAGCGGAAAGCATGCAATTTATAGCAGATGGGTATAAACCGCTCCAGCTCTACTACTGGAATGGGATCAATCAGGAACACTACATGCACCATTTACCCAGAAGAAACCCACCTGGGGGAACCCTGTGGAATTTTAGCCTATTAAGACAACACCTTAACAAGTTTAGTTTAAATAAAAACTTGTCGGCAGGCATTAAGCGGAGCAAAAGCTCTCGCTCTCCATCATCCGCTCGCCGTCCCTTTGAGAAATGCGACTCCCCTTGCACTGTGGCAGCAAAGCTTCTCCTTCCTTATTTTTGTTTTTCCCTTTTTCATCTGTAACTTTTGTTCAGCCTGTTCTTAAAAGCCAAGCCCTACAGAGGTTCAAAAAAGTTCCACTCCATTTACTGGACTGCTAAATAGAAGGCATTTAGCTGAGCCAAGTGATTAGGATTTCTGTTGCATTTAACCGCTCCCTTCATATATAACTGGCTGTCTAGTGATCTCTCTCTGCTTTAGCCCATACTTATCTTTTATTATTGTCTCTTTATAAACGTTTCTCTTTTCTCCTCTTTAATTTCATTTTTTTGAGGAGGTATCAGGTTAATGATACATATTATGTGCAAGGGATGGGAGGGGGACTCTTAAGACAATCCTTCCCTTTGGGAAATATAACAGTACACCGAAAATGTAGCTTTAGTAAGGCTTGTAAAAGAGATTGGGGCATACAGTATAATGTAGCATAAAATGGAGTATGTGACTTTAAAGAAACTAATCTATTTTAGGCTAATGTTTTAAATTTTGCGTTTGCCTCTTCTCTTTTCCCCCAGGTGAAATAAAGTTGTGTTTCAAATCCATCACAAAGCACTAGGGGATTTTAGAGGGGAAGTGAGGCAGGCCAGAGTGAAGTTTTCCTACTGTACTTGCAGCCCAAACCTTTTACCTCTGCTTACCAGCAGGTGAACCAGAAAGCAAAACTTGACAATAAGTGCAATAGAATCCGGCTAATTGGTTTCCCATGTTTAATTTTGAGATACTTTTTCTTGCATTCTTTCCATCCTGAACAACGAATAAGTTTTGGTGCCTGCTTGCTACTGAAATCAATATAAATATCACTTTATTATTTTCCCAGCTCCTTTTTCTTATTAACCCTTGGTCATGTTGTTCTAGGTGCCAAGTTGATATTACTGCCCTGCCGATGAAGCGAACCAATTGCTTAGAGCTGCCTCTGGAAAAATATCCGGGGTCCCTGCTAATGCTGATCGCTGTTTCCCCGTGTACAGGAGTGTCTATCTCTGATCTGTGTGTCTGCCCTTTGGGAGACCCCAGCGAAAGGCAACAGATTTCACAGCGCTATGTGAGTTTGCATTTTTTTTTTCCTTCCTTTTTTTTTTCTCCTTTAGTTTTGAAAGTAGTCAAAATTGCAGGGAAAAGTAAAAATAAAAAAAGAGATTTGTCCAGTCATAATAACATGTCTCCTACCAGAGGAAACTATTACACGGAATAGTTATTATGTTTAGAATGACAAGGATGTTGTCAGGGCAGATAGACCCAAGCAATTTGGCCGCTTGTATTTGTTGAGTTTTAAACTAATATTCTTGTTTGCAAACTTGAATTGTATTAAGAGATTATCATGGGGAATGAGAGACATTGAACTCCACGGAGAGATTATGGTATGCTTAGCTTTCGTTCCTCCTTCGGGGAGGATATGTTCTGGACTTCCACCTTGTGGAAGATAAAGCCAGTGATGGCTTCCACACCTCAGTCCTGAAAAACTGGTCAAGAAGAAATAAGTATGTATCTCTCAAAAATGGGGCAAGAAGAAATAAGCACGTGTATCTCAAAAATGGGGTGCAAGACTGAGATACAAGGAATTTGAACAACACAAGTCAAAGTTACTTCTGAGGACAAATTCCTCACTTCTGATTGAATGTGCTGCTTTCCTGACCCGTGCTGCTTCTCCAGGTCTGCCTATGTCCCGTTTTCTGTTTTAATTGGCAGATGATACTTGCATAAACATGCAGGGCTTCCTTCAGTCTCCACCATGAAGTTAACATGTAACTTATGTGAATGGACAATATCCTTAGCAGCAGGTAGCTTATGAAGTTGTGAACCTCAGGGTGGTGATGCAGTGAGACTGGGATAGTGGAGATGTATTTATGGGTGTATCAGCTCCTGAACTGAAACACCGCAGAAACAGCGATGGATATAAAAATGTAAGTCTTCTAGTAGTTCATTATTTTCTGTTTCTTAGTGAATTAAATATATCTTTATGCGTTCCTCCTTGCAGTGTATAAAGAACTCCTTTAGAGACATAAAGGACGTTGGCTTCTTACAAGTCAAAGTTTTAAAGGCAGTGGACCTGTTGGCAGCAGATTTTGCAGGTATTTTATTTGGTTTTTTTCAGCATAAGATGCTATAATATATTGTGAGTGCTACTTAGACTTTGTGCAGTACTGTCAGTTGATCAAGGAAAATAAATCGTCTCATCATTTCTCCGGTGGCGAAACCTGCCTCAGGGAACTGAGATACCAAATGGGTTTGACTCCCAAAAGTGTGTGGGAAGGTCCAGTGGATGGAGATCTGACTTCCCCTTTAGATCTGAGAGGTGTGACCAATAACTTAGCATGATGTGCAGTTGTATTTTCCAGCAGGAATATGTAAAATAAGAGTCAATATAAAGTGATGGCGCCTTCAAAGCAGCCTCTCCATCTTTTATCGGGTGCCTTGTGAGTTTGTGAACAAGACGGAAAGATTTTGGGGGCATCTGACACAGTGCTGAGTGTTGTGGGTTTGGGTGGTGCTGCAGGCTGTCACCCGAAAAAGGAAGCGATGGGGATGTGAGTGTGATGGTTTCTCTTACAGCTCGTTTGAGGATTCGATTTGGGATGAACTTTTCGACACTCTTACTCCAAGAAAAGGATGGATTTTTCGTTGGGCTTTCCCTCACATTGTGCTTGGTCCTGACAGCAATGGACGCTAACACTGTTTAAAAATACAACTTTATATTGTTTCTCCAGGGAAGGTCTAGGGAATTGATACTTCTCTGTAGTGACTGCCCGGATATTATTATTTTTATTATCATCTTGTCCAGGATTCTGGAGACCTTTTAATTCCCCTCTGTATCCTGAGCAGCTCGTAATTCACAGACAGAGCATTGTGTGTTGTGTATTTGCTGACATAGTCATTTTTTAAGATAACTTGTTGATAAAGGCAGGAAAGATGCTAGAGAGAAAACACTCTTGCCCCACTCCCTGGTATTCATGAGGACACTGTGACATAAGAGAACGTTGCTCCTAAACTAAGGACCAAAGGAGAAAGCCCAGCATTAATCACAGTACTGTTTCAGTTTCAATTATCTGCTTAACCCTGCAGTGGAAAAAAAAAAAAGTTAGTGCAGACAGCAGTACTTTAAAGAACTGAGGAACTTAATTTGAAAACAAACAAAAAATCTGCCAATAACGGAAGGTAGCTTGTACAGAAATGCATTTCTAAATTGACATCATGTATAAGTCTATACAGAATTAGGCATGTAACTGCACTTTACTAACAAATTAAATAAGAAGTGTACCACAGCAAAGCAGAACCTTTGGCAAATGGCAAGGCTAAGGCTATCTAGAAACGTGTGAGGCTTTAATATAGACAGTGTCCAGGGAAAGAGCTGAGCCCAGCAGGTTATCTACCCTTTGGAAAACTTCACTGGTGCTAATGCATTTGAATCAGTGATGGATTTGGCCCCCTTTCCCTCAATACTTAAACAGGAGCATGTGGGTGGATAATGAACATTGGAAGAGACACGCAGGTTCTTGATTCCGCAATTCAAAGACTTTTCATGCAGAGTATGTGACACACATTCCTTGTGCATAGCACAGAATGAAATTCTGCTTAAGTAAAAGGTTACTCAGTCTGTCATTATATTCAAAATAACCCAGGCTTTGAGCCTGATTCATGAAGCAAATGACAAATTGTTTTTCAATGGCAGTGCTGAAAATATCCTAGTATTATGCTGTAATAGACCCACCAAATTGCAAAAGGATGCAGCCATTTTAGGTAAAAATAGCATAATTTCTGATCGTGAAATGAGAGACATAAAGATTAATTATCTGTTCTGAGCCATTCATAAATGATTAGTGCAGCAATTATGGGCTTCCATAATAGAGCCCTCCTAGAGCAGTGCCATATTTCCTGCATTGCCAGAGAGACAGCTCAGATTTATTGTTATTGATATAAGTAAATTCGAAGTCTAGCTAAAAAATCTGATAAAGGGAAAATCACAGAGACAATAAGAGGTACAAGGATTTCCAAGGGTTAATAGAGGAGCAGGATGAGCAGGTAGAGTTCCCTCCCTGTCCTGTCCCAGAGCAGTCATGAGTCTTGTGTGGGTGAACTTCTGCAGACCAGTCATCTGATGACAAGCGAAATGCCACCTTATACCTTATTCCCATAGTAAAGATTAGGTTTTGGTGCAATTGGGATTTCTGTTGTCAGATGATTATATGTTGGCAATATAAATTTTAATTGTAAGTTTTTAGCCTACTATAATAATAGCTATCAGAAAACAACCTAGTATCTGCTTTGGTTTTGAACAGTGTTTTGAAAATCCATATTTTGCCATTTGACATAAATTTTAGGCTAGTTTCCACACAGCTATATCAAATATGTAGAAGATCTTCAGCCATCACTAGCCCAGTTTGAGCCTCCCATACTTTTGTATTCCTAGATAATAGTTTTGTTGACGTGAAAATGACTTTTTCTGCTTTGTTGGATGTTTTCTGTGTACGCATGAGAGTTCTTCTCAAACACTGCATTTGCTCACTGACCAAAAAAAATAGCATTCAGAATACCAAATTATACAGTGGGATTGTTTTTGGCATATACGAGTTTGCATTTCAAGCAGTTTCTCTGAAAGGCTACACGGATTTCCACGCTTATCAGGGAATGGGCACGTAAGCTGAAAAGGAGAAGACAAACAGATTCCAGTAATACACACGGTCTTTAAACTTTACCAATATTGACTAGTTAATACTCACTGTTTACATACTGGAAAGATTCCTGTTTAGTTTATAAACTTCTCCGAGTAAGGACCTTAAGAGCTCTGCATTAATAACACCAAAACCAAGGATTAAGAAAAAGACAGCTTTTGCTTAAATATATATATTTTTTTGGTTTGCTATCTGAATCCCTGCATTGCTGAGATATTTAGTTGCCTACATAGTAGTTAGGCTGGAGTGTCTATGGCTGAGTTATACATGACCACTGCAGATGAGATTAAATCAGATAGTGAGCCAGACATGCCGATAAAGGGTGCTCCATTCATGATGGAAACTGCTGAGCTGCAATAAGTTGTGAAAGCTACAAATTCATGTGATGTGAGTTATCAAAAAAAATACGTTAGCAAACATGTCTTCACCATAATAAGTTCCACGTTAACATCCGCCTTTTGAGAGGAGTTTGGGTTTTGTGGGGTTTTGGGCCTTTGTTTTGTTTGTTTAAGTACGATACCTGGTTCGTGCATGGATTCTCCAGTTGATGTTGGGTTTTGTTTAAACTTCGGCCCTGTGTAGGGTCTTCATAGCTTCAAGGACTTGCTCACGTGGAACTAATTGAAGAAATGCTGCTGATACAGACAGTGACGTGCTTCTTTTCTCATGGTGTGGGTATTTAATCCTGTAATAAACTGGAGAAGACAACAGACCCTAAGCAGAGGATAAAATGGAGAGCTGCAGCACTGATGCTTACCTGGGTCAGAGTGCTGGTAGTCCTTTTGTAATGTTATCTGAGTAATTGCCAACGTGAGCAGATTTTTCTTGCTATAAAGGCTTAGAGACGACTCGCTCTAAGTTTCAGGTATTAGAGTGAAGCCACCTGAATGAGTTGCAAGGTAAGTACTGGAGTTTCCAGAACTGAGGATGCGTCGGAGATATCGTTTATTTAGTGAGACATTCCAACAGAACGAGGCAGTTTGCAGTTGTCTTAACGGATCTTATTTTATTTGACCAATCGCTTCCTCAGCCCTGCTGCAAAGAAAGAGCATGCATACTAAATACAATAACTGGTCCACTTCGCTTTTTTTTTTTCCCTTTCTTGTCTATCTGATCCTTCCCTAGGTAAAAGCGATCCTTTCTGTGTATTAGAGCTGGGAAACGACAGTCTTCAAACACACACCGTTTACAAGAACCTCAATCCAGAGTGGAACAAAGTTTTCACATTGTAAGTGGATTGATTTTGAAAACATGCTGCAACACCAAACAGTTAGCAGCTTAACTATAAAAGCTACCGACTTTGGGAAAATACAAAGGTCAAGTTTAAGATATGTCATTTTTTCACAGTCAGAGAGGATGTAGGAGAAATATCAAATATAACTCAATTAAAGCCTTTTGCCTTTTACTAGTTCTTGCATGGAGTTTATTAATAGAAGTCATTAAAAGAAAAATTACTGTGATATTTATAGGAAGACTCATGACTAGACATAATGGAGTCATAGCTGGATCCAAGAGATAATATAACAGAAAGTAGAGACCAGATACTCACGCCTACATTTTCCATAATTTTAAAATGAAATATGTTTCATTGAACCACGGTAGAATCCTTGTTTCATTTGTAAGTAAGCAGAAAAATAGAGCTCATGCTGTTCCTGGTATACCTTCTGAATTTAAACTAGCCAAACACAGTTTACCCCAAATTAGAAGCTTAAATTTTTATGGAAATCAAAGTATTCTTTTTTTGGTGACTTTATTAATAGCAAAAATGATAATTTAGGTATTGCTGTTGGGCAGCGCAATTTTTTCATCGTGACTTATGCTGACAAAGATTTTTGTGAATAACTGAGTGAGATAAACGTCTCCAAGACTGTAGTAGTCTGTGGCAAGGAAGGCAATCGCAAGGGCTGGCAATGGAGCGTTTATGATGTTTGCACCTGTCCACTGGAAGAACAGTTTGAGAATGATGGACTTCTTGCAAAAGCAACATTCATAAATACTGGGCTGGATGGGAACACAATAAAAAGTATCTGATCTCTGTGACGGGAGTACCTTCCCAGATTTCTGTGTAATTCATGGCTGCAGCTGAATGCACGTCTCTTGGAGTCCTTTCTCTTACTTTGTCTGTTCTCAAGAAGCTTCCCCTCATCACTGTTTATTCTGAGATTGTGCCAGCAGATGAGTCTTGTTGGATATTCATACAAAAAAATAGACCTAATAAGGATCCAAAATTATTTCATTTAAAAAGAAAGCTTGTGTCTGTACTTCCTGCGGGTCTCACAAATGTCAGCTGCGGACTCTCTCTAACTTTCTTATTGCTGTTGCATGGCTAGTCCAAGCACCAAATCTGCAGAGCCAGTCAGGCTGTCACAGCTCTCCTTAGAATTTTGGCCATTTTTAAAAATTTCAGTTAAGCGCTTTAAAAGCTATTGATGATTTAGATGTATTTTGGAGCAGAGAGGATTATTTTGAGTGAACGAATCCATTTCAGCCAGGGTGTTCAATGCCACCAGAGAGCCCTTCCCATCATATTCAGATTTTCTGCAACACACTTACCTGTTTGTGTCACTGTGGGGGTTTTAATATTTTATACCACTGGTAGCTTTATCATATGGAAAATGATAATGCCTTGGAGAGCAACGTGGAGGTATGGTTGCAGAAGTGGCAGGTTTCAGTGTATTTTAAAGCTATACTGTCTTGAAAACAGTGCATTTCACGGTGGTTTGGCTGCTGGTCACATCACAGAATATGCTGTGGCTGCTAGCTGGAGAGACAACCAGGTGGCTTTTAGGTTCAGACTTGCTACGTGAGGAGCGACTCCACTGTGTTGCAGGCAGAGGTTCTGGGAGCAGGACAGCTCTGAATCAACCTTCTTTTGGGCAGAACGGCTGCATTTAGTTAAATAACACACACACACTGTACCATGTAACTCTTTCTTTAATTCTTGCCCATGGAAAAAGGAAAAGAGGAGATAATGAATGCAACTCGTACGTCGTCTCCAGTTACACATGCTTTTGCAGGCACACAGATAAATTTTTCTCAAATGAGACTCTGATTTATTAATGATCTAATAAATACTTAGGATCGAGTCACCGCTGCCACCTCAGTAGAGCATTTGCACTGAATGGAACAAAAATATTGTACGTTTGGCCCTTAATTAGGGTTGTTAGGTTTATTTTAAAGTAATTGGTTTTGTTAGAACCTTAAAAGGGAGATAATTGTTCAAGTCAAATGAACTTACGTAAGTTTTGTTTCCCGTATTATTTCTTTAATGTCCTGAAGCCTGGGGTTGAATTCAGGCCTTGACCTCTCCCAGTCACCAGCTTTCCCTTTTGGAGAGCTGAGTTCTACGCTGTTAGCATCAATCTTGACACACAAAAAATGTCACTGTCTGGTAGTTATTTTCTTCACCTAGTTATGGGACTGACACATGAGGGGAAAGCTTGGGGAATACCCATAATTTGATTCCTTTTTTAGGGGAATTTAATTAAATGCTAGTTTTATCCTCCAAGGTAATACAAACTTAATTAGTAAAACAGTATTCTCAGATCTTTGTGGGGGAGACTGTGTGCATTTGTATCGAATATTATTTTTCATGTGTCTGCACTTTTTGTTCCAGCCCTATTAAAGATATTCATGATGTTCTGGAAGTGACAGTGTTTGATGAAGATGGAGATAAACCCCCTGATTTCCTTGGAAAAGTTGCCATCCCTTTGCTGTCTGTAAGTTACCTTTGCCACGCATATCATTCAAACATTGATGGTTTCGCTGGGAACGAGCTGCATTTCTTTTCCCCATAGCACAAAGCAACACAGATTTAGAGATAAACAGGTTTTGTGATCTATATATGCCTTAGTTGGCAGTGTTTATAGTTCTCCTTAGTGTAACGAGCATTGCCAACCCATTTTAGTACAAATTTGGTTGATTGGAAAGAAAATTGCAGAAGTGTCTGTACTTCATCAGTACTATATGCCATGTAGGTCTGAAAACATAATTGAGTTGTTCTGTATGTTTCCACATCATCTTCTGAAGGTAACATTTTAAGCATGTCTTTGTTCTGTCTTGCTTCTTTTTACTCCAAGAAAGTAATTGCACATCACAGTAGGATTGACTAGAGATAGCTGTTGTTATTGGCACAGCTGAATAAAATTACCTAAAAGGGGTGTTTTCTACTCCATAGTGCTTTTAAAGACTGGTGGCTTTTGTTCTGTAAACAAATATGTGAAGAGTGAGCGCTACCATGGGAGTATAAAATCAAAACTGGAAACAAAGCGAGCTCAGGGGAAAGTGGTTGCTCTGGAGATTAAGGAGAGTTGAAGCTTTTTCAGAAATGGCCAAAAAAGGCCAAGCTAAAGAGAGGGGGACATAAAAGGGTCATTAAAAGACATTAATAGAGAAATAGGGGAAAAGCAGCTTTGTGTTTGGTAAGGCTGATTTAATTTTGGAACAAGGCTGGTGGTAACAGAATGAGTAAACCAGATGAAGAGGATGTAAACGGCTCCATGTGTATGTGCAGTATCACAGAAAATTCTGGTAACTTTTGCAATAAAGTTTGAGAATAACTTTCTAGGCTGTGGCTTTTACTAAATCAGTTAGTAGATGAGGCGTGAAACGACACAGGACTCTTGTGCTCGGATCAGTCAAGATGTGTAAACACGTTTAACTGTAAGCGTGGGGATTTCCTTGAGTTTTGGGGCACTGATGTTTTGCAGTAGGTTCCATAGGCAGAGGAGAGGATGTGTCAGATATTCATGCAGTGAGTAGTGTGTCGAACCTCGTACAAACATTCACCCTTGCAATATAGAACGTGATTCAAGTGACACATGCAGTAGTGCAATGCTTTCGGTAACGCACAGTGTGATGCTGTGGGTAATAGCACTCTCGAATAGGCAGACGGTGAATCCTGATTGAAATTATCGAGTAAAAAACCTGCAGTATTGTTTTGAAACATCTCTGTGAAAGCATATTCACCTCTGCAGAAAGGCTGGCACACCTCTCTTATGGTTAAGGCAAGAGTTTGCCTTTTGAGTTTTAGAGGTGGGCTGCTGCAGGAAAGCCAGTATTGCAGTAACGGTTTAGTGCGGCTCTGTCGTAGCAGAGACTGGAGAAATGAGAGGCTTCTTGAGGAAAAGCAGAAGTCCCATCTGATCAAAGCGGGCGATATAAGCCCCACAGCATCAGCATAGTTTAGGTAAGGGACCAATCCAGATCAGAGAGGGGAGAACTGCAAATATTTGATGTTTCCAAATAAATAATGAACTGCCCAGAAAACTCTTAGAGGATATGATCCCAAAGTAAGGAATGCTTTATAGTGGTAAAGAAATAGGCCAGTGTGCTCCAGTTTTGTTATTATTTTGTCTAAATAAGTATATTTCTTGTATATGCGAATTAAAAGCAATGTGGCTTCTGAATCTCTTCATGAAGTGTGTTTGTTTTCATCCACCGTGTGCTCTTTCCAAGTTATACTGGAGTCCAGAACAGGGGAACCCCTGCAATTTGGGGGTAAGAAAAGCCTAAGCTATAGAACCTGAGGAGTAAATACTGGGCTTTTGGTGCCCCGCACACTGTCGCGTGCTTTGCAATCCTCTTCCCTCCGTGGCTCGGACTGCAAGCTCTTTTTGAGTCTGGGTATATTTTAGATTGTTTGTCTATTTTAGGGCTTGAGTTGTCAATATCTCCAGTTTTAGAACAATATTAGAGTCAGTTGGGCATGGAGGATGATTTGATGTTTACAGGGAGGAAAAAACCTCTTAACATCTTTTATTCCATTTTTGATCACTTGGTTAATTTTTCCCCAAGTCCTCGTATCTCTGATGTTACTGGAAGAGAGTGGCTGGAGCAGCTGCTCTCCTGCAGATCCAGCGCTTGCCAAATGGTCGGCATGATCGGCAGCAGGCTGTGTGGGCTCACAGTGAGAAGATGTTAGATTTGGATTTTCTGTTGATTTTATAGGCATTTGTCAAGTATCCCTTAGGAAGCATGTAACAAGGCAGAGGAGGGGAGTGCATGTGTGTGGTAATGTCCAAACTATTCAGCATAGGTTTTTTGTCCAAGGTTTGAGACAAAAAAAAAAAATAAAATAAAAATTGTTTATGCTTTCCCTTGCCAACTGATCTTCTTCCTTCTCGTCCAAACTTCTCTGCCTCCTATTTCAGTCAAATCTAGTGTAAATATATTAGTCTCTGCTTCTGATTAAAAAACATTTTGCACCTATTAACTTAGTCTGCTCAGACAGAGAACTGTAATTTTCTAAGCTCTTTTTCTTGAAATGGGAATTTTGATGTATGTTATTATTTTGACTATAAATTTGAATGTATTCTTTGAACCATTTAGATAAATATGCTGAAAGAGAACAATAGTTAAAGACTCAAGGAAGCCTCACAAATCCTATAGGTTTAATTTCTCCTAGGTAATCAGGCCTAATATTTGCCTTGAATTAAACTCCCTTTTGAAAATAGAAGTACCTGGGTTTTTTTTCCCCTGTTAAAAATGCACAAGTTTGACTCGTGAGCTGTCAGCACATGAAGTTAGTTTACTTCAGGAATTGTTCATGGATGACTAAATTCTTTTCTTAATGAAAAACTGCCTTGAATAAAGTATATGTTCAAGGCATATGAAATGTTTAATTAATTTGACAACGAAGTTTGGGTTAAATGTGTACAGGAGTTTTACACTGGCGTTTTGCAAACTTGCGTACATCTTCATCATCACATTAACATTAACACTCGAACGACCTTACTACACAAAAATTCGGAGACAGTGAAATTACTTACGCTTTCCATTCATCCTTGACTGTGATCTAGGCTCATTGCAGGCACCAAATAAGAAGCATAAAAAACTGGGCAGCATAAGAAGAGTTTTAAAGTGTCAGATGATGAATAAAGCTGAAAACTTCATGTTCTTTTGATAGGCATGATGAAGCAATATTGGATGAATACACAATTTGATTTGTTTCTCATACATCTCTATTAATAATGCACTGTAGAGACATTGATTTTGATAGCATTACAGTGAATATGGGATTTTCTCTATTTGTAGGTAGTTGGGGGACAGAAGGAGAGAAGTGGTTATTTGCTTGCATTTTATCTTTAGCTTTTCCGTGTTAATCAACCTATTGTATTTTATTTTTCCTGCCCTTCTTTACATCAAACTACTGTTCTCCATGTATAAGAGACCTCATCTCAAATACAGCTCTGGTCAGCCACATTCACAGAAGCAGAATTTAAACTGGAAGAGACAGATTAGCGCTACCAAGATATTCAACAAAATGGATTCCTTTCTTGCCAGAGGTGACATATAGAGTCTGGGGAATGAAAGAGAAGACCATTTACACCACTGAACAGAGCAGGCTTTTGTGCTAGATGCTGAAGATGATCCTGTGGAAAGAAGTAGGGCAAAAACTTCATTGCTTCAAGAAAGGAGTTTGACAGGTTTAGAAGTTTTGTAGGTTTTGGGGGACTTGAACTAATTATCAAAGAAGTCCTTTCCATCTCTATGTTCCTTTGTGCCCTAGATCTTAGTAAAAGTAACCGTGTTTCTCTTTGTGAGGGTCTGTCTTTTTTGTTTTGCTTCAAGAGGCTCCTGTCTCCTAGAAGGCCCCAAGTTATTAGAGACATGGGAGCACGTAGTGTGCTTCAATGAATTTGAAAGCAGAGTATATCAAATATCCTCGTGTAGAAAGACCTTTGAGTAAAGAGCTGTATCGCAGAATGGAATGTTTTTTATCTGCTGAATTATCAGCTCAGAGTAGTCTTCAGCTGCACCCTTTTTTCAGCAAACAGGAAGAGGTCTATGAAATGTTTTCAAGTGCCAAGCAAGGTCGGTAGCCAAAGACGCAGTGAAAACAAGTAGCATGACTTTCGCAAGCTTAATTATCTAAAACATGGCCTGGATTCAGAGAGCAGACACCTGACGATTGCAATTACTTAGCACTTGACCATAAGTGCACAGCCTTTTCCAGGAGAAACCTTTAGAGTTTGAGAAAAGTGAAAATGCTGCATTTATTCGAGAGAGGCAGCTGTGAAGTGGATAGCCTATTCTGACTTTTATCCCTAGCATGAACCAGAAATTTTGGAATGGGGAAAAAACACAGTATCTCTTCTGGAAAAAATTACACCTTGTCTTTGAAATTAAATTTTCCCCTGACCGTGCACTACTCACTGAAATGGAAACAACAGGAATGTTTTTCTCAAGTACCACCTAGGAACCTTGTGCTCGCAGGGTTTTCAGCTCCTCCTCAGACTGCCTGGAAGCCCTCATGTGGCTGCCTGCTTTCTTTCAGACCATCAGCTCCGTATCTATTTGGTCTTTAGATATCAATCCTCTGCCAAGAACCCAAATGTCCATTCTACTTTGGATCCCACAGAGCGTTGTTAAAAGTGAAATGTTTGGGGCAAAGAGTTTTGGGAAGAATGAATGGGCATTTCTTATAAAATCAAATCAATGTATATTGCAAGACTGGTGAGAAACAAAAAAACCTCTTTATTCATGTCCAGGTGGATCAAATATGTGGCTTGCTTTCATCTTTTCCTGGGGAAATATGTCCTTTGATAAGGGTAGGTGTGTGTCTATTACAAGACAGCTTTATGTTATTCAGGGCAAATGGTATGACATTGTGCATCAGCAATGAGCTCAAGCAGGAATATCAGAGGTCCCAAATGCTTTAGATGAATTACCCTTGGAGAGTAGCCATTACCCTTTCCACACGTCACGGGTGTTGATGTACAGAGGTTTAACCCAGCGTTCCTCTGTCAGGTCATCAATATGTGACATTGAATCTGCATCAAAGCTGGATACAGAGTGAAGTTTTCTTAAAATCAATGTAAAAAAAAAAGCCACTAAACCATATTTCTTTGAGACAAGAGCAATGAAAAAACATCCTTTGCTGCGTAAGGGTCCTGTCTTCTCCGTGTTTCATGTCATATCAATCTCGGCTTTCGCTATTTCATTAAAATTCCCAAGCGGTCAGAAGGTTGTTGCTTAATAGATTTAGCATTGGCTGGCTACATCAATACTCTGTTTAGTCACATTTGTTTTACTGGGGACATCTGTGGGAAGAGTTTAGCAAATAATATTCATTCATTTGAAAAGAACCCGGTGCACTTTGGGCCTTGACTGTACAGTGGTCTCGCGTACCCGAACGTTTCCTTCAGCTAAAGCACTGCCAGGAGTTGCCTCTGTCTGAAGTGCCTCTGTAAGGTCGAAATATTTAATGCACAAAGAATTTTAGCTTTTCCTTCCAACTGATAATTACCTTTGCATGGTCCTGTATGGATAAGAGACTGTGATACAGAATATATTAATTGCTCTGTGGAAAAATTGATACTGGTATTTTCTCTTTCTGGATTGATTCAGAACAGGGAAATGCCTCAAATATCCGAAATTCCCACGGGATCAAAATCCTGACTTTTTTTTCTGATGGTGACCTTGCAAAGTGAAGCATGTCGGTGGGGTAGGCACGGCTGTCCTCATGTTAATCACGTGGTTACGGGCACTCTTGGTTGGTGATTGAGCCCCAGTATGTTGTATGCTATTAAGAAGCTTTCAGAGAATGCAGGCGTTAGTATTCAGTAAGGATATAAAACATCATCGATAGAGGAATAATATTGATTATGTCTCTTTAAGGACCTCACCTGCAGATAGTTTCACTTTTAATTTGAACGTTCCTTTCCCCATAAATAGATGTAAACATTCATGGTAAAGATAACCTACTTTAGATACAACTATCAGGGATATCTATTGAGTGAAATCCATGTGAGATCAGGTATGTAGCAAAAGATGTTTGGGTAATAGAAGAAAACTGATCTTTCTGTCATTTAGGTTCATCCTAGGATCCCAGTCCTGGCTGCTCACCTTTTCCACAGTTGGAGAAAGCGTTTAAGCAGTCTTTGTGAACAGCAGAGACTTAGGGAAGAGAACCCAGAGAGGAGAGAGAGAGAGAGATCCAAAACGAAATTAATATGACTGGCTGTCTCTCGAGATTGAGGAAGACGTTGAACAGAATCTGAACTCTGGCCCAAGAACAGCATGCAATGAAAATGTAGAGTACTAAAAGCTCTTTTGGATGTTTTCTTCTGGGCACAGTTGAGACATGCCACCGATCTAATCTCCATGCAGTCATGGGTGTTAGAATTACCCTACACCTTTTGTTGAACCGCACTGGCTTAGCGTGTTGCCAAAACTGTAAGAGATATTTTCCCTTGACTTTTTTTTGCAGGGTTTTTTTCTTTTTATCCAAATGAAAAAGCAATGGAGAAACACCATTTTGTAGCCAGTTGTTCTCTGTTGTGCTTTTTTTTGACTCTGAAGAAGGTCAAAAGCTAGGATATCTGCATGAATGTTTAGTCTTAGGCTGAGTTATAATTGCACATCTTTTACCAGACAAGTCAAACACTTAGAATTAAAGATGCCAGATGAAGCTGACTGTAAAGCTGCATTTGCACTGCATTACTTTCTGCCTGTTCAATTTTAAAATAGCAGCAACAATAATAAAGACAATTTAAAAATTATTTTCCAAGCAACTAACAACACCCCATTTCCAAAGGCAGAGACGGAAGTTATTGCTGCTGATTAGAAACTTACTGCGCGAACGCACCTGCAGACACACCCAAAATGTTTGATTCAGCTCCAGCTCTTAAAATGAAGAGCCTTTTCCTCAAAGTCAGAAGCATTTTTTGAGTGCGGAGTACCATGATATCACACTCGGACCTTCTCCGTAGTGGCAGCATTTCTTTTTGGTTTTCTATCAATTTAGCAGCATGTGACCTTTTTTCCTTGTTTGTTACGCTCTTGAAAGACGTAAGAAAGAAGTATATTGCAAGGAACGTAAAGAGAACTTCCCACTAGTTGTTGCTCCTTGGGTAATAAGATGAAATGTTATGAGAAATAGGTGTAACTGAAATATATGTAAATTCAGCCTCTGAATTAATAACTATGGAGAATGCAGAGTTATGATATTGTGACATGTATTGGACACCTACATCTCTGCAGACACACTGGGAACAACACACCTTCTATCCTGTTGCGGCAGAGTCCATGAATCAAAACTCAGTCTAAATCTGCTGCTGGTGGCATCCCCTTGATCCAAAGGGACAAGAACCGCAAACCAAGTCCTTCTGTCCCTGTATCTCTATATCAGTAAATCCATTTTTCAGTTAATTTGGGACACTGAAGAAAATCTTGAATTTCTGCATAAATTTTGGTTTGTTTTCTTTCAGTAGCTTTTAAAAGTATTTTTTGCCCTTGCTTGAGGGGGGGGAGAGCAAACTGTTGAAATAGCAGAATCCTTTATGACGGTCCGACAATGCTGTATGTGGCAGTTGGTCTGAGGATCTTCTGTTTTGGGGCTGCAGGTTGTCTGAGCCTGCTGGTCTGCAAAATAGTTTTTTGCCTGCCCCTTTCTTGGGAACTGCAGCATCCTTTGCCGTGAACTCCAACCCTACGTGTACTCTCTTGCAGTGGAAGCAGAGTTCATTTGCTGGAGTTCCTGGTTGGACACCACAGAGAATGCAAAGCTGGTCATTGTGGAGAGCCCCCTCTTCCCTTTCAACCATTAGCCAGAAAACCCATCTAACCTTTGACAAGCTATTTGGTGCAGAAAGGGTGGAGCAGCATTGGGAATGGAAGTGACCTTTCCCTTGTCTCGTGAAATCACTTGGTTCCCATTATGCCTCTTTTTTTTTTTTTTTTCCTTCCCCTTACTCATTTCTACCGTGGTTTATATGAGTGCCTCTTCTAAATGCCAGAGCAGCAATAGCCGTTTTAAATATGGTTGCAATTTCATGCCCCCAAATTTCCTCCGTTATCTTTAATCTTTGATCATTACAGTCCCTGAATGTAGCTTTTTGGTAAGCTGCAGTTTTTTATGTTACTGCTGTTTAGAATTAACTGGTCTGCTTCCTAAAAAGCCAAATGTTTAATCAATACATATCCTACTGTGTATAATAAATATATTTCTGCCATCACTTTTTGAAGAGAGAATGCTTTTGATTTGAGCCAAATAGTTTATGAAATGGTGAGGGAGGATTTTTTTTTTTAATAGACGTTTAACGCGATGGGGCCAACCGGCAGATTAGAGCATAGAAATGGTATTGAAATTCAGGGGTGGGGTGGGGGGAGAAGTCTCTTACATGAATTAGTTAATTTTGAACATTTGTTACATTAGCATTTGCTCCACTTAAGCTGATTAATTTCTTTGGATTGCGTTTGTTTCCTGGGTAATAATTTGACAACCTTGCAATAAACTAAGCGTTAAGAAGTGGATTCGTGTACTGGAGTGTGCAGTAGATAGGTAAACTGTTGTTTGTGGCTCTTTTCCTGAACTTTGGAAGAAAAAACCCATTTTAAACCTGTAATAACTGAGGCTGATTACTTCCCATCAACTCACTGGCTTCCAGGGCAGAATTTTCTGACTGGTTATTGTGTGCACTTCTCTACTATAAAGTACAAGGTCTGTAAATTAAAGTTGGACCATAAGAGATTTAATCTGCAATTTTATAGGTCTCTAATCCAACGGTCATTTTGTATTTCAGGCTCCGAGTATATTATCAGGGTTTGGGGAGGGGTTTTGTTGTGCTTGGGATTTATTAATTTATTTGTTTGTAGTGTCTTTCAACTATATTGTGAATTACAGCTGGGAAAATATTGATGCTTTCTCCCCCCGC
>VYZM01019502.1:828678-840347 GCA_013398915.1 Dromas ardeola | reverse complement strand
TCTGAAGTTTTGCGGGAGGGTAGTGTAGATCTTTTGGCGTTTTGTACATTTTCTCTTTACTTTTGCATATCCTGTATTTATTTTGCTTTGGCCGGCAGGGTAAAACAGTACTCTTGCCTGTTGCACGTTTTATTTGTATATTTAACATCGTTGAACCCCTTTTTCTAACCACATGTTGGAAGATATGGTGTGTTCTCCTAGTTGTGACACTAATCACAGATTAGCATTTAATTATGCTTTTTCTTGTCTTTGACCATCATTTAACGGTTTTATAAAAGATCAAATTCGCTCTCCACAAAGGCAACACTGGTTCCTTTACTCTCAGTGGAATTGCAAAACTTGAACATGCCAAAGGTGAATTTAGCTCAGGATTCTTTACTGTTACCTTACAAATCTACATCACAATGTTAGGAATTTGCTACAAAAAATATGGGAAAGACTGAAGTCCACGCTGCCTGAAAGCTGGCTTTTTTTTTCCTTTTGGTGTCTTTCGTTTTGCAGTTTTAGATTCTTTAGAGGAAGTTCAGATTAAATGTCTCAAGCATCTTCTGAATTTGTGAGAAAGCAGTAATTTGTAATTCTTATCAATTGATTGGTAGGTTGAAAAACAAGAGGAATTTATTTGTAACCATTTGCTAGCTTGTCTGTTCCTAAAGAGACGATATTCCAAATCAGAATCCAGTCACTTTTATTTTCCCAATTTGCCTAGAGTGCCTTTTCTGAAAGTTCACTCTATTCATAGATTAGAAATTGCATAAACAAAGATGAAATTAGTATTCTAAGTTTAATGAATGCTGCATCTGTGTGATACTCATTAAACAGGAGCGTGAGAGAAGCTACTTACCCACCACTATTGGAAATACCAGAATTTGAGAAGCTTACGTGTAAAATTCCCAAAGTTTGGCATGGGTTTGCACTATGCAAGCCGTTTAGAAGAAGGTATGCAGCTCAGCCCAAACAAAAAAAGAAAAAGGTAGGAAATCCGTGGCATCTAATATGAAAAAGGTATGTATTAGGAAGTGAAATTGTCACGAAAAGTAAAAATTCTTTTACTTTCTTAGTGTGTGCTTTTTTCCCCAGAACCCCAGGTGTATTGATTTTCTTTCAGTCAGGATCTGCTTGGTTTTGTCTCATTATTCACATTACTTTGACCTGGCACCTCTTAGAAAGTACTTTAAAGCACTTAGTTTTACAGGAAGATTGTAGTCTTGACTATTATCTCCCCTGTCATTGGTGGAGCAACCCTATCAGTGTTTTGTGTTCTTTTCATCTTTTTTTTTATTATTTTTAAAAAGGCAAATCCTTTATTTTTAACACAGATGTGAGCTTAGAACAGTGCATTCCCTTGAAAGATATAGTCAGTTTTTATTCTTCTAAAATGAGGGAATAAGTGGAGACATGTCTGTAGGTGGTTTAAATCACTGTAACTCCATTAACTTCAGCAAACCTACGTTATTTAACATCAGTTAAAAATCTCCATCCTCATTTTGGGGCAAATCCTGTGTGAATAGGAGTAGCAGGTCTTCCTGGAGGAGGAAAATCCTGTAGGTGGCGATGGACCCCCATGAATGAGCCAGCTCTGGCATTCAGGCTTTTGTCAGAATTTTTCTGGCAGATTTTCTTTCTCTTGCTTGAACTATTTTATTTTTAATTTAATTCCCCCGTTCTCTCAGCTCTAATCTAACACTAGTTGCAGAAATCTTGACAACTGGAAGAAATTTCCTATTTGAAGGTAATGCAACATTTTGGTTTTATGATGGAGACAGATGCACCTTGAGGGGTTTCTCTTAAAGCATTGTACTTCTTGTGGGGCTATTTTTGCCTTTTTTTTTTTTTTTTTAATAAGAGTTGGATGCTTTATAAGATCTGAAATAAAAGGGGGTTAGTAGAGAAGCTACAGAGCAAATACCTTTTTTAAAAGCCTGTTGTCTTTTAGTTTTACTTTTTTTTGACTTAGAGGTTGATCTTAAGTAACCAGGAAGTTCTCGGGTTGTTTAAGGATACCAATAGTAATAAAAATACCTAAGTCAGGATCTGTCCCTTCCATTTTTAGATTTTTTTAGTGTTTATCGGGAAATAAAGCTGGAGCAATGGGATGACTACAATATCCCAGAAACTTGATTTAAAAAAAAAAAGTCCTATTAATAATAAATAAATGTGACAACTGCCACCGTAAAGGGTTACACTGGTAAAGTAGCATCAATAGAGTTTTGATCTCTTCCCCCACCACTTCATTAAAATTAAATCTATTAATCTTAATTGTAACATCCACACTGTAGTCAAGCATAGCTTGGTTTCAGGTGCTTTTCCATTTTAAAGGCAGTGCTGTGATTTTGAGAAGTTTTAATAAAGATGTAAAACATGTAGTGTTTTGTCCTAGTCTATTATGCTGATTATTTTTTTTTTTTAAGCCTTAACATTACCCATGTAAAATCAGCGTGTTTACTGAAAGATGAGTGTCATATGTCTCCACTAAAAATCTATTCTACCAGCTCAGGTTCAGAACTTTCTACTTGCTTTTTGAGAGAATTCGCTGTCTTCTGTGCTTTCCTTCAGCTTTCATCTTTTAATGGAACAGAGGAGCTGCACAGCTCTGTATCAAAGCCAGTTGTCAACTTTCATTAGATGCAGTCTATTGTTTGTTCAGATTAGAAATAACTGCATTACACTTTGACTTTGAAGGCTTGTTTGTTTTTAAATATACTAGGTATGTGTGACCTTTTTGTCATTTGTGATGCACTTGGCTTGACAAATTTGAGATACCCATTTAAAGAGCAGCAAAAACTATTTGTGATGCAGGTACTTCACAAAAGGCGCTTTTTGTGTATCTAGAAAAGTAAAACAAAATCCTGCAGCTAATACAAATCATTAATGGATTGATATGAAGTATTGTTAGCTAGCGCTGTACCTCAAATACATTGCATGGGGGGAAAAAAACACTGATCAGTGAGGCTGCAGCACCCGATTTTAGCAGCGGGTGGGAATCCAGTTGGCTGGTTTTAAAACCCCACTATGCATTGACCGTATGAGAACGGTTCAGACGGGGCCTCTGTCAGAACATGATAACAAGGAAGTCTAATTCCATTAAAAAAATTGCACTGAGCAAATTTTCTTAAAATGTTTAGAATATTAAATGGGAAATGCATAATTGATACAGTGATCTTAGCATTTACTTTTTTTTTTAACTGAACATGCTCATCAGGAATTAGATGATGACTTGTTCTAGCAGTTAAGAAAACTTCCCCAGATACTTCCATGTACACACTTGGGAAAATTATTTGCAATGATATATTTCAATTTCCTTTATAAACTAGACCTGTCTTTCTAATTCCCTTCCCCTCAAGTTCCTCCACGGGGGGTCAAGAAATGAAGTATTTTAAAATTATGATCAGATAACTGTTTCAATGAATAAAAACCTAATCTGTGCTTTTTTAAAAATAGATTTATATTCCAAAGCTGGGAAATAAACAGTGGCGGTAGAAAGAAAATATGAGATTAATAAAAATGAAGACATTTTGCAGGGCTACTCTGGATTGTTTTAATCTTTTTTCTTCTTCTTTTTTTTTTCTTTGTTTTCTTTTTTTCTGGGAAGTAGTACTTCGGTAACAACAGGCATTGCAATGGCTTTCCTGCTTTCTATTTCAAAAGTTGTATGAATAGTAGCAGAGATAGTGATCCTTTAGTGCCCAGTGAATGCTGTCTTACACACTGATACCTATAGTAAAACACACCGAGTGACTATGAGATCAAATGCTCTGGTTAAAAAGCCTTAGGGAAGCATTATGTGTCTGAGGTCTGATCTATTGTCTGGGAGGTCGGAGAGTGTTAATGCACTCTGCAAAGATTAGACTCCCTCTCTAATTGCTCCAACACTTCCTTAAAGGATTTAAACAGTCAGGAAAGGTGATGCTCCTTGTCAATTTTTGTCTTCTGACAGCCGTTGAAGTTTATCTGTCTTTCCATGGAGACCACTAGATCACGTAAAGCAGGCAGTGTCAAAAGCATGAACCCTGAATTAGGACTGAGACCAACGAATGCCATTATTTGCAACTTCATTATTTCAGCTTTTAAATACTTTAAGGATCGGGGACCAGATTGCTCTTACATGCCATTCCGTTTACATTTGGTGATGGGAAATCCCAAAGTCCCACAAAAAGTTTAACTCGCTGAGTTTGATGAAAAGGCACCCTTTCGGTTCTGAAGTGGATCAGGTTATTGTCTGCATCCCTTCGAGTACGGCTGGTGCTTCCCTAGCGCATCTCTGCGGTACCAAGTCAGGGCATGCTGTTGTATCTAGTGCTGCTTATTTACCCAAGCGCAGTGCTCACTCTGAGCTGCTGTGAGGCGCTCTCTGCAATTTACCCCAAAATTTTCCTTTCCCTCACTAAGTCTGATAACGATTTGATTTCTCCTGGTTCATAGAGTCTAAATTGTGTATTAAAAAAAAAAAAAAGCAGCTTAGAAATCTACTAAAGCTCATGCAGGGAAGTTTTTCTGCTGCTTAACCAGCATGCCCGTGCTGACAAGTGCCTGCTCCCATCACTGGTTTTACATCCAATGGATCAGAACCACTTAAAAGAACCAGATTGTTATTGTGCAGCCTAGCTGTTTGAAAATCAGTTTGAAGCACCGAATAGTTTTGTTGCTGGTTTGGAAGACTAACCTGCTGTAATGGCTTATGTTTGCAAAGGATGCTGCTTCTGCTTGGGAAAGCACTTTAAAAGCAAGGGATGAAAAAGGGTGAATGTTACTGAGAAAGGAGAAGCACGACTCAACCCCCAGAGAATTTGGAAGATGTAATATTTCTGCAGCAGAGCCACGGTATCCCAATGTTGACAGTAGGGTAACGTTATTGCAACGAGAGTGGAATTTGACCCATCTTTTTAAAAATGTCTGTTCCTGTTTCACAGACAGATGTGTGTGTCCTGTTTCCCTGCAGCTCACTCAACATGCCAGGTCCTGCCGAGCAGAGAGCCGGCCTGTAGTTATTTTTTCTGGTGGATCAGAAGCTTTTTAATTTGAGATAGTGTCTGTGTTTTTGCTAGTCTTGCAGCATCTAAATGTGTTGGTGTATATAATCCATTTCACACATATAAATGTATAAATATGACCTATATAAATATACATACATTTAATGCCGCTTTTCTAGACTCTGAGCAGATGACTAATGCAGCTGTTCAAAGGAGAAAAGGATATTTTTTCTCTTTTTTTTTTTTTTTTTAAAAAAAAAAGCCCTCTTGGCTCTGAATCGGAAATTGAGGAGCAGAATTCATCAAGTGTATTCTGATCGTTCTCACATGGGTAGTTCCTCCTTCCCTTCCTGCATAGCATGTTCCTTTGCACTGTTGCTATATTACATGAAATGTTTCATCTGTATATAAAAATTAAAAATTCAAACAAAAATCTGGCCCACATGAAGAACAGGCCCTTTGGGCATATGGTTCATTATGCATATTCGTTTAATTACTAAAACACTTGGGATGTCTCTACTGCCCTTGCTTTCAACTTGTAAAGTTGGATCTGTTCTGCAGCACAGAATATGTTGAACAGGCACGTGTCATAAAGGACTTCAGTTTTCTCCTACTTAAACTCTATATAATGTTCTTGGCTGGATTGTTAGAATTTACTGAATATTAGTTCAATCCACTGCATCAAAACAGCAGTTTGGGATCTCTTTTCCCTTAACACCTTCTCTAACCCCAAAAAGGCAAGTTTTACAGTGGTTAGTTCAGAGTTGTGTTTAGTATCGAAGTAACGTGAGACTAAGGATTTAGATTTCAGGCACATTCCCACAAAACACCTCAAGTCGCACGTTGAAGCTGTATAACTTTTATTAGCTAAGAAGGGATTGCTGTGATAGTGTGACTTTAATTGATTTTCAGGGCAAACAGGTGGTGATGGTTTAGGCATCCCCTAGTCTCCTGCCATTCCCAATTTGGAGCTGCACATATAATAGCTTTATTAAAATAAACAATCTTCTGGCTTTGGTTTTACCTGAACAGATGCTTGAAATTGCAAGAGTCTTGCAACTTTTTTTTTTAAGATTGTTCTGTATTTTGGAAAGCAAGATGCTATGGGTCTGCTAGTGGAAAATCTCTATGACATAGTCCTGCTGTCAATGCTTAGGATTTTTTTGTATTGCCGCTGTTGTTGCTAGCTTACAATAGTAACGTATTTAGGGTGTAATTACAGTGAGTCTCCCAGTATCTTCATACATTTGTTCTGTAATGCAGCAATTTTGTCACACTGCAGATGATGAACCTGCTGAAATTGTTTAAGTGTGGTGTAATCGCTGTCACTGTTCTCAGTGTCCGGGGTGTGTGTCGGGAATGGCAAGGGCTGGGGTTCAGTTACAATTTTTGATCTACTCTTGGCTGTGGGAAATGGGTCTCGCGTAGATGAAGAGACCTTCTGAGCTCCAGCACGGGACAGTGGTGGGGAATCCCATGTAGAGCATTAGGAATGAGAATAATCTGAAATTCTTTGCCAGAAAGGATGTCATCTTACTGCCTTATATGTGCTTTATGGGTGTTTTTAGATTTCTGGGTTTGTGATCTGGGTTTACTGGAATTTTTTTTTTTTTATTTAAATGTTTTTTAATTGAATTTTTTTGATCCTTCTGCTCTGTTTCAGTATGGAAACATTTCTTTAGGACTGGAGGTTTTGGAAAGGAGGGTACCAGACAGTTTTGCAGCGTTAGTGTGTACAAGCATCCATTTCTCATCAATGTGGGTTTACTGCAACCTGATTGTTTCTTTTTTTATGCCATAGCTGGGGACTGCCAGGGAAGTAACCTTGTGTGTGATCCTCCTGCCACTGAACACTGAATTAAGTCTAATTAAACATATTTGCTTTATTAGAGAGCCCTTTTTCCTTTACTTATCCAGCTCTAATATACGCCATGTCCGTCAAGGAGGAAGTCATTAAAGTAGTTTGAACGTATCGTTTATGCCTCCCACTTGCTACCAATTGTAACCCTATGTTGCGAGCCCAAAGTCGAAGAACGCTTCCACCAAAGACTCTTTCCACGCGCTGTACAATTACGTCACCGCCTGCCCCTCACTGCTAATGTTTCTCTCAATGTTAACAAATATGTCTCCAAAGTAAGTGGACATTTATCAGCTCAGCTAATGATAAATTTTTTCGTGACCCTTTTAAGGTGTTCACCTTACCCAGAATAAATAAAATTAACCTACATTTTTGCCTCCTTTTAAATAGCACGCATTTTGTTTTCTGACACTTTTGGGAAGAATTATTTACTATAAGATCAGGCTTTTAACTTGCATAATGCTTGTCTTCCCTGCAAATAGATCATAACTTTCTGTATGAAAGTAATTCCAAAACTATGACCCTGCTGATAAACAAACCAAAACATTAGAGATAAAAATGACCATTTAATTTAGCTACGATATAAAAAAACAGATTTTTTTTTTTTTTTTTTTTGGCATGCCAGCCCTCTTTGTTCTAGAACTTCCCCCATTGCCGTTGTTTGTGATAGTTACCCCTTTAGGAATAACATGCAGATTTATTCCCCTGACCCACTCCCAGCGGATTACCCCAAAAGATAGAAAACTGTTGGAATATGTTTTTCCCTGTTTTTTCAATCTTAAGCTTTATTGCTTGAGGGTCTTAACTGTATTTTACTTGGCACAGGAAATGTAAAATATGTTAGATAAAAACATGAGGGAAAAATTAGACCAGTCAGCATGCTAGCAAACTGCTATTTCTTCAGTGTCTGCAGCCTAAAAGGATTTGAAGTCTTTGACTCTGAAAGTGTTGTACATACATAAATATGGAACCCAAACCCTGTGCTGTTGTAGTTGGTTTTGTTTTGATTAACCTCTTTTAGGGTTAGGGATAAAGAGAAAGTAGCAGCCACAAGAAAACTGGAAAAGGGCACCCCATTAGACTTGTGGTGGGCTGTTCGGCTTTGGGATCTAAATGTGTCATGAAGGACAAAGACGACACCCCCAGACACACACCTTTTGGTGCGGAAATTTGTCATCCACACCAATTTGACGGATAATCTTCAAACTACTGGAAAGCAGTATATAAATCTTAACTTATAAATTTAACAGGGGAAAAGTTTGGCAAAATAAATTTGAACCGAGCAGCTCTTCCCTGACCTCTCATTGAAGAAAGATCTCTCGGGACCTTGTTTTTAATTTCCTAGGCTGGCCAATCTCATTGATGTAACCATCATAGCAAAAATAAAGGAAAACCCTCACTTTTTAGTTGCTTTGGTTTTATTTTCTTGTTGTTTATCTCTTACTGATTCCAGGCATTGTTTTGAATAAAGAATAAATCCATTGAATGTGTTAACGACAAAAGTAATTCAGGATCAGAGTGTGGATATTTTGTAAGCGTTTGCAGTCTTAAACCTAGCATCCCAACCTTCCCTGATGAAATTACCACCGGCAGTGTCCCAAGAGGACAGTGGAGAACAGATTGTGATATTGTCAACTCTTCTGATTTCGCTGCAACTTTTGCAGACTAACATGCTTTTTCTTAAAGCGCCATTTCTTAGAGTCCTGTGATTGCACATGAATCACAGCTTTCATTTAAAACACAAATGAGTTTCTACTTCCTAGCAGCAGCGAAGAAAATGAGATCCCCCTGAAGAGTCTAAACCAGACAGTGATAAAAACGGCCCTAACACATATTGACTTGAACAGTATGAGATTTTTCGTATGTTCTTCGGGGATTTTTTTTGTTGGTTGTTCTATGTCTTAGTTTGTTGGAGTGGGGGACGATGGGTTTTTCGTTTCTTTTTGAATGTTCAAACTGGTGTTGAAGTTATGACCCTGATGACCACAGTTCCTATCCTTTGAAGGCTTTATTCTATCACTCCTTTTCCTTGTTGCATCCTTGCATATAATGTAAATTGTGAAACCTAAGTTGGGTGTCTTGGGTTGTTCCACACCCCCACCCCCCTCCCCACCGCAACCTCATCCTGGGCCACTTTCTCAGCAAGCTGCAGCCGGGACAAGCAGGGATGGGACACATAGGTATGGCAGCAGGACATTTAGCCCATCCAGATAACTGAGGTGGGCAAATGTGGCCACGTTGTTTCTGTTACCCAAAGCATTTTCTGAAAATAAAAAAAATCAGGTAGATCTACATAATAGCAAATGGTACAAACACGTCCTTTATTGGTACTTCTCAGTTCTGTGCAGTTATGCGTGTAACACAGATTGAGTTATTTTGGCGCGGAATTTGTTGGTTTGGTTTAGCTTTGTGGTGTATAGGTGGATTTTTTATGTGTGTCTGTCTGTGCTTTTAGATTCCAATTGTGGTTGTGCTTGCAACAGAGGACTTGTGTGGAAGAGCTAAGCTTTTTGCCTGTGGTATACCCTTAAAAAATTAGGAAGTTGTATGCTGATGTGTGGAGCAATGCAGATATAATTTGTAATGTGGCATAAATATTTAAAGATCTCTATTCCTGCAGGTCATTTTTGATTTTGGTCATCCCCATTCAATATAGCACACGTTTCATACCGCCGTTGAGATGCTCTGTGTTCTTTTGCTGGGGACACAAAAAGCAAATTGAATCTAAAGTAAATAGGTTTCTTCTGACAGTCCCGGTTTATTTAAGTATAATTTCTTTTCCTGCCACGTTCTTTGTTATTGCATCGCAATGAGGGAGTGACTCTGCTCATAACTGACCCCTCCTCGAGCTCCAGCTTGGTGGCTATGGGTGGTGTAGGAGTGCTCTCAGCTGAGCATGGCGCGGTGAGAGAGCATCGTACGGATGTAGGAAGGAGAGTATTAGTAAGAGCGATTCTGAAACGCATCTTTGGAAAAGGCTCTGTTCTTAAAAAAGAAAAAAAAAAATCTTTGGGAGAGGGACTTTAGTGGGAAATACAGGCTACGTGACTGCCTCAACCTTTATTTGCCATGCCCTGAGGTGGGGCTATATTAGACTAATTTCCATAATTGTTATAGGCTTCTTTTTTAAGATGTTCTCACTAGTCCAATGCACAAGCCAGCCCAAGAGTGCAAGCCTTGTTACTGCACTCACACCAGGCTGAGCCCACACCGTGTACCCTGACTTCTGTTAGCGTTGGCCCAACACCACTGTGTCCATGCATCCATATTGCCCGTATCTGGAAGAGATACCTCTGTATATACAGATATATATACCCATATACACGAATGTCCTGCTCTATGTGAGTGCGTTCATTCTCTCCTCTACTCTTCTACTCTCCCTTTCTGAGGGCAGGAATAAGTATCTGTCAGAAATAATTTGTTGTCGACAGGCTTATTGCCTCCAAGGGATTTGAATGCCCTTTTGGGGAGCCAGTATCTTACGTTACTGGCTAATATTCTGTATTTTGTTTGGGGCAGAGGGATTGAAAGCTTAAAAAACAAAATGCTCAAGAGTTTGTCCCTGAATATTTAGCTGCAGAAATTTCTTCTTCTTTATAGAGCCCATCTGTGTGTACATGGCAACTTGAGGCTACATAACCAGAGATAAGTTAAAAATATGTAATTCCTCTCCCCTGTAAATAAAGGGGAGCACGTCCTTGTCTCAAATCAAAATCAGTGTTTTGGTTTAATTAAAAACATAACTCGGACATTCAGAGCAGTATCAGCTCAAGTTTTTCCCCTGGCTTCAGGAATTGCATAGACCGTGTTTATAAATTGCAAGGAAACTTGACGAAGCTGTTAGTCGTTTAGAGTTCAGTTAAATGGCGTGTGGTTTTGAAACTTGGAGTCTCAAATAATATTTTTCACAGCTCCGCTGATGAGGCATTTCATTAGCATTGGAGCCTACACTGTCTGAGAAAATAACCTTTTACCATAGGTTCCTTGCATGCATTTAATCTCCTTTCACTTTTATTTTTTCCATCTGATGGAGTGTATCCCTCTCCTTCTCCCATCACTGTTGTTTTCCAAGAATTATTCTGCCCCACAACACAGCATCTTTTACTTCTCCACAAAGACATACCAGGTCAAAAAGAGACTGTTTTTTAGAGTTAAAAAAGTTATAATTACTGTGTAGAAACATTACACAGAAAATCCTATCTAATGCTAGGTTTCTAAACCTCTTAAAACTGTTCTATCCCATGACTGTGGGTTTGCTGGTGACAAATGTTTTATGGGCATACTTTAGTAGACACCCGTCTAAAATCTGTTCTTAATAGTCAGATCCTAAATTGAAACCAGGGGGGCAGAAAAACCAGATTTGAAACGTGTTTCTAAGGGTTTGTTTTTACTTTCAGTTGAGACTGCCTTCTCTCATCTTTTGTACTGCTGTCAAAAGGGCCACTCTCATGGTTGTTCAAACTCCATGCTTCTTGACAGGAACAGTTGGACCCCTCTTCAATGATTTTCAGATGAAACGGCTTCCAAACCTCCAGAGCTTTAACTTGTAGTTATTAGGCCCTTTGAAATAGCAACACATTAATCAGCTGAAATCAAGTGGTCCTTTCTCCAAGGCTGTGATATTGCTGTTCTCTTCTAGGTAGAACTCTAGTCTAAATATTAGTTTCAAGAGCTCTTCCCCCCCACCACCCCGATACATCTGTCTCGTTTCTGTTTCTATTTTGATCATTGCTTTACAATGCTGTGAATTAAATTGTTCAGTTCTGTAATAGGCTTTTATACTCTCAAATTGCATTAAAAGAGGTACCGCAGAAAGCTAGCTTCCACTTGTTTGTCTTTTT
>VYZM01019502.1:798052-825903 GCA_013398915.1 Dromas ardeola | reverse complement strand
GTGAAATGGGATTTGTGTTTTGTTTTTTTTTTTTTTTTTTTTTTTTTTTTTTTTTTTTTAAAATCCTAAGTGCTTTTAAATCCCCGTCATGTTAGTTAAATGTTCTGCTGATACAATTTGCGGAACAGAACTTCAAAATTTGGCTTCTGGTTTTGCCATTAGCGGATTTTGTCAGATACCACTCCAAATGCACAAACTCATACCAGTTCTGGGCAGAGACGCTCCAAGCAACCAGCGAAATCAGAACATGCTGTGCTGAAAAACGACAAGGGTACGGGAATGGAGACTAGGCTTACTGGGATCCCGTTCCAAAATAATGCATCACATCCATCCTAGAACATTGCCTCCTGGAAGGTGATGGTCCTTTCTCTGTGCTGCTATGCCAAGAACATAGGTGGATTAATGGCGAAGATGCATTTGCTGATCATCCCCTGTGGAGTGACGAGGGAGCTGGATGGCTCCTGTTGCACAAGAGGAAGAAACTCTCCTCTAGCGTGTGAAAGACCCCCTGGTAATTAGGGTTTGATGAAGCAGATGAGCAGGTTTACCTCTATAAGTGGGTCTGTTATACACTAGCACTACGGACAAAAGGCTTTCAGGCTTCAGGGGGTCCCAAGGAGGAGTGAATAAAGCCTTCAGACTAACCGTATGTTCGTGGCCTTGTGCTTCTCCAGAAACAGGGGAGGGGAAGCTAACAAATGGCAGCCTAATGGATTCAAACAGAATAGGAGAGCACGCTTTGCGAGCAGATTTTCATTGCCAAAATGATAATATGAATGAGGTTAACAGAGATTCAAGGATGAATGTACATAAGGATAATGACTGAAAGGCTTTCTTATATGCCTTTCACTTTAAACGCTTGTTTGCATTCCCTTCTGCTGCTTTATTTCTCCCAGGTATTTGTGGTCACCGTCTGGAGCGTGGAACTGTACATGGTGCCGCTGGCTCTGCTGGTGCTCTTTGCATACAACTTCTCCCTCGTCACAACAGGGAAGGTCAACAACACCCAAGATGCCCAGGCAAGTAAAGTAGCAGTAACATTTCTGGCAGCCCCCGGCTTGAATTTGCCCTTGAGCAAAATGTCATGCATTTTAATGGTATTAAGCTAGTTGTGTAGCTAACAGCATTTTTGTTTCAAAGTTACTGAAAAGAAACCTTAAGCCTCTCAGTTTTCGTGATTCAATTCAAGCAATAAACCATTCAGAGTAGTAGGAGAAGACGACGAGAGTGTGTAGGAGGGGGATTTCACTTACTAAATAACTACAAACGCTTTTAACGAAATTGAATTAGGAAAGACTTACAAAGTGACAAGTTCCTAAAACCCATGCCCTTACTTTGCATCACACTGATGATTCATGTTTCACAGAACAGGAAAGTCAATAGAAGCCGAAAGTGAAGTTAGTTGTTTTTAAACCTTGTCCTGTGTTCTGAGACTTTTAAGAAGCCCTTATTCCTCCTCCCCATGCCTCACTTTTAAATGACAAATGCTTTTTTCCCCACTTGATCT
Organism: Dromas ardeola; assembly: GCA_013398915.1. NCBI lineage: Eukaryota > Metazoa > Chordata > Aves > Charadriiformes > Dromadidae > Dromas > Dromas ardeola. The sequence goes on along the minus strand of VYZM01019502.1, from coordinate 824,396 downwards.
GGGAGAAAAAAAGATTTAAATACAAAAATAATTTCCACATGTGTGGCAAAGCGCTACTGCTGGGGTATGAGATGCTGTTTGATGTTGACCACTGTCTTTACTTGCATAACAATGGTAATTACATTTAGAAATGAGAGTAAATTAATGGATATCCATAATATTCTGTTTTTAAATGTATACAAGTACAGTAATGAAATACAGGCCAAATTGCAGCTCCTCTCTAACTTTTGGTAAAAAGATGGTTGACATTTGTACCCGTGAAGAATACCTTTACTCAAACGAATCACATGGATTTTATATAAAGAAATAATGTCCTAGAATTAAAAAGGTCAATAGCTGGTTTATTATTTTTAGCAAGAAAAGTTGCTCCTTGCTCAGTTTTCATCCATTCTCAAGGGGAAAGATTGTTAGAAAATAGGGAAAGTTGCATTATCCAGACCAGGACATAGACTTGATTTGAAAAAAAAAAAAAGGCAAAATAAATGTTTTTCTCCAATTTTAGCCAGGTCCAGAATAATGTAGAAAGATATTCTGTGTCTTCAGTGACTACTTTATTTCATCAAGAAAATAAGAACTTCCCGTGTGGGAGAATCACAGGCAAACAGGCGTTTTTGTTTTTAATACAAAAGACGAGATAAAATAATAATAATTTACCCAGGAAAAAATACAGAGAGAATACCTTCCAGCACCCATCACTCATCCTATGGTGAGTTTGTTGCATGTTCAAGTGAGGAGAGTCTCACGTAAGTCAGCAACATTGAGCAGGACATCATTTAGGTGGATACTACAAAAAGACTGTATCTGAAAATACAAGTTAATTGTAGTGATGCTGAAGAAAGGCCCATCAGAAAGTTGGCCCTTTTCCTGTCACACATCCTGCGAGCAATGCGATGCCGTGAAATTCAGGGGTGTATTTTGCATAAGCAAAGTTACACATCTGCCTAAGTGCTTTGCAGGATTGGGATCATATGGAACAAGTAGTCAAAGTGCCTTTAATATTACCTGATTTCTTTTTTATGTGTGCCTATGATTCTAACCATCTGTAGGTCAAAAATAGACAATCAGGTGCTACCCCTACTCACATCTGTCCTGCAGATGAGAAAGGGTTTTCTTCAAAATACCGACACTTTTTACACAGTCATTTATTTGTTTTTCGCTTCTTCAGCCCTTGGCTGCATGTGCACTGCCTTTGGTTTTTGTGTGCCAGCATGCACATTTCATGTATATAGAAGAATGCGAGCAACAGTCTTTGCAAAAGTAGACCTCAAATACTCACTGATTTCTGTGCTATAAAATGGGAATAACAGTATTAACCTTGTACACATGATCCAGTTGCCAGGAGGCTAAATTCAGGAATATTGGTAAAATGGTTTATGATTTACAGATGGGGAGCCTCTATAGAAATGTAGACCGTGATTGGTATTAATTCAGCTGCTCAGGGTATTCCAGAGAGCCAAAGAGTAAAGCTGGGTATCTGAGCTCTCAGTACCTTCTGGGGAAAACAAACAAACCCCCAAAAAACCAGGGAAGAAACCAACCCAAAACAAAACAGAAACACCCAGCCCCCCAAAAAACCCCAAATCCAAACCACCTTTTATTGTGATTCTTTACATTCTTTGCATGTTTGCTGTATTTAAACTTGTAGTACACTGATTCAAATGTACCTATTAAATAACCAATAAAAACTTGGTTACCCTGTTAAAGGCTCAGCTTATGAAATAGCTGAATTGAAGGCCAAGTGCTCCTCATTTCAAGCCTCAGCCAAGTCTTTTGTTTTCTCCCCTACCTGTCAGCATAGAAGTTAGAGGGAGGAAATAATGCTGCATAGAAATCTGTTATTCGTGAGAGTACATTCATACCAATGTATTTCCTAAAGTCTAATGTTTCAGTAATGGCCCTAAAGGGAAGGAGCAGTCATTGTGGCAGTGAGGACGGAACAAGCTGACTATTATAGAGTCCTCAGCCTTAACATACCGCCTGGTTCATTTATCAAACTACGAACAATGCTGTTTACAGACAGCAAAAGTTGGCAATGAATTTGAAAGCCCGTTGCCTTCAAACTACTGGACACAGCCACTAATGCTTTATTTAGAATTAAAATTTGTATAGGGTATTGCGTGCTTTGTTCAGGTTATCACAAAAAAAAAAAGTCCTTGAATACAAAATGTTATTTCTGAAAGGTGAAAGTGGTGGGTTTTTTTGATGACTTGCAATAGAAGTGGGAGAAAATGTGTAATGAAATGTTGTGGGAGTATCATAAGCTTTTTGAACATTGCCTGTCACTGAAAAATAAGTGTAATGTTTTGTAATACGGACATCTGCTTTTGCAGGAACTTATGGGCTTGGATGAAGATGAGGATGAAGATGATAAGGTAAGCAAATCTCATGATTGCTTTAGCTAGATTCAGAAGGAACATGGGAGAGCACAAAGCCACCGTCCTGTCTTCATGAGATCTTCCTTATTTATCTGTATTAACTGGGAAAACAATTGTTACCAGTTTGCTGATTTGAATGTATGAATACAAATTTGAATGTATGAAAAGCTTAGTTTGTATATCAGTGAACAGTGGTGTTACCTACGTGAGACCTCTGAACATTGATTGAATCTGAGCAGTCCCCAGTTTGTGCTTGAAGTCATAACAGGCACGTGTTCATGTGTGTGCGCTTACAGGTGTGTGTGTATGGGTGGATGAGGTGCAAAGGCATGCCTGAGTACATAAAATCCCCCATCGCTTCCATTTCAAGTGCTGGATGACATTCTGTACGAACGGCTTTCCCCAAATGGTTTGGCATTTCCATTTCTGTAGGCCAGAACTGGTGTTACTTGTGGAGGACTGAATTGTCTCAACATTTCTTTCAAAGCCTGGGAAAGAAATTGTTTTAGTTCATCGGAGGAAATGTAGAAAGAATTGGAATTGGCAAGGCCTGTTTCTTATTTTATTGGAGTGTACTTACTTATTCTTCTCACTATGAAAAATTCATTGGATTTTTTCAAGTTTATCAAACCACAGTGACAAATGATAAAAGGATTAGAGGGCATGACATATGAAGAAAGATTAAGAGAACTTAATGTATACAGCTTGAAAAAACATAAGTAAGTGAAGGAGGATCTGATAATCTATAAATACTTTAAAGCTAAAAGGTGAGGAATTATTTAACGAGCAACAGAATGCAAAGGAACATTAGCTGTTAGGAAAAAAATGTTCACAAGGCAATGTGAAACTTTCAAATTGCATACTAAGTTAATAAGCCTCTTCTTGAATATTCTATGTTTTAGGACTGTTGCAGTGAAATTGTTGGTCATTGAGAAGTAAATCAATACCACAGTTAGCAAGTACACCTTAACTTTTCTCACAGACGTTAGAATTGAAGCTCAGCCGACTAATTGATGGGAACAGTTATTTAAATTTAACCTGCCCTTCTGTGGTGGTTATATTTTAATGAGCAACCAGAAGTTCATCAAAGTTATAAAGCTGAACTTTAGACAGTCTAGTTGCATTACAGGTTTCTTGCAACACACAGTAATTGTTTAAATGTTCGCGTTTATAATTCACTCTTTGCATCGTAAAATTGGTCAACTAAATGGATCGATATCTGGAACTCATCAGAAGGTGCTAAATGAAAGTTGCGCCCTTTTCAAAGGAATACTGTGTATCTCTAAAAGTCAATAATTTCTGTTTTGCGGGTACCCAAAGCTAAACATCTGTAAATGTTGACCCTACATCTTATTTGTGTGGTGCCTAAAGGTGTAACTTATTCACTGGAACAAATCCCATTTACTTTCTTCATTTTTAATATTCCTCTTTTTCATTTGCAAGTGCTGAGGTGGAAAAAAAAAACCAACGTAAAAAACATATTAAATAGGTATTTAATCCTCTATTTCCTGTGCTGTGCAACAGATTCATTGCTGCAAAGATGAAATATTCTAGATTGAGTTTACCCTAGATATAACTCTGATGACTTTTGTGCTCTCTATAAATACAACTGGGTCGCTTAAACGTGAATCTAATCACTCTGCATTTTTGCTATGTCCCCCCTCCTCTCTTCCCCCCCACCCCCAGCCAAACAACTTCACTGTTATTTTCTTTCTTGGTTTCTTTTAACCAAGTATGCAGGTTTGGGAATACTCCTGAGAGTCAATGTTGAGCTGGTGATGACTTGGCCCTACCATTTTTTAATCAGTGTTGCCTCTGTCTCCATTTCATGACTCTTTGAAATGGAGAACTGGTAGAACTGGCTAAAGCTACTCACAATAGAGACTTCCAGCAGGCTTTCTCATCAGGATAACATTTTATATCCCAACATTACAGCCAATAATCATAGAATCATTGAATGGTTTGGATTGGAAGGGGCCTTAAAGATCATCTAGTTCCAACCCCCTGCCCTGGGTAGGGACACCTACCACTAGACCAGGCTGCTCAAAACCCCATCATAATTCATAACTTGTATTAATAATAATTCATAACTTGTATTAGTTGATTTACTAGTGTTACGAGTCTATGGGATTCTGATACAGGATTACCGGGAGAGAGAACTGTCAGCCACTACTTGTGTCCCGTGCCGAGTGCTGTGCACCACTGCCTTAATGTCTCCATCCTGTCCTGGCTGTCTCCCCTTTGCATCAGTGATGGACCATGCTTGCACTCTGATGACTTGCATCTTTAAGTCCATTAGATTATTCTGTGGGACTTTTCCAAGTCTGAGGGTGGCCAATGCTCTCTAGGGAGTGCAAGAAAAATGTAATTTTATGACATTATCTCATGGAAATGTCAACATTTAAACAGACAACTATACTTTAAAAAGAAGTCTGTGTATTTTTTTTATCCTCCCTAACACAAGAGCTCCTGAAGTTGAAATCTGCTAGTTGGGTTGTGGTATACGAGGTCACTGTTTCTGTTTCCTATCATCATGCTGTATCAAAATACTCACACACATAGCCTTTCTGGGTTCTGCTGCATGTTAGACATAACAGACCATGCTTCTGGGAATTGTAACACACCCTCTAAGAGATGAACTGTTTACAAATTATAAATACACAGACGCTTAGTTCAAAAACCCAAGAGCAGATTAACTCCCTCCACCTAAACTATCTGTCTCAAATGACAGGGCTTAATTGCCAGCTCCCCCTTTTTTCCCCCCCGCTTCCCTCCCCAAATACCAGCATGGAGGACTGTAAAAGATAAGAGAGCTCTGTCCCTTTGGCACAAGCTGTTCGGTGGATGAATGCCTTCTCGGATTTGTGCCATCTTGGACATAAAGTTCAGGCTGTGTCGTGTCAGCTCTGGGGTCTGTCAAGCTGTCCGAATAAAGATTGTTTTAAAATTACATCACTGAAACATCTTTCGCCTGCCAGTAGAAAGGTATAGACAAGTTACATGCAGCTCAATGTAAGTTGTCTGATCATTGACCATTTCTATTTATTTTACTTTTTTTTCTTCTTTTTTTTTGACAACGACTGTAGAGCTTCAAGAGCAGACAGTTACCCTGTTGAATGAGTGTATCATAGCGCCCGACTGCAAAGGGTCTTGGAGTCTTCTCATCATTTTAAGTTGTCTGGGTAAAAGTTTGCAGCTGCTTTAAAACAGACAAAATTTAAATTACTATTTCCAGGACTGGTAACTGATTCAAAAGAAAATCAGAGACAAAAACTAAATCAACAAAAATTCCTGTTTTGGTTTGGGGTTTTTTTGGAGGGTTTCTATCCAGTGGTGAGCCAATCTAGCCCTGCTTGGCTAGTGGGATGTAATAGGGAAGGATCAGATGACACCGTGGCTTTAAGCCAAGTTTTTTGGCAGCTTCCAAGAAATGTTTAATATCTCGTGTATTGGAAAAAAGAAAAGTGGGAAAAAAATCCCCAAAGAAGAAACATCCAATGTTTCTAATGTAGGAAATTCTCTGTCAAAAATAGGTACCAAAAATATACAAAGTTTTATGAACAGAGTTCAAAAAGACTCCAGCCGAACAAATTAAAGTCAAATTCATCCAGTAGCAAACAGCTGACATTTTCCATTTGAGTTAGATTCAGTATGTGGAAACCTTCCGTATGGATCTTATTTGTACGGGTGGATTACGATGAAAATTGCATTAATTTTCTCCACAGTAAAGGTCAGTAATTGAAACATGAACCAAGAGTCTATTGTGTAAGATGCTATATCCCCATACTTAGGAAAGGTCATTGAAGACAATATCATCTCATTGTTTTCTTCCCTGGAAGTATAAATAATTTCATTAGTTTTTCTTTTTCTCCTCAGTACAACAATTGCAATATAATATTTCAACATCTCCCATTAAGATTGCTGAAGAGAAATGATGGTAAGATGTGACAATACCCCACGATACACAGGATATGTTCAGAATAACAAGGGGCACCTATCTCCTCCACAAAATTGTGGGCAAGATCATGTCCTAAAAAAAGCCACAAGGTGTGCGTTTGTGTAGGCATGGACTCCCTTAAATTGCTGCTCTTTTTTCAGTCTTTGTGGCTTCAGTCTTTCAGTTCTTTGTGGCTTCTCTCTCACTGCTTCCTAATGAGTCTACGCACGGACCAGGCTTACGTTAGTGATGGAGAAGCCTAAGGGACAGATTCTGCTACTTGCCTGAGTTATGCTTGGTGCAAAGCTGGAGGATGGGACACTTAATCATCTGGTCTTGCAACCGTCTTGACCAGAGTGTTTCCAGGTATCACTTAAAACACAATTATAGCTTCTGTAAGTTTTCTCCAAGCTTCTTACTAACCTGATCAATGTCTGGTTAAGACAGAGTGCAGGAGTTGCTTTGGTTGTGCTTTTCTCTTTGTTTGGGAGCCTCCTGTGTACAAGCTGAAGATAAATGGTCCGGTGTTATTTCTTATTTACACTGCAGCGTTGTTTAGGACTGCTCTTATCCGTAGGCATCCCATAAACTGACACAATCCTTGTCCCAGCATCATGACCCACCCATTCATAGGTTTAGGAGTGATGGGAAAGAGGAGGTGAAAGGACGGACTCGCAGAGGGTTTTTAGATATCCTGCGGACTGTGGTATGGCTCTCTCCCCACAGAAACCTTAGCAGCCCTATGGCAGTCTGAAATTCTCCGTCTTGTCCTGGAGGTAGGTAAGCCAACAGTGTAGCTTCTCTAAATCTCTGGAGAAATATGAAGTAGCGCTAGGCAGGCCACTGAACTGAGCACCTACACCTCAGGGACTTCTTGCCCCTTAAAAATTCCAACTATTAAAAATGTTGTTAAAATTTATTTTGAATTGGCCAGATGTATGAATAGGTCTATCTTTCTCCTGTACCCCAAATTGCTAAAGATCATTACCTAGATTACAGATGATGATCCTGTAGTTTAGGTCTAATCACCATGTGGTTGTTCTTAGGTCTCGTGTATCTCCAGGAGAAAGCACTTATTTTGACCAAAGCTCTTTTCTTTCCCCTTCCCTTTTTTAAATCAAAGATGACTGATGACTCTTAATCTCCCTTCAGGCTTCTTTCTTGTTGCTTCTTACACACATGTTCCTCACCTGAATGCTGTTTTATTCTGCTGTGACTACTAGTATTGCTTTAAGACTTGTAGCCATACCACCAGATTTTGGGTTACTTTACATCCCTATGCAAACGTGAACAAGTACAGAAAATGCTTCTTAAACCCTCTACGTTTCACGCCTGTGCAGAGGGAGAGCAATAGAATTACGACCTAAGCCTCTCCACATAATCTTTTTCTTGGGTTGGGCTTAGGAGACATTTGCTGGTCCTCTGGGCACAGATGAAATTTGTCTAATGTAAGCAAAGAAAGTGTAAGCATCGCTGAACAAGGCGTGAAGTGGTCGTCTTCTGCCTTTTTAGCCAGTGGTCCCCCAGCTTTAGATGTAGGATGTTGTGCCCTGCTTTTAAAATGTGTCCTTTTAAAGCTGATGGTGCTCTCCTTCATATCAGTCTGAAGTAATTCTATTGGCTCTGGTGGAATTATTCCAGATTTCACACCTTTTTAACTGAGAGCATAAATTGACCTGTATGTGTTGCATTTCCTCTATTTGGTAATTATTTCAAGTACACTCAGATTCGCTAAATTTCCACAGCCAGGCAGGCACATTTGCAGCATGGTGTTAATAAACAAAAAGATCCTGTGATGCACAGTTTCGGGACTGCACGAGGCAATCGCTGAGAGTTTGGCAGCCATCCTCTCCGGGTACCCGTCCTCCTGGAAGTGCCGAGAAGCCCTCCTCGACCCGCAGCAGACATTGCAGCACAGGGCGAGACAGTGACTCAGCAAGGCAGATTGCTGGGATTGTTTCAAGCAGCCTTTGGCTCCCACCGAAGGCAGGATCCAGTTCAAGGTTGCTGTGGTGACTATTTTCAAAGCTCTGCCTGGAATTCATTTTAGCTACCAAGAGACTGTCTGTCACTCCATGGCTACCACCTCCCACAAGAGCTTCATTCTGCTGCTAGTCTGAAGCTGTTAGTGAACCGTTCCCTGCAGACAATAGAGGCCAGTGGTCTGCTGTTTATACCCAATAAAATCTTTTTGGTTTCAGAAGTTGTTCATCTATGAGCGTTTTGGCCTTAAGATGTTGTTTGGCACAGGTTTTGCTGGACACCGGTAAGGTCAGAGTTTTGTTGTCTAGCACAAAGCAAGTTGCAAGTTAAATCCAACTTTGGCTGAGTCTGCTTTTCTCTAAATAACTACAGCATGTTTTTTTTAAAACAAAACCAAGCAGAATAATAGCGGAGCAAAAAGGCATGCATGCCTGAGCTTTTTTCCTTTCTTTCCCCTTTCCAGCAATGTTGTTTGTTGCTAATGCACTGGAGAATTCATATCTGGTACGTGGGATGAACCTTGGTAAAACATTGCCCTAATGTGCTTGTAGTATCAGTGGCATAATGAGATAGCTACTGTGAAAAAGCTAATCCTGAAAGTTAGGCCAGCCCAGGGCTAGGCAGCCTAACTCTTTGAATTCCTGAAGATATTCAAGATTTTCATTCCTGACTTAGTTGCCTGTATCCTGTTTTCTTCCTCCTTTTTGATTAATCTCTATTTAATTTTTTCCTTCTCTTTTCCTCATCCTTGCCCCCAAGTGTTCCTCAGCTTTATGTATTAAGTTTCCCATGGCATGCCAAAAATCTGCTGATGAATACCACTTGTTTGGAAGTTGCATGCAAGATTTCTATTTGTGCGAGTGTTTTATGTGAAATCCAAACGAGCAAGTATTTAGAACTTGCTCGTGACTTCAAGCCGAAGTTTTTAGTTATGTGCATATGATATTTGCAGTTATACATGAGAAATACACTTAAGAGAATAACATTAAAAAATGCCTATGCATTTGGAGCATTGCTTACTGGTTTGGATGTATCCAGACGAAGAATATCTGAAGGATAGATTTAAAATATAGGGAACAGCTTTTTGTAAAGATGAAAGCTATTTATCATTGAAGCAAATGATCACAAGAAGTTAGATCTCCACCATCCAAGTTTTCAATTCAGTAATGGATGCTTTACTAGAGCGGAAGCAGGAACTAGCATTATTTGGTCTTTGTTGCAGAGCAGACAATGGATAATTTTTGCCTTCAGTCTCTTCCTCCATAGGTCTTACTGGTTCCCCTTGCAAGCCCAGCTCTGGCAATTGTAGCTTACCTGTCACGAATTGCCGTGTTAATGCTGGAGACGTCCCCTCCTGGCTGCCCCATAGTTCGCACACTTCCAAAGTCTTCATTGTTGGAAGCACCTCAATTCTGGGGTCGCGTGACAGCTGCTTTTGCAACCGTCCCTGAATGTCTCAGAGCAGCATAATGTCGTAGGGAAGGGAAGGAAGATCACAGACCTGTATTAACCCTTGGAGTGCGTTTACACGTCCTGTTTATTAACCGTTACATATTATAGAAATAGAAAAATCTAGAAGCACCTTTCATTCAGTATGGCAGAGATTTGGTGTCTTCATTTACAAGTTTTAACTTGATGTACATTAGCTGGACACAAAAGTCATAATTTCGGAATTTGCTGGGTGTTGTGGTTTTCTTTTTCTTCTTCCCCTGACATGCTTAATCTTTTGTAAGACCCCTTTTGTGCTTTTGTTCAGGCAATTAATATAGAAATGAAGGTTTCTTAAATCAGGATATGCAAGGAAGATTTGAAGTAGCACACTGATTATATAATTAATTCTCAGTTGTAAATTCATTTTGATGGAGTTAATTCTTTCCCAGAGGCTGAAGACTAGTTTTGGTCCACCCACAGTGCTGTAATCAGCTAAGAAATAAAGAAGAAAAAGGCCTTGACAGAATGGAAGTTTCACGACCGGTTTTAGGGAAAAAAGTGCCAGAAACAGGCAGGGTATTTTATTTTTAATTCAAGCAAAAGCTTCTGAGCTGTGATTTTGAACCATGGGTATCCAAATCCTGTTTTCAAGCAGCATAATATGTTGAGTCCGAAAGAAATCAGAAAGGAATGATACCTGAGGAGGATGGAGAAAAATTATCTGGGTGGTGGGACCTTGCACAGATGGGAAAGCATGTTTAGTGGAAGATGTATTTAGGATCGTTTTTTACATCTTCCATAAATATGGTAACATTCAAATATAGCTTTCTGCGTGACAGTTGCTCATTTGCTAACAAATATGGACCAGTCACTGTCATTTTGATGGACTATGAACTCTCTTACTGCTTCCAACAGTGTTTTGTGAGGTGCTGCCTTCAGAAAGCATAAACAGCACTCCAAAACCTAAATAATTTGGAAACTCCCGTTTGTCGTACTTCATTTGTCTGCTTCTCTCTTGCTTAACCAGTGACCTAATCATCCTGTAGATGTGATTAGACTGCAGGTTTCCAGAACAAAACAATAATAACAAAGAAAAGATGTTGACAAATTTCCAGGATTTTTTAATTATTCTGCACACATATTGCAGGGCATGCTGCAAGGACAGTTGCTAGCCTATTTTACTCTCTACTAACTGATTTCATTTACAAGGCTTTCTAATCCCAGTCTGTCTCTGCCTTTTCCTTGATTGGGCATATTTTGTATTATGAATTGAAAATGCCTTTGTCTAGGGGTGATTTTAGCATGCATACTAGGTAAGAATATGCATGCAATTGTCATTATTTCCTAGGAAGTGGTAGTTTCTGTTTTATTTTCTTGATCTGCTTGGTGGCTGCAGCAGAAGTTATGTTGTATTGGTTAAACTGCATTATCACCACCATTCTAAGCTCAATCGAAGACGTGTAAATGAAGTCAGCATGATGCAGATAGAGCTGAAAGATGATCTTCCTCGCAGCTCTGGGTAGCAAGAGTAGGCTTGCCCTGGAATATCACTTCAGATAAAAGTGGTTTTTTCACCTCTTCTGAATTTGGACAGAATGAAATTCCCACTGGCTGGTTTTCCATGAACTGCTCCCCAGCTTCTGCTTCCAAGTTTGGTGCAAAAAAGCCAACTATGGCTAAGGGACCGTTGTACCATTCTAGTGACTGAATAGTTAAATATAATGTTAATGTGTCATTTACATTTGAGCCTAACAAGGTTATAACTGGAGTTGTGTGAAAATGACTTTTTGGTGCTATTTTCACATAAACTGACTATTTATTTATTTATTTTGTTCTGGGGTTATTTCACACCCCAAGGGTTTCATTTTTGTTGGTTGTTTTATTAATGTAAAAATACTCATTTTCACACCCAAATGGTGTGATTATTTAAAATGCTGCTTCTGTTCATTGTGCACTCACTTGCAACCTAAAGGCAAATATTCAGATGTCTGGAGCTCGATAACTCCGCGGTGGTTTTGGCTGGCTTTTTAAACTTAAAAATTACTGTGAAGAGAAACGGGCGGTAAGTAATTCAAAGGGTTACAAGGGCTGTACTGTCATGTCTGCCTCTCAGCATCCAAGGATGGTTCACATGTTATTCCAGCACGCGACGACGTAGTGCGGTGCCCTCTCTGATGCTCCCAGACCCTCTCACAGCAGAGTAGTGCCAAAAAGCCGTAGCAGTGAGCCTTCGCCTCTCTGGCCCAGCGCGACTTTATGTACCCTCTGACCTTCTCTCCTGCATGGAGAAATAACGTGGGTTCACAGAAGCACAGGATTGCAGCAGTGTTGATCCGACTGTCTCTGGCCCCTGCTTATTCCCACCCACCCTTTCCTCTGCCCTGGCTGGTGAGGACCATGGAGAACACGGGTACAACTTGCATTTTACCAGTGTCTCCCCTCTCTGGGCACTGACTGGTTAAAACACAACTTAAAATGTCTTTTTTTTTTTTCTAAATTGGGCTGATTTTTGGAGAGTCTAAATGTGATGTAAAATCAGTGTCCAGGGCTCTGCATTTTGTGATAAGTGAATGTTTTGCTGATTTCTTGCTAGAATATCTGCAACCACACCAATTTGCATGCCTGTATGTGTGTTAGATTGCTGGCAAAGAAATGCTGAATGCTGATAATTGTATACTGATTTCCAAGGCTGATTTAAGTCATTTTGATTTTTAATTCATTCTGTGCTTCCTTTTTATTTCTGCACATGTGTAGTAATGTCCTGTAATGTTGTTGCCTAAAATAAGCAGTAAGAAATGAAGTTGTGAGATGGCTGCTGTAAAAGGAAAATGACATTTTTTCCTTTGATTCTTTTTTTTTTTCCTCGTAAAAGAATAGGTCTCTGTATACAGAATGTTCAAAAAAATGTTGCATTCACTATCTTGCTGCTAACTTATATACAGAAAACAGCATGGCTGTTGGGAGCCTGCAAAGCTCAGAAAAGTGATATTCAGAAGTTCTGCACAACAATGTTCTTGTTCTCGAGAAGCGCTGAGCACCCAGCACTCCCCTACAGGTCAGCTGGACTCAGGGGTGCTCAGCATCTCTTCTGGTTTGGCATACAGCTGGGTTCTTCAGTGAAAGCCTGGTTTGAGGTGCTTGCAGTTGATTTGTGTTAGAAGATGTAGAAAACTCTGCCCATGTGCTGAGGAAGAAAATGTAGGGAACTGTACGTCTTTGTGTTAATTGTATGTGGTAAACCCAGAGTGTGTGTTCTGTCCTTCCTTCAGTGATATACTTGAGTTCATTGATGCGTTAGTGGTACTGGGAATCTTACTCTCTTCATATGAACATGTTAACAAATACTGAATGTATAAAAAGTTTAAAGCTTTGGTTTTCCTTTTTTTTTTTTTCTTTTGGATAGGAATCTGAGAAAAAGGGGTTAATTGACAGAATCCACATGGTCCAAGAGATCATCATAGGTGTTCAAGACATCCTAGAGGAAATAGCATCATTTGGAGAGAGGATTAAAAAGTAAGTGATAATTTTTTCTTGCTTAGCCATTATTTGCAATGAAGCAGAGCCAGGAGGATTAAGGCAGAATGAATGTCTTGCTCCAAAAATGACTGCAAGGTGCAGCAGGAGAACCTGGCCAGTCCCACCGCTGCTTCTTCTCTGGGAGTTTCTTACTCCAAAACCCTTTTCAAAGCATAGAGGAGAAAAGCCATGTGCTCCACTGATGTAGCTCCCACATTTGCCAGGATTTCTGGTCTTGCCTGTGATGGGGTAGAGAGTCATGATGCCACACAAGGGAAAATACTGCTTGAAGATTTGGGCACAGAAGCATCAGGCATTTCCTTTCATTTCCTTCACAGAATGTAGGTAGGAATGGATGGTTGATGTTGCCTTTCCCAGGCCCTCCCCATCTTGGTCTGGTTACAGAGGTTACCAATCACTTATTTCCTTGCCCATCACATTGATTTTTATCTGTCTGCTTCCTGCTGGTGCCACAAGGAAGCCCGAAGGGGGTTTTCTGGGTCTCATCGCAAGCGGAGGCACATAGGGTATTCCTGACCTTACAAAAGAGGGAGGTGAAAAGCCTAAAAAAAAAAAAAAAAAAAATGAAATCCCACACACAAACACACACAAACTTTTATAACCCAATCTTTGTTGGAGCTTAATTGACCCACATTGTTTTCTGTTTTGAACACAGTGATGGTTTGTGATCGAGTCACACTTTAATGAGGAGCTGGGTTCAAGCTAAAAATATAGCAAACGCATGCGCTGTGGTTCCATGCTGGACACCCCAGCTGGGGTGGAAGTGGCCTAGAGATGTATTCCAGTCTATGAACAGGGCACTGTTCTGCCCAGCTGCATGGCAGGAAGACTCAGAGTGCTTAAGCACTATTAATTCTTGTATTCATTTTGGTAACAATGGTCTTAGAGAACACATTGGGTATTAATGTGGATGCCCGATGTAATTTCAGAAGAATTCCATTGTAACTCAACAGTAATGTACCATTAAAAAATTGCCACCAAAGTTTTTCTGTCAGTGACAGACTGAATTGTGCTACAGTTTCCGTCTGTCACTCTAGTTATACAATCATAGGGAGTCTTAATAGTTTAACTGAATTGAGCTGTTTTGCTATTTTTTTTTACTTTAACTTAAGCTACGTTGATTGATAATGATGGGTCCCTTTCCTACCTATCTTCACGTAATATTTAATACATCTGTTGAAGCTTAAAAGTAATTCTTTTAGCATCTTGTTAATTTTATCTGTCAAGGGAAGTTAGTGTTACTTTATAGCCTGATAAGTGGTCCACGTTCATTCTCTCTTGTTCCTGTTCCCCCTCATCACGATGTGATAAGTTGGCAGGCAGATTGTATGAAAGAGGTGCCCAGATCTGTAAATCCACCTATGGACTAATTGGCATTCATTGTAGTCCAGGTGTCTCAATATATGATGCATGCTGTAGAGATCTATTTTACAAGGGCACAGGGGGACAAAATACCTTCAAAGATGTGTTAGCCAATAGCTGCTCACCTTGAGTCCATTGTGGGCTTACAGATGAGTGGTCTGAGGGAAAGGAAGTCCTGTTCTGTGCTACGATGCTGCAAAAGTCTGAATGACTGTAGTAACTGAGCCTCTTGAGAGTGCTCCCCTTGGGAAAAATCTGAGGCAGGTTGGTGGTCTGCAGAAGCTTGGACTGCTGCTGGCATACTGTAGCTTACCCAAGACAGCTTCCTATATACAGTGTAGTAAGGAACTGTTGAATATGTAAGGAAATAGAAGCAAATATATAAATATTAAGAGAGAGTTATGAAGATTATCATTCCCTAATAGTATACAGAGAAGTGACTTTAACTGCCCTTTTAAGGTTTAGCATCAGTCATAATTAATCCATTCCAAGTTATTGGCGGGGTTGAGTCTGGACTACCTGCCACATTTGAGTCGTGCACGGACACACGTGCCATGTCATCTCCACGGTGGCCCAGTGGAGCCAGCGCCAGTGGCTTACACCTGCGGCATGGCCTTGTCTCCAGATCAGATAATCCTCCCATGAATAATGGAGAGCTGACTGGTGAGCAGAGATGTGGAACAAGTGTGACACGTATAAGAAGAAACAAAAACAACTCGCTACGTGCCTAACAACTTCACTGAGCTCCCCAGAGGCTATCTTCTCTCTCCTTATCATGATATCTGCCTCTCAGATATCTCCCTTAATCTGTTATAGCATCCAGATGCGGGAATCTGCTTATCCACCTTCCAAAGGGTCTGCAATTTACAGTGCATTTGAAAGAGCCGAGCGCTGCAAAGTCATTAAAATATTATTGGGCAGCAGAGTACAAGCAGCGTCCAAGAGCAGAAATGTTAAGAAGGATTATTGTTTTTCTTTACAGCACATTCAACTGGACGGTGCCTTTCCTCTCTGTCCTGGCCTGCCTGGTCCTGGCAGCAGCAACAGTCATTTTGTATTTTATACCACTGAGGTACATTGTTTTAATCTGGGGTAAGTACTCCACAGTGTCTCATTTGCATGCAATCAATACAATATATATATTTGCAGATTGAAATCAAACAAGCTTTAAAAGACCTGTTACACAGACAATCAAGTGCTGTTGCTCAGGGGTGAATAAATATGCTATGAACTTCTTAAAATTACCGTGGTTTTCCCCCCGGTGATACGATGATCTGCTTTTCTTAGGGTTCTTTATAAGTTTCCAAGAGCACCACAAGAAGAGTATTAGTCTAGATAAGCTACTTTCAATATTATTATTCTTCTTCTGCAGGAGAGTAATAAGCTTCCTCATTCTAAACCCCCCCAGTTGGGAAATGGTAGGGAGTGGACAAGATGTGTTTGAAGAGCTGGACCGCGGAAGCCTGGACCCCGGGAGCCTTTTTGGGTCTTAACTCCCCTGCAGTCAGGAGGAGCAATGTGCCCAGGACCCCATGGTCCAGCTGGAGGCGCTGAGCATCTCTTTGTGTCACGGGTCGCAAAGTATTTGTTTGAGGTGCATCATGAAGTAAAAGAGGAGCTTTTAAAAAAGAAAACCTTCCTGGTTGTGTTATGAAGAAGAGTAAGATGGTGTCTTTCACGTAAGGAAATGGCATTCCACCTGCTGAAGACTTACTTCATCTCAAAATGGCCTTCTATCTTATTTAGGGGGATAGTTTTTATCTCAGCCCGGAGGTACAACGGCTGAGAACATGGTGCAGGTAATCCTCACCGAACCACTGAAGCTCAGCCCCAGCATGGCTCTGGGCTGTAGGGACCCCCCGTCACCCTTCCAGGGCTGAGCCATCTGCTGCTGTCTTGGCTCGGCTCTCCTGGATGTAGAGAGGAGAGGGAATGAGAAGGTGGCAGTACAAAAAGCCACTCTTGGGCAAAAAATAAATGAAATAAAGGATTAAATCAAAAGAAAGGGCAAAAAGGAAGGAGAGAAATGGCTAGGAATAAAAAGTTCAGTCACAAAATATGCTGTTCTTGTATGGAAGACACGGTGAGTACATGAGAACTATACATCCGTTCAACATCATCTAGACTGACAGGGCCTTCAAATATGATACATGTTAAACAACTACCCTGTGGCAAGGCCTCGAAAGACCTTATGGTATTTTCTGTTTTTTAAAAATCAGGTACACAGAAAATTGTGTTGGCATTTTGCTACAAGTATATGGCTTAAAAGCCGAATCTCAGATGTGAAGCAGGTACATTTCAGAGAGAGGAGAAGGCTGGAGCAGCCATCACATTTGAAATCACTTTCAGGGAAACTACTATGAGATTTTTGGACAGGGGCATGATGGAATTGAGTGCTGTATTATGATCCTCGGAGGCAAGCAGCATTGGAATTTTTCGCTGTTCGTTAAAATGGGTTAGCTGATTTTCTTCGCCTAATGATCCTTTGCTCTTCTACCACACCTTTACGTAGCAACGACTAGTTGCTATTTCTCAGTGGGTAAGTGGTGGCAGTAGGGCGTTAAGTGGCTGCATTGGCACAAGGGGAGAGCTGGGAAGGGTGCTCAGGTCTCTCGCTTTCTCATCCTGGTCCACGCAATAGAGATGGCGCTGGCCGAGGGCTGCTCATCACTCCCTTTTCTCAAAGGCAGGAGAAGACAAGATCTCACAATCCCCACAATACTGTAAACAATACACTCCTATGGATCTTCTCCCACCAGGGATCACCTCTGATAGCTGAAGCATAACTAAATCCATGGAGAACGCTGGTAGCACTGTCGCTGCAGTTAATAAGCCAAATTATTCACCCTGAGATCAAAATAAACCTTGTGATAAGTTTTTACAGGTTCCCACAGCATCGTAGCATGACCAACTTGTCAAATCTGGTTCTGCAAAGAGAGGACAAGCTATAAGACATGATGGGGAAGGGAAGCTTTCATTTTCAGAAGAAATGGAAGAAAAAAAAAGCCTTTATCCTGCCCAATTATTTTCAGAGCCCTGCAGTTCCCTGGGCAAGAGGAGAGGGAATATCTTTGGTCACAGAGAATAGCAGATTTAACAGTAGTCTCAGCTGCAAATTTGTATATTCTCCCCGCAGTATCCTCCAGAATGAATGCATGCTGCAATCTTTTTTTGCCATGTTGTTGACAACAGATGATCCCCAAAGTAGAGAAATACCTTTAGAAATAATGCTCTCTACTTCCTTCAGCAGGCACTTGTGAGTGATTCCCCATGACAGGGAACGTGTGCATGGCTTTAAGTCCAAGGCACTGTTTTCACACTAATTTGTACTTGTGAATTCCTCTTCCCTTTTTCACCTTACCTGAACAATTTAGGAGAGAGGGAATAGAAAGGGGTTGTATTATTTTGTTGTTGTTTTTTTTTTTTTTTCCCTAGGCATAAATAAATTTACTAAGAAGCTTAGAAATCCCTATGCCATCGACAATAATGAGCTACTAGATTTCCTCTCCAGGGTACCATCTGATGTTCAAAAGGTAGGTAATGAATGGCCACCGCCAACAGAGACAACAAGCGGCACAGAGAGCGGCTGGGTGCTCTGCTTGGGGATACAATGCCAGTGCATGTTTGAATAACGGAGATAAGGAATTGGGAAAAATCCACAAAGGGAGGAGGGGGAGGGTGTTAGAGGAGAGGGGAGCCAAAATCCTTTGTCAGAAGGACAAAATGATTGCAGAAAAATTATCCTGAAAAGACCTACTTAAAAATGATCTGGAAAATCACCCAGCGTGGTTACTGAACTATGGTTTCCGTCACCTTTCTGCTCCGGTATTTGTACGGAGGGGAGAGAAAAATAGTCTCTTTGATAGAGATAACCATCCAAAGGGATTTGCTGAATTCTCACTTTTCTCAAGATGGGGAGCGGGCATTATTTCCGTGACTTTGTGCTTGCTGTATTGTTTTTCACATCAGCTGTCCTTCAAAATTTTCCTTCTCACCCACCTTGAGCTGGAGTCCTCTCTTGGACAATGCTCCGCTCGTCTTTTTCTTTAGAGAAAGCCTTGAGGTGTGCATAAAATACTCTGTGGTCGATCAGATCAATCTTCTGCCATTATGGAATTATAACTTTTAATCTAACCAGAATCTATCCTCCCTCAATTTCAGTCAAGTCTCGTCTCTTCTTATGTTTCTTTTAAACAACAACACTGTCTTCAGTAATCTCGCCTATCTTCCTGGAAATTACTTGAACAATAAGTCCTTTAGAATGTCAAGATCTGTTTATTTCTCTTGGAGGAAGGAAAATAGTCTTGCTGGGTAACGAAGCCACACGATATAAAGGATTCTTTCTTTTGTTTTAATCAACTGGAATCTGTGTCCTCGGGCCCTGATCCCGATGCCCTGGATCCCACTGACATTGTACCTTCCTCTGTGAATCGTGGTACTTTCACAGTGAGGTGCTGCTCACTGTGACTAAGGGGATCACAATCTCGCCTGTAGTGTTTTTATTCTGTTGGAGACAGAAAAATAATTGCCCACACGCGGTGTCGAGGTATCTGGTAGAAACAAGGTTGGAAAAAGCTTTTGGTGACATTTATCTCAAGAGGCCACCGGATTGGTTGGTGGCAGCACTAATAACCTGAGAGAAATCTTGCCATAGACTGGTGGGAGGGAAAAAAGCTAAACAGAAATGATCATAGAGACATTAAGCTTCACTGTATTTTTATTTTTTGTCATTGCTCTGGTAGAGCGCGCTGAATTTGCAGTGATGGTTTGCATGTGCCCTCTTAGTGTTTATGTTTAAAGATAAGCTGCTTTTCTATTTATGCTTTATTTAACATTTACATTTATAACTTTTCCTTGAGTGGTTTCTATCATTTTTGAGCTCTCTGAGGAAAATGATAACCATTTTCTGTGAGGGAGGAGTGGTAAAAGTTCCTAGGACGGGACAAACCTCAGACTTTTCCACCAGTGCTAAAAACACTGATCCTGTGACAGCCACGCGCTCTGGTGAGAAGTCATCCCTGGCAGCTCTGTCTGCCCCTCTGTCTGCTTCATTTTACGTGCTATCAATGCATCATCATTTCACGGGGGTACTGCAATGAGTTAGAAATTACCTCTGTCTATACATCAGCCATTTACAATCCACATGTGTTGGACAAAAGGCAGAGGAGCGGTGAAAAAGATGGCACGTTCAGCAAAAGTTTACCCGTGATTTCGACGAGGATACTTTTCTGTAGCACAACGGACAATTTGGAGATTACACCATCCTTGACAGTTTATCACACATGTTTTAACCATTGTAATGTATGGGGAACTTTTTTGAAAGGTGGAGGCAGCTTTGTCCAGGTTTTATTTGGGAAAATATTTTCCTTTTTTGGAAATGATTAAATATGTCAGCATCCCAAGATCCGTGTATGGTTTTGACAACTGTCATCTTACTGTGTATTGGGATCTTCTTGAATTGAAACTCCTGAGAGAAGTTTATTAAACTTATAGGTTAATGCCAGAAGAAGAAGAAAAACAAATCCCAAACCAAAACAAACCTAAAAGACCTATCCTACGTTGCTGAAATCAGGTAGAACCCCATGTATCTCATTAGAAAAATCTGCTTTTAATATTTTCGTTTCAAGAAATGATGCATGACTTCTCAAATCCTTCCTGCAATTAATCCCCCATGTTCCTGTGTTTAGAAAATGATTCATTACTTTTGAACCTTCCTAGTTTCCCTTGGTTTGTCCTCGGGGAGCCATTAACACACACTGTAGTGAGCTAGAGTTACCTAACTGCAAACGTCATGTCTATTTGTTTTTACAGGTGCAGCGTGCTGAATTGAAACCATACAGCAGCTCCAGTCCCATTAGGAGGAAGCGGAGTGCGCTATAGGATGCAGCGTGATTTTGGAATGCAGCATCTCCCTCCGTACCCCCCCGTGCGTGCACATGCGCTGCTCCCCTCCCCTTCTTCTTGGTTCAGAACAACACTATAATCACTGCCACAGGCTTTTTTCCCTGGAAGACATGGCTTTTGATAAACACCTATCTTGGGTTGTCTTTTGGGCATGGAGTCGTAGCCCAAAAAAGAGCAAGGTGGAACATACGAACTAGTTTGTGGGGTGGGGAGGAGAGTGGGTGAGGATGGTGCAACTGCACCTTTTTTTTTTCTTTTCTTATTTTCCCCTTCGATTGCAGAGGCAAGGCTGAAGGCTGGACGTGGCTGCACTGCAGCAGTTTTATGTAGGAAGAGATAATTCCGCTTAGTGTAGCAGATCAGCTGAGCTGATGTGAGGAGATGCTCTGAACCAGTTTTTAACATATCCAACAGATTTACATTAAGATATGAAAGCTATTCTTTTCTGAGTTAAATCACTGTGCCTAGAAAGGTTTAAGCTCTGAATTAACGAGTCTTTGATACCCATCTTCTGTTCAAGCAGTGTACATTTTAAAAAGTTTTTTATCATAATTAGCAGAAAGAGCTAGGAGCTCCAACAGCATCTCAATATTTCATCCAGCACTTGTGGGTTTTTCTTTTTCCTTTTTTTTTTCTTTTTTTCTTCTTTTTTTAAAGCCCACCCTGCGGTTAACTCTTTGGATACTGGAATCATCGGAGATCCATTGCTGGCAATGGATGCATGAGAACTCTCTGCCACGAAAGGATTAAGAGACTGTAGAAAAGCCTAACTCACTGACCTGAAAAGACTCTGTTGACTTGCCTTTTATAATTCCATCTCATCGGATATTTTCAGCATAGCTCTTGTTTTCCTGTCTAAATCCAGAGGGGTCAACACTACAGATCCAGGAGAAGAAACACTTTATAGCCTTAAAGAAAGAAGTGCTTGTGCAGATAGAGAGCACGGTGCCAAAAGACATGGTTGTGCAATAGTGTGCAGGCTTTGGTCCACCACTGATGTCTTGCTGGAGTCTTTCCTGGTGGTTCACAAGAGGAGGATCAGAAAGTGAAGTCATATGGAAACTGAGCAATGAAGAGACAGAAGAAAGGACCCCGGTTTCTGTTCTGAGGAGAATGTGATTTCTTGCTTGCTTACCAGTCTTTTAGCTGTTGTGCTTTTGCTTTATATAATTCAGATAACTAGCTTTATTCTTGTTTGACCGGGGAAACTGAAACACAGAATCATATGTAAACCTGCTTAATTTTGGTGAGAGTGTGGCCCTCGGTCCTTTACGTGCTGTAGAACATTGTGGGAGTGACTTGCCACCACAAAAAGTCATTGGTAGCGCAAGAGCTGGAGTTGCTTCTTGCGATTCCCAAGCAGGGCTTACTACCAGCATCCCCTGGGTAGTTCGCAGTACAAAGAAATAGAGAATTCGGAGAGACAGGAGTCTTTTTAACAAAAGACGACTTTGGAAGTCATCTTAATTAAAGGTAAAACAGATAAAACCTTGCTGAGGTGTCGGTTATCCAAACGGAGCCGCGCTGCGTGGTTCAGTAATGCAATCTTGTGGGCCTGTTGCATGAATTTTGAAGAAGGAAAACTAACACCAGAGTATCTTCTGATGGATTATTAGCCAGATTCAGAGATTTTTCAAGAAGTTTATTTTTCAAAGTAACAAGCCCCACTGTGCCTTTGAATAAGGAGAGGCACATTTTCATAGACTTGATTGGATAAAAAATGTACTTTGTTCATGCAAAGTTGTGCGTAGCTGCAATGGAAAGACAGAAAAAAGATTATCCTGGTTTAAAAAGCCACAAAAATGCCTCTTTGTGTGCACGTGTGCTTGTGTGCCCATGCGTATACAGAGTTGTGTATAAAGAAGAGTACATGTATAATGTATTTATAGGCGAGCGTGTGTGGGAAAATGGGTGAATATACAGATTTAAAAACCTTGAAAATGTTTATGAAAAATGCCAAAGATTCTAAAGCTTATCATCTTGCGTCTGTTCTTCTTCATTTTGTATCTTTCCCGGCATGTCTCTCTGGCTGAGCCAGATCTCTGCATGATTTGATTTACTTCAAGTTAATGAAGCTGGTTGGAAAGAGCCTTGTAGAAATTATAAAATCTCCAGTAAATCTCCTTCTTGTACGTACAATAGATGTCCACGGACTCCTTTTGTTAAACCAGTTTCTCAATCTTCTGTGTAAACAATGCCTCATTGTCTCGCTTTAAACTATCATCTGGTTTATCATACTGTAGTCTCGTCATTTCGTAAGGCCCAAAGTCAGACATATTTAAGCATGCATGTGAGATCTGATTGTTGATTTGAGTGAAAACATTCAACTGCAGGAAAAATTGTTTATTTATTCAGAAGTTGGGACTGCTACTGATTTCTGTTCAGGAGACAGTGTGATGTCTTTTCTTTTCTTTTTTTTTTTTTTTTTAATGTAGATATGTTGTGTTTCACAATAATTTGTATTAGAGTTTTATGCTGGAGACATACCAAATGAAGGGGTTTGGATGGTCCAGTACCTATATATGTTGTAATGAGCTCTTTGTTTTGATAAATGCTCTTTGAAATGCAATAAACATTTGAGGTTAAGCTGATGCTTTTAATTTATCTGGATTAGGAGATATGTTTCCCATTTCTTGCAAAATGCTTACTGTGCTATAATATTTAGTATCTGACTAGGTAGGCAAGTAAATTGCTTGACAGGGCAGTGTAACAGCTACCACTGGAGGTTACTTGAAATGGAGACTGTGCTGCAGCAGGAGATGAGGTAAAGTCTTACCCCACCTGCTTACAACTATTTAGTGGGATTTCCTACACCCTACCTAAAGGAAAGGAGGCTTATGTGCATTTACTGCACGCTCCAGTAATCAAACTCTTTATTCAGATTTTTCATTTGTCTCTTAAAGCAAGAATATTGATACATATCTCTGCGTGTCCACTTGCCGACGCAAATTATCAGTTTTTAGTTTGTTAATCAATTCAATGTAGAGTATGGAAATGATGAACTTACATTTGCAATTTAAGGTAGTCATTTCAGTGCAACAATCTATACGTTTGTATTCTGAAGTCTGTTAAGACCAGAAGGCATTCAGAAATTTAAGTCTAGCTATGGGTCTTCTGGATGGCTGTGGATTACATGGATGATATCATGGAGATACCAGAATATGGCTGAACATGTCCACTACTTGTACAGTGTGTAAATAGCTGGATTTGACATATATGTGCAAATGCAATACGTACTCGTGTTTGCCCAAACATAAGCTGCTGCTGAAGGTTGGTTTCTTGAATACTCATAAACAGGGCTGAGGACTCAGCTCCCCTATGGATCACTGTCGGTAAAACTCAGTCACTGAAACGCACCTTGTGGAAAGCAAGCAAACAACTGAATAAAGCCAAGTCGGGGGAAATGTCATGTACATTTTTTTTTTTTTCTTTCCGCTTGCAAAGCTCCAATTTTAACCTTCAGCCGTAGCCCTTCCTCCCTCTGCTTCCCCCTCAGTCCTCTCCCAAACCACCCACAAAGCGGTGGAGAGCTCAGGCTCTGCCCTGCTGACCGGGGGCTCCCACCAGGGAGCACTCCCCAAGACCAGCCGCCCTCCACCCGTTTGCGTGGGAAAGCTGCGTCTCCCGTAGAAATTCGTCTGGCTGCTGCTAATTCCCTGCCCTAAGAGTACTAACAACTCCCTGAACTGGCCTGTCCCCCTAGAAAACAGAGACTTGCCATTTAATTTCCTGTACTCTACATGGGGCTATGTTTTATTTTATTTTTTTTAATTTGGAGGGCCTGATCCTGCAGGCATTGCCACAAGTGGAACTGGAGTTCTTTCCCCATCAGACCGGTAGGTTCAGACCAGGAAGGAATTTAGCGGCTCTGTTGTGTTAGGAAAAAAATCGACAAAATACGTTCTAATCAAACCTTAACCTTTAGATTCTCCATCCTTTAAACTAAGCTGATAGACTGTTTGAGAAATGTTAGCTTTGACTTTAGAGACTATGGCATGTGTTAGAAGTGAATCCTGTTCTGACTTAATATTGTGTGTGTGTTTTATCTGTAAAGCTACATGTGTCAGGGCCCTGGTGCATCTGCCCCTTCAAATCACACAGGGACATGATAAGAATATCTGCTCTTTAGCGTCCTTAAAAGTTAGCAGCTCGGAAGGAAGCTGAGATACTACAAATGATTGTTAATCTGCTGTATTGCAGGTGGAGTGTTTTAATCATTCTCAAATTGGGGTAAATGAAGCCAGATGAAATTCCACAATTTTGGGACAAAATATCTGGCTGACAGTTTATCAGTGGGAAAGACCCTTAGTGGCAACAGTAATTATATAGTTCAAGGAATATGTGAGCAAAAGATGTGTTTAATGTAAATATTCGCAAGCATTTGGAAATAAGAGTGAAAAAAAAAAAAGCCACTTGAGATTATACCAGTTTTAATCTACTTTTCTCTGTGATGCTTTGCCTTAAAACAGTGCAGCATTTCAAGAGAATTTAGAAGGTCATTTTGTTTTGAGTAAAAGACGTGCTCTTCTGACGTGAATCATGAACCTGAGCTTGGGGAAGCAGGGGGTGGCATTCAGGTCCTGGTGTTCGCAACAGCAGCAGCACCTGTGCGGGCATGAGTTCAAGTTCTCAGTGTGGCTTTAACCTGAGGGCTGGTGATTCTTGTTAAATTTTACGTGAAGGAGTGTTGCCAATAGGTTCCTGCACGTTGAATTGAACACCTGCAATTTCCCTCTTGGCTGAACAAGATGATACGCCTCTTGCAGGGGGAAGAAAGTAAGAACTGGAAGACATGATGTAAACTTCATTTGAGCTGATGTCCCAGGGCAATCAGCCTTCTAACCTCTTGAGGACTTCCTGCAAAAGGAAGGTAGGACAGGCTCGTAGACTGGGCACATAAATCTGGTTTTGGGTCTTCCAGGGCCAACCGTGGTCAGATTTAGATGGTCAACAGATTGTGCCTTGTCCTAGTGCTCATTGGCTGCTAGAATGGCTCCGTAAAGCCATGTGCTCCCAGCTAGTGCATTTAAAGAGTGGCCTTCAGCCCATGAAGGAAGGGTAAGTCACTGGGCTTCAATGATTTGAAGGATAGATGGATGGGTATGAGCAGGGACCCTGTGTTAAGGACTGCTTCCCCAGGGCACTGGGACTGCTTAGCTAGGGATTTCTCCTCTACACCTGATCTGTTGCGACCAAATTTCTAGCAGATGAATGAATAACGTTTCTTCTCTTGATCTCTGCATTTTTGGTAAGTTACTTTTGTAACTGGGAAGAATATTAAATGTTTAACTATTGTCTACCAACTGGAGATGATAAAACCAAAAGACTTGGGACTTACACTTCCAAATGCGTGGTCAGCCTAGATTCTCCTTCAGACCCAAAGGCACGTGGGGATAAAATGCTGCTGGAACCAAACTTTTTCAGAGAAGTGCAAAGTCTGCTCAGCAGTATTGTTACAGTGGTTTCAAAGACGCTAGCAAATACTTCAGTTGCATCCTCTATAGGGGTAAACGAATAAAAGGGGGTTTTTCTTAGTGACGCTACCCTTTATTCCTACTGTGGGTATTTTTTTTAAGGAGATCACCTTAAAAGAAGCAAAAAAACATATGTTTTATTTCTTCAGAAAATACTTGCTTCTACTTCTATTCTAGATACTGTATGTGGAAGATGGGATTTGACTGCTTCTGAGGTTCCAAGTCTGTGCATAGCAAACCCATGTAGTATTCACTTGCTCAGTACCGCCGCAGTAGAGTAAAAATCTTGTCTTCATTTTCAAATGGAGATGCACAGTGGAAAGAGCATATGTTCCTACAGA
>VYZM01019502.1:737899-798024 GCA_013398915.1 Dromas ardeola | reverse complement strand
AAAAAAAAAAAAGACTGTTAGTTTCATTGACTTGGGTGCTAAATTTTGCTTTGATCATGGCTCTCTGATTTCTCCCTCCACCTTCTGCCTGCCTGTGGTTGGCTCACTCCGCAGAGTGAGTATCTGGAGCAGCACAGCAGCTACAGCCTTAGAAGAAGAGGCAGGGAGGGGGGGAAGTCTCCCTCCATCTCTGGCAATAGACGACTTTACTGAAAGTCAATGCCATTCCCTTGCATTTATCAATGCCACTCTTGCTCTGCATATTTTTGGTATTCGCCATGCATTGTTAGCAGTGATTGTCATGTAATTAAATCACTGCTCATCACAAGAGCCTATTTTTATGCTGAGATAAGCATCAGAAGTCTGCTGCAGCGTCCCCCAGATCAATAAAGATGTTCCCTGTAGGATTACAAATAGTCTGGGGTTGTACAGGGCACTAGAATTAATTAGGAATGATTTCTCTTTTTCTTTCTTCTTTCAATACATTTTTAATTGTTTATCCATTTTCGATGGGCTTGTTTTTAACTCTACCGTGATGGCCCAGATGCTTCCGTTCAGACCTTTTGAGTATGATATGATATCAATTTGAGCAATACCATTTGCTGTAAGCAGTCACTGTTACCATCCTCTTCCCATGGTCATGTGCGACCATTGCTTCAAAATATGTTTCAGAATGAGATATTTGCATCTCAGGCTTTGCACTTGAGATTACGGTTAAATGGGTTCATTAAGTGGTTGAACTTGGAGATCCAAATACAATGAGTAACCTTCAGGTGCTACCCTGAATATTGTGGCATTTTGATCAGAAGACCCGAGGGCAAGTGGGGAAACTTGAGCCGTTTACCGAGGAAGCGTTTGCCCCAGGGTCATAGAGCAAGTCTGGCAAAAAAAGAACTGACACCCTGGCTTATTGTGGGTTATACTTTCCTGTTCTAAGCTGTCTGTTTTCCTTTGCCTTATGCTTAAATTTTCTCCTACTTCTGTGCCAGACTGGTTTTATCGTTCTCCATGGGGCGTTGATCCAACATCAGGATCTGCTTCTCCTCGCTGCCTGCTGGCCTGTCCTGCCCACGGGGAAGGATTGGGAACAGCCTCGTGTCCGAGTCCTGCTGAGACAAGTGAGTGCAGACCCCAGGAAAGCCCCTGCAGTCCCATTTGCTGTAGAGGTAAGAGCAGATAAAGTTGCAAGAGATAAAGGAGGACAGGATTATTCAAAAGAGCTCTTTAAAAAGAGGCTGACCAGAACAAAGACCATTGAGGGGTCTGTTTGGAAACGGGGTGAACTAGAAACACAGTGTTGGAATTATATAGTATTGACTGGGTACACGAATAGAGGCTGTGGGCCATCCGTGAAGGACACTGCAGTGAGACAAAAGTTTCTGGGGAGTTTCTGAAAACGGAATGGTGGTGTCCACAAATGGATGAGGCACAGGGAAGGCGGAGGTCTTCATTTTCACTGCCCTTCAGTCAAATGGCTGAGGGACATGTCCTTCTCATCCAGCATCATCAAAAATGGAAATGGCTTCTTCAGCTGTGCTGGGGAGGAATGTTTGCTCTCTCAAAGACTCAGGGTAAATTCCTTTTAGGGAATAGAAATAGTGTCAGGATTCCTGCAGGGAAATATAGCCACCTCTCTACATGAAAAAGAAATTAGCAGTTGAGTGTTTTGCAATTGCTTTGCTGCACTAAAATGTTGTTCTTTATGAGCTGCACCTGAAGTGCACTGAAGTCAAACGCCTGCTGAGCTCAAAGGCTTTGGATCAGTCTGGCTACCTCTGTGATAGGGATAAACAGGGGCCAAATTTGCTGCTGACAAACTAGGTGCACCTAATGCAGAGAGGATGGTGATGCCCTGGAAGAGCTTTCCTAAATGCAAGGTGGTGCTCCTTGGAAATGATTCTTCTAATTGGGTGATGCCCGCTGCCAAATGAGGGAGGAGGAGCAGAGGTTGCTGTGAGCAGCTCTCACCCGGCTGTGCGTGCTCTGTGTTCCCGACAGCTTGGAGGAGAGGGCTGGAGCTTGTGCTCAGCTCTCAGTCCTTCTGTCCACCTTATGCTTCAAGGGGGTGGAGGCTCATTGGCTCTCAGCTTGTGGCCAGGCCTGCTGTCACTGGGCCAGGGCATCCCCGTTTTCTAAAGAGCAGAAAAACTTTGCCTTGATTCAGTGGCAAAGACTTGGGCAGCAGCTGTGCTTCAAAGAGCACAGGGATGCTCAAGAGCTACAAGCTTAGCAAAGATGCTCATGTGGGTGTAGCGTCGCCCAAAGGCAGGGGTAGGACCTGCTGCATCCAAATTAAGTGCTTTAATTTGGACCCATCGGGATCCGAGGCCCCGTGAACCTATTGCCTGCCTTCTGCTTGCATCGCGAACCGGCAGAAGAGAACGTCTCTGTAGGTGTCAGGGTTTGGGGGAGCACAAAACTCGGCAAATCCCCCTGCCACCACAGATAGGCCGGGGTTGCGAAAACGAGCTTTGCATGGCAGGTGCATGCCACCATGCCCATTGCAGAGAAGTTGACCATGCCCACAGCGTGACACGATGCAGGCTCCTGTCAGCCAGATCAAACTCATCTGCCCGGGACTTGCAGGTGGCAGCACAGGAGAAGAGCTGGCAGCCCCCGAACATCTCTGGGTTAAACCCCCTTGCTCTGAACCCTCTGAACGAGCTTCTTCTCATATGACCAGCCAGGAGAGAGCTGTTGCATAGCTCAAATTCTGCAGGTGTGGCACGTTTTCTCCCCAACTGCAGCATTGTGCACTACTAGCAAGGACTGCATCTCTCCTGCTTGTGCCAGCCGAGCCCTGGCGATTTCAGCGCTTGGTCCTGGCCTACCTCTGTGTGACACAAAATTCAAGCTTGCTGCTTTTCCAGTTGTCACCTCCCTCCTTCCTGAGGAGGGGCGCCGAGGGATTTTGTTTGTCCCCTGAAGGTCTGCAGAGCTGCTGCTCGCCAGAGGCAGCGCGCAGACGTGCTCAGAAAGTGGGGGCTCTGGGGGCGCAAGTGGGGTTCCTGCAACTTTTCTATTGCGCATATATAGCATTAGGCTCTTTTACAGGGATTTTCTTTCCAAATAGTTATTTTCCGTTTTCCCATGTGTTCAGTCTTTTCCATCCTCACAGTGTGACTTGGATTAAGGTAATTCAGAACACGAGACTCCTTCTATAAAATATATGCTTGCCGCAGAATTTTTTGCCAGAAATAATTCTTCCCATGCCAGCTCTTAAGGTCAGTTTGCTCGCCATCAGCCTTCCCATTTTTTTAATTATTGTTACTTTCGTTATTATTATCATTACAGTTCAAGTGTCTATGGGATAAACTTAACCATGCTGTACGTTTTGGTTGACTGCAGTTTTGGGGGGGTGGTTGGCATCCATGCTATGTCAAAATGTGCAATGTTATGGAAAACTGGAATACTTAAAGGGGAAGTATATTGAGATTTTCAGTGGGCAGTCGCCTTAAATTCATGAGGCACCATCCCTCTCCTGCTGAAGTCAATGCAACTCTCCCATTGCTCTGAAATTAGCCCATGAGAGCCTTGCTGGGTAGTCACCTCTGTGGCTCTTGCATGGTTGCCCCGTAGATAATTTGCAAATTGTCCGTGAACCTTGTGTACAAACGTGTCTGGTATGGTGCTAATTTACTGGCAAGGTCTGGGTGCACAGATCCAACACGCTGCTCGGGGAAAGCTTCAGCCGTGCCCGGCAGCCGGTTTAGAGATTTGATTTCTCTGCAGCATGTCAGGGATAGCTGACGGATGGGCTCAGCCTGCCCTTCACACGTGTTCAGAGATCTCCAGCCAGGCCAGGATTTGCCAGATGACCACGGTGGGGAAGGCATCAGAAATATTTTCGTAAAAATAACCCCTCCCCACCCCTAAAAATTTATCTAGTTCGTGCATAGGTGTTACAAAACCCTCATTCATGGCTACAGGACGTGGCTGGACATTATCTGTCCCGTGTTCCGGCTGGGTTTATTTTGGGGTGGTCAGAAAGGAAATCCCGGTGTAGAGGCCGGTGGAACATTTTCATTGAACTGTTGTGAAAAAGAAAAATACCTGGCCATTTGGAAGGCTTTGAACTCTTAGCATAAGGCTCTGGGAGATGGATGGATGGTCAGAGGGGAGGTGACGGGGGGGTCAAAGGTCCTACGGCATAACTCATGGCTGGGAGAAGTCCCTGTCTCACAGTGAAAGTACAAGAACTGGCTGGCAGCAGCGTGACCCCTAGCAGTCAATTCGTCAGAAGGATTTCCCGTCTGAATATGCAGATGGGTGCACAATTATTTTACCTATCTTCACAAACACAGCCCGTGTCCCTGCACGCGTAAATAAATCTTGGCGCTGTCCCCCTCAGAAGGCATTCCAGGTTCAGCCTGGTGGCCTGCATCCTGCAGGGTTTTGTTCAGCAGAGTCCTTGCAAACAGCCCATCTCCTCTTCCCTTTCCGCTTCCCCTTCCTCCTCCTCCCATCCCACCGCAATCACTGCTGCCCAGACCCATCCTTCACTCGCACAAAACTGATTTCTGTTTATGGAGCAGCTGGCAGCAGCGACGCTCGAGCGCTGAGCGATGACAAAGAAACAAGCCCACTTTTCCCTTAGCTGTCAGGAGCTTTTAGAAATAACACCCTCCTCTGAGGAAGTCAGAATAGCAACAGGAAAATAAGTAAAACCTATTATAAAACAGTTGTCCAAGAACTTAGGCACGGCGCGGGGTAGAGATCAATATGCTGTGAAGGTTAAATCTATTTTCACACTGTGTTCTATTTCACAGTTTAATGGTGTTTTAATGTGTCTGTCACTGAGCCCCCTTCATGTTATGCAGGTAGAGCCTTTACAAAGGAGAAATAACGTTGGCTTTACAAGCTTCACAGTAACATCTTATTTACCAGCTGAGATCTGACGCATTCCTCTCTGGAGATATGCCAGGGTTTGACTCTTTTATTTTATTTTATTTTTTAGAAGACATAATGCGGTGTTGCATTTACAATAATTTTTAGATGGCTTTTGGGAAACGCCTGTAGGGATGGGAGCAGCAGGAGCGAGCGTGTGCCTGTGTAGAAGGGACAGAAATATCTACTGCTGTTTGTACAAGCTGAATACATGGAGGATGTGCAGAATTCCCAAGCTTGAGTTTGCATCCAGTCCGAGATGGCATATTTGAGCACTTTAGATTGAACTCAGCTGACACTGGGATGTTGCATTGGGCCTG
Source organism: Dromas ardeola (assembly GCA_013398915.1). Lineage (NCBI taxonomy): Eukaryota > Metazoa > Chordata > Aves > Charadriiformes > Dromadidae > Dromas > Dromas ardeola. Next base: position 792,817 of record VYZM01019502.1, on the reverse strand, counting down.
GGGAGGGCATGGAGGACAAAGCCAGCAGACAAAGAGGAGTGATCACAGCCCAAAAAAAGAGATGCTGAGGGTGTGTGGGGTAGAAGGAAGGCTGATTTCAGCCTGTGCCGGTGGAAAGGAAGAAAGGGGAGGGAGGGAGAGAGGGAGCAAAAGCAAAGAAAGTGGTGTGGTATAAAATCCACGGTATGTGCAGTGCGAAAGCAGACATACAGGCCTGTCCTCAGTGTTTGGGATGAAGCAGTTTGTATCTCCACTGTCCAGCTCATGCCCTTTGCCTAGAAGTCAAAGATAGAAAAAAAACCCTGTTTTACTTTAATTATCTCTCTGGAGCTTCAGCTAGGTAAGGGAGAGGCTGAGACATCCTAGTCAAAGGGTACAGCTGGTTCAGGGCTTCAGACGCGTAACTGGGTGTGCAGATGCGGCGGGGTGGTGTTGGTGTGCTGCCCTGCTTGGGGAGGATGCTTTGACAAACCTCCCGCTGCCTGCGGCTGAGCCAGCACCTGGACGCAGCCTCTGGCCACTTGTACCTCCCTGCAACGAGCTGGGGCTACGCGCAGCTATATTTTCTCCCGCTGACAGGGCTGGGTAAACCACAACCGAGTGTAGCTCCTCTGGTTTCGCCGCGAGTGAATCCGAGTGCCTTTGTAATCCGGAGGGACTCGCTCCAGACATCTTTGCGTTGTAATTGATGTGCGGAGTCAGGGGAGGACAACCTGCTTGCGCCAGTGGCTTCTCTTGCGTGATCTCGCTCCCTCCCGTCTTTGCCCTCAGCAGCTCCCTCGCGTAGCCGGGCGAGCGCTCTCCTTTGCAGCTGCCTTGCCTTCCCACCTCTCCCATCTTTCTCTCCCTCGGTTGCTCTTTACCCTCCTCTTACTTCGTCTCGCAGCCAAATGACTTAACTCTGTGCAAGCTCCTGGGGGGGCTTGGCTGTAGGACGGGAATGCATCAGAGAAGGAGATATAATATTAAGTCTTCTTTAGAGCAACTTATTAAAAAACCTCAAGCTTCCCCTCTACTGGTTGCTTTGCCAGAGTAATATGCCTTTGCTCTGTCAGGATCTGCTGAGGGCTGGTGCTTGCTGGGCTGTGAGTTTTTAGACTTGCAGAGCATTGACTTGGCTTAACCTGCGTATCCCACTGTAGCAGAAACGTTTGCAATGTGTGTTTTGGCTTTGGTGCGCTGCGTGCTCCGAGTTCATCTCTCCCCCCGCTTCCCTTTTCCACTGTTGGAACAACAATCTTCTGCTGGATGCAGAATGCAACCGGCCCTGTATCGTGGGGCCAAAACAAACCCTCTGCTGGATGTTTTCCATCTTCCACAAGGTAAAATACCAGCACCAAGAGCAGCTGACCCCTGGTGGGAGTCTGTTGTCTGGAAATCCAATGACTGACTTCACGGGGCAAAACTTCGTCTCAGGCAATACTGCTGAGAAATGAATTTGCGTCCTTTGGAGCTGGTGGATCAAAGAGTTTGGACCCGTGAGTGAGGGTGACTTACCCTCAGAGGGATGTGACAGTTCCCTCCCCAACCACTGCTGCCACCAAAGTGCAGCATGTTGCATTAAAATATCCCCAAAATTCTGGACTGCAAACCACAGCGTTGCAGCACTCGTTTTAACTGTCCTTTCCAAATGGAAGGAAAACGCTGACAAGATCAGAGCTGGGGAAAAAAAAACTTCAGGGAGCTGGAGTCCCAAGGAGCTGCCAAAACAGATTCAGGCCATTTTTCTGCCCCGATTTTGCAAGTCCAGGACAGTCAATGAAGGTTATCGCCCAATACACCTTGTGCAAAATCTGTAACACGTTCACATCTGGCCTTGCGCGAAATGGTAAGAAAAATATTTTCTGCTCCTTAATAGAGCCTGGAGTTTGAATCTTGTCTTTGGTTTTCATTTCTTGTTTTGTTGGGAGGATTCACTTGCCTTCACATTTTCAGGGCTATTTTTCCTACTTCAACCACTGGAGCAAGTCCATGAATATTTAAATTACAAGCTTGGACATACGTGTTGATGAGCACTCGCCCAAGTGAGGCTGCCTTTCTGAAAATGGAACTGGAGACTTGTTATGGTCCTAACATTTAGGGACCAAATTTATGCAAGTTTGCCTCCTTAATCCTAGAGTTATAGATTAAACTGAAAATCTGATATAGCTGCCCAATCAAGTTTAATGCCAGCTTTTAGAAGCGAAACTTGAGTGCTTTTGGCAATCCATGGCCATGTGCCTTATATTAGGCATTGGAGTTTTGGAAAAGTGGCAAAAGGACCACCAAAATAGAATGTTTCATTATTATAACTCACTTTCCTGATTTACAGAGGAGACCTGGGGAAAAATGCTTGTTCGTTTTTGGTCTTGCTTAAAAAAAAATACTACTGAGGTCATTAATGCAATAATACAACTTGCTTAAAAACTCGTATTCACTGTGAGTTTCCTCCTGAGATATGAAAACACTGAAATCACAGAATAGAAGAAAACGAAAGGTTAGAGAGGGGAAGATGTACAAAATAATGTGACTTTTAAGAAACGAGTTAATACACAGGGATTTGATTGTTTGGCACTGGCTAATTCTTAGTTATAGAAGCTAATGGATGATTTTATAGTGCAAGAGAATTAATGTTTCTGGTAGCTGAGAGATGGAAGGGTTTTGTATCTCTTGCTCTAGAAATCCAGTGGGATTAGAGAGTTTCTCCACAGCCAGGTGTCATCTGCCTTCCTTAGTTGTGTACGCGTGAGTACTTGCTGGGGCTCATCTGCAAGGTCACACTGGGAGCAGAGGATGGTGGCAGAGATAAACTTCAGAGACCTGAATGGCTCCTTGAAAAGAAATGGGTCTGGATGCTCACAGGTGGAAAGACAAGAGAATTACTGACATCAGCCAGGGCAGAGGTGGTGTCTTGAGAGACAGAATGATGAAGTTTTGCTGGCATGGTCCACAAAAATGAATACTTTGAATATAATTTAGATTTTTTTTTTTTTCTTCTACATTTTCTGTTCATAAAGCTTGGAAAATATTGTTCTGAACTTTTCCAAATGAACACTTGAAAATGCTGAATGATGTCACATGGAGACCTTGTCCCGGTGGCTTGTCTCGAGCAGCCTGCAAGATGGTTGTGGTCCTGGACTCTGTGGTAATGAAGTTCTTCAGAAGTTCATAGCCAGTTCCACTCGTATTCACATCATTTCCAGTGGACTCTTACCTGTGGAGCTTTTTGGCTCCTTGAGCATATTCTTGAAGTCATGTTTCTGATACAGATGTTCACTTATGGTTGCTCATATTTTCCAAGTATCTTAAATTTTCTTACTTCACATAAAATTCTTTTCCTGTTACACTGGCCATACAAAACACCAAAGCATCAGCACCGCTGAAGCAATTCAGCTTAATTCAAATATCTGCAAAACATTGTTTAAAACCCTTACCTAATACTTGGTGAAATTTAGTGGAGAACAAGCATTATCAAGAAATCTCATCTCTTGCTACTCAGTAAGTTGTTTATTTTAAGGACCTCCTAGTAATGCAGCAGTGACATACTGGTACGTGCTGCTAGAAGTTATCTCTGTGTCTTTATAGTTATAGGACTTGACTTTATATCACATAGTTTTATCAGTAACGCTTCTAGTTTTTTTCGCTTTTACTCCTGACTGACTCCAGTTTACTCCATAACTGACTCCAGTCAGTTATGTGTGAGGAGCAAATCGGTTCATAACCTGATAGTAAGTACTGTGATACAAATACAGCTTTACACATTGCTCTGAAATTCCAGGATCTTTTTGCCATTTCCAAAATGGAAAGTGGCAAACTGTCAGTTAAAACTTCTAATCACATTTCATATGTTTTATTTAAATCTCCAGCTATGTTTCATTACAAGACTTCGGGAAATATTTTGTAACAATGCACTAGTTCTTACGATAAGTCAAGCTAAGGTATCACAGAAAAAAAAAATAGTTCTCAACAATTATCCTTCCCACCCAAACCTTTTCTCAGAAGCAGCATTAGAAATTTTTAATGGCATTTTTACTCCCGCTATTGCCGAAGAGAGTTTTATCAGTGACTTGAAGAGAAGCAATGTTTAACCCCTTAATTTTTGCATTAGCAGAGAGGAGTAGTTCAGCTGTTAGTGGATCTTGGACTGAAATGTAGTTGTTATAAATAAGCCCAGTTCCTTTTAACCTGAATTGGGCAGCTCCCAGTTCACCTCGGTGGAGGTTCTCGTCCTCTGCTTGCACCCCCCCTAAAAATCTTTGCTCAAGTGCCACCGTGATGCAATGAGAAAAAAATATCCCCTGATTATAAAGAAATTGCTACACTCTGCTGCAGGCAATGCACAGGCTGAAACGCGATAGTCATGGCCCTGACACAATGCCGACGGGAAGCCAGGAGCTGTCAGAAAGGTCAGAATTTCAATAACGTGTCTGTGCATTTCCAGCGCTTGTTCCATTCCCTTCTCCTGGTCTGTTCTTTCCTTTCCATACCCCTCTGGAGCAAATGCATCCTCTCAACAGACCTTCCTGGACAAAAATGTAATAAGTAAATAAATGAGGAAAGTTTCAAAGTCAGAAATCTCCTTCAAAACCTTATGGAAGGAGGGGTATTTTGGAGCATGAAGACCACTCTGGACCATTGAGCTCTCCCGAGCAGCTCCCCTTTCTACTCTGAAAGGTTTGTACCTTTCCTTTTTCTGAAATGATTTGCTAATGCCCTTCTCGTCCTCTGTGTACCTGCCAGTTCTGCTCACATGTGTTGCTTAAATTGCAGCATTTACAAGGTGTGATTGACCAGGTTTAGGTCTGAAATTTAATCCCCTGCATTTAAAAATTTAAGGGTTGTGCTCTGATTTGTGTCTGCAAAATTATGTCAACTCAAGTGCAAATTAGATAAACTCGGGACACCAGTTCTCGTCTGAATTTCAGCCTTACCTGAAAGCATGAAATCGTGATTTACACTTTCTGCTGTGGGAGCTCAGTGTAGGCTGCGATATCTGTCTGAGGAGCTGGATGCGTAGCAGGGTTAACTCCTCCTCAACCAGGTCTGATCGGCTTGTCCGTGGTCACACAGTGGGGCTGTAACCTGGCTAGGGATCGAGCTGTGGTCTCCTGACAGTCAGCCCAGTGCTGTAACTGCTATACCGTACTTTTGAGGAGGTTGCTGATCTTTTTTTCAACTTATGGACCCATAAAGCATTACCAGTGGAGAGGAGGATTCCTGTATAAATGGGATCCTGTGAGAATGGGCTTGATCTTCACAAGAACCTTTGCAGACTTTTTGGATGTTCATCCAAAGCTCCCTTCAGCTCGAAATGTTCAATGGTTTAATTGAAACCAGCTGCATGCTTTTTATCTTTGCCTTTAAGGAAATATCTACCTTTCTTCAGCGAACACAACAAAGTCACAACAATTAATAAACACTTAACAAAAGCAAAAAATATCCCCAAAATCTGGATAGCTGGTCATTCCAAGCAACTTTTTATTTTAGGCATAACATTTATACAGCCTCTTTGTCAGGGCTTTTTTTCCCAGATTCGGTCTTCAGATTAAGCCAGGACTCCACTGCGGTTTAGTCCAACCTCACAGCTCTGCCACGTGATGCACGGGAGCGCAACACCAAACAGCTTCTGCCTTCGAAGTAAATGGATGTTGCTTTGACTGGAGCCATTTTAATTCTGCAGGTGAGTACCATGTACAACATCTCATTTTCATCCCTTACTTTTGTCCGGTTTTGTTTGCTTCAGAACTCGACAACGATTGCAAAACAGCAGCTAGAGAAACGGGCACGCCTCTTGAGGAATACGAGGAAGATTTTAAGTATTGCTAAAACCAAAAGAAGCTATGGGACAACTTCAAAGAACTCCCCTGCAATGCTTCAAATGGCCAGTAGGAATTAAAATGGCTATTGCTTTCAACAGCTTGCAGCCCTGCTTGTGTATACTTGTGCTTACACGTATCATCATGCTCAGAGGGAAAAGTCTCACTCATAGGAGGCGTGTTAGTAAACCAAGTAAGCCAAGGGGTGTGGAGAAACCTAGTATCTTTAATTTGACAAACTAATCTCAGTTGTGGGCGGGGAGACAAGCTTTCAGGTATTTGAGCCCGTTTCCAGGTCTGAGACAGCACACTGCTTTTCTGGTTGCAGCTCTCCAACCCAGCATTGGTCATGTCTGATCCTACCCCAGGGGATAAAACCACCACCAGAAGCTGCACGTCTCTTTTAGTGGGCCTTTCTACTGGAAATGCAGGTTTTTTTCTTCCATTAAATTCTTCAAGAATGAGGAATTATTCACAGCTGCTAGGTTTATGAACTGGGCAGAGCAACTGCGCGTCCTGTGTAGCCAAAAAATGAAGCTAACTTTGACTTTCAGTTTGTTTCTTAGCGAATTGGCTGTGTGTATTCCCAGCAGGATTGCTGGAGAGAAACAGTGTCCACTGTATTCTGGCCCAGTGTAATCTGCATTTCTAATTAAGGCTATTCGCAAGCCCACTTATCTGACATGTGCAAAGAGCAAATAATAAAGCAATGAGAAAATAGCAATCTGCAATGAAACCTTTGTTTTAAAATTCCTTCTTTTATCTCTCTCTCATACAAATGTCAAGTGCAGACAGCACAAAGGATGCCTTGACAATGGTACTGGCTGCTGAGGAGGGTTGTGGCACTTTTGGTTATTCTGATCGGCTTTCCACCTCCAGACTCCATCCCTAGGGAGTTACCCGTTTGGACACCGAGCATTTGGTCAGAAATGGCTCTGTGTGCTTCTAGATCCTATCGATTTGGGGTATTTCAGCACCTTGCAGGGCTGGGTCTTCTGCTGCAACTTGGCATTCAGTCAGCTAAATGATCCTTTCCTCTTGGAGCCCTCCATGGTTGGTTCAGGGGCTGAGCTGAAGCACAACCATGTTCAAAAGCAGAGCTTCCTAAATTGCCCGCTTGCGAGGTTTCCAGTCTTTGATATCTCTTGTCTCTTTTGGAAGGAGATTTTGGATTTTGAAACTTTTAAAACAGCTCATACTTTCAGCCTTTCCTCTAATCGCTTGACACATGTTTTGCGAACACCCTCTGCTTTCTCCCAGTTTTGAGCCTCACTTAGAAGCTGAGCTTCTTTCACCCATCTTGGCCACTCTTCTTGCTTGGGACCTCATCAGTTGAGTTTGGCTCTGGTGTTTGCTGACAAGGTACCACGCTCCTGGTGAAGCTCCAGGATGGGCGAGATGGTCATCCAGCCCCACTGATTAGGCTGGTTACCTCTAATTTGGGAACTGCTCAGAAGATGGGAGAAAATGAAGTGGAAATCAAATTTCCAAAGGTATGAATTATCAAGGGAAAGGTTAAACCCACCTCCCTGGGATGTGGGTTGTTGATAATTCCTCTGAGAGTTTATCAAAAGAAGATGCTCTGGGCCAAAATTTAATTTAACCGGAAAACAGTCTTCAATGGCGTTTTGTTTATCTTTTCCATTTTCAATACGTAGCTATACAGGAAAATGCTTTAATGGGTTCAAACACCACATTTTATCAAGTTGCCTAGGGAAATTGAGGCTGTCTTTTCATTTTTTGTTTTTCTATGCAAATGTAAACTGGAGGTAAATTTTATTATTTCTTTTCAGATTTACATTTCCAGTGCTGAGAGAATACAAGCCTTGAAAGGTGTATCGGCAGAGAAGTACTCTGAGACACCGCAACCGTCCTGGGCATCCATCTGTTGGATTTAGAGGAGAGATTAGTTTGCAGGTGGGGTTAGCTCTTGAGACTTCTGCTGTTGCTGTCAATAAAGGCACAACCTGCAACATCACATGGCGGTTTCACTCCACAGAGCTTTTCTCCTCTAAAACCCCACTACTCAGTCCTTCGCAAGTACATAATGTGACATGGCGTATCCCCAGTGTTCAGAAGTTGCGACAGGTTTGCCTAAATCATGGATTACTTTGAAAAAAACCCAAAAAACAACAAATGAATTTAAGGCTCTGTGGGGCTTCTTTTAGGCTCCCTCTCATTACTGAACCTTTAGCAGTCCCTTCTTTCTGTTTTTCACGATTTCTCTACTGTTCTCATACTAAGATGTTCATAGTGTTTCTTGCTTTTAGAAGCCAGTGCCAAAAAAAATTAAAAAAAAAAAAAATCAAAATATCGTGACACTTGTGATATATAACCACAAGACTTGGCAATACTTCATTTTCCTTCAAATTTGGCATCTTCTTTTCACACACAGGTTTCCTCAGATGTCTTTTGCTTGAGGAAGCAGCCTGGAGCTTCAGCTTTGCTGGAGAGAGGAACAGTGGGCCATTGCCATGACTGGGAAAACTAATTTTTGTCTCAGTCCATCGGTGAGTCAATGCTGGCTGGATGGAGGAGCTCGTTCTCATGACCAGATGGAGGAAAGCTGGAACTGGGATGTCTAATCGGAGAGCTCTTTTCCATGAAGAGGCAGGAAACACAACTGGAGGGAAGTGTTCAGAAAAGAGGTATGTAATCTGTGAAGTGGTTAATCTTTGTCCTGTTTGGGCTGTTTTCTGTATTCATCATTGTATTGCTCTGCCCATCCTTCTTTGTTGGAACCAAGGTGTACCATGCACATCGCCGTTTATACCTTTCACAGTTCCTGCTGCCTTCGGCACTACAGCTTGCAGAACCTTTTGGTGAACAGGATGAGAAGACAGATCCATTTCAGTAATTTCTCACTTTCTACCTCTTTCTGTGGGTTAAAATTCAGCAGGATCTCGTCCCTGGTGTAGGAATCATAGCCTGGAAGACAGGAACACAGCTTGGGGCTGCAGTATGCAACAGGTATGAGAAGGAAGGGAGACACTTTATGCTGCTGTTGTCACCAAAAATGGGTCTTTAAGACCAATGATAGAAACCCTCAAGATCAAATACAAATAAGAAAGAGCAGAAGTAAATCTTACTTTTTTGCTGTCAGCAGAGGAATAAATGTTACAGACATACGTGCGCTTCACAGATAATCCCAGCCTGTGATATGCAGGTTTTATTTTCAATGTAATCTTAAAATAACAGCATGTAAAATGAGAATTTCCTGCTTCTCCCGGTCCTTGCAGAGGTCCAAACCAAGACATCTCCTCTGTGACCCTAAGGCTAGGAAGATCAGACCCGGGCGAGTCTCACCTACTGCGTGAGAACAGCAAGAACCCACCTCCCTCACCCACCGCGGGCTGTGAAAATGAATGCATGGGGGGAAAACGCTTTGAGATCCTCCGATGGGGAAAGGTCAGGAGAGCATCACCATCTCTTTCAGGAGCTCCAACACCAAGGGGAAAAATAAATCACACAAAGCTTAAATAGGAAACCGCAGCTGCTGTCAGATTAAATCTGTTACAAGTGCATTCCACTGCCTCGCTGAACAGTGTTTTATTTCACACCTCAAAATGTGAGGCCCTGTGCCACGGACTTGCTCCTTTTTCCCTATTCCCCCTAGATGACTTAACAAGCTGAAAGTGCAGCTGGAAATTAATGCTTCCTGTCTTTTTAAATAATGTGACATTGAAATCCCGGTATTTAATGCGTTGGCATTTAACATGCCACAATATTTCAGTTACTTTGCACTGGTTGGGGTGCAGAAGTGTTATTACAGCTGTTCTGAAATTCTGACAAAGAGGTGCATTTCTCTCCTCTCCTCTTTTTTTTTTTTTCCTTCTCCACTATGTCCTACCATAATTGCTTTTTGCCGCATCTCTGAACCGTAACCATGGCGATCCGCCACATTCATCAGAGGACCCTCTTGTTGTTTCGCTCGTGTGAATGTAAGAAGGGGGGAAAAAATAAAAAATTAAAAAAAAAAAAGAAAGAAAGAAAGAGGGGGCATAAAATATTTGCAGAACTTTCCAAAAAAAGCAGGTTTTTCTTTTTCTCTCTGTTTTTTTTTTTCTTCTTTTTTTTTTTTTCATAATGACAGAAGTGGTATTGGAGAAGTGGCCTGGTCAAAACACCAAGGATTTGTTCATAGCCTAAAAAAGGGAGAGGAGGAGTCTGGTTGTGGAGGTGTCGCTCTTTGTCAAAACCAGACTTAGATAACTGGAGCTTTCAAGCCATTTGCCCCTGAAAGGAGGAATTGTTATGTGCAGAAGGGGCAGGAAAGGTTGACCCTTTTCCATTTCTGTCCGATGACAAACTGGTCCTTGTTTGGAGAACGAGTTAATGCAGAACATCATTACCATATTAAAGTCATGCCGATTCTGACTGGGGAAGGAGAAACCGCCTGGCCTTGGACAAAGCTTTGGAGCTGCCCCTTCCTGGGTTTGCTGGGTACGTGGTCTGCTACTCGTGCCATGGATGGTGAGGAAGGAGAGATGTTGAAATCACTGGCTGTGGTGGGGCAGGCAAGGGATCAAGGGGAAAGGGAATGTTCTTGGTCTGAGGTGTTTTTCAGTGCCTGCCACCTCAGTAAACTTCTCTTTCACTGTTTCGAAAAAGCTTCAACTATTAACCCGGAGACTTTCACACTGAGGGACTCGGGCAGTTCATCTTTGCTCCACTGGTGTCCTGGAGCTGCTTAGAAGAGATGGAAAAGCTGCCCAATGTTCAAAGTATCCTTTGATCAGCTTTGCCCATCCAGAGTAGGCAATTCCAATCCAACAGCCACTGTTGGTGGATTTTCCAGGACACAAGGACAGAAAAGCCAGCAGTGATTCTTAGAGAGTCTGTCTGGGACCCCGTAATGTGGAGCATGGGCATGGTACAACTGCCACTGTCCAGTCTGTCAGGTGAGATGGCTGGGGACAAGGGTCTGATGCCCTGTAAAACCTCGCTGTTCTTTCGTAAGGGACTCTAGGAGTCACTCTAGATGTATTCATGCCATGTGATTTAGCTGTAGAAGAGATTTGTTTCCCTGTAGAGGTAACACGGCTTATTTCCATGGAGTATAAGCAACTATGTGGTATTATTTTACTATCCTTTGACATGACAGCCAGGAATGGAGAGATGAAGCAGCTGTGCTCTGGATCCTATGGCAGCACTCACCAGGTGATCTTGAGAGATTCCCCAAATATCCTTGCTGTGGCAATCGCCTGATTGCCTTCTAAAGCAGTAGCTCTTGACATAAAGCCTCATCTGAAAGAATGATTATATGTCCCAAGGCTGTAAGTTGTTATAGTCAAGGCTTTGTTTTGGTTTTACAGCATTTTCATGGGGGCTCTGGTCTCTGGGACTTCAGTAAAGCAACAGGCAGGTGCTGATGCAATTCACCCCAAAGTCCACTTTGAAACGCCTTCATGTGAAATCTTCTTGTGTTCCTGCTCTGCAAAACCTGGTAGCACCATCAGCAATGATTGAGGAGCTGTGGCAATTCGGGGGGCTTCTGCTTTTCCTCGTTTGCTCTCCGTCAGCCAGCTACACCTCTGCCCTCTCTACCTTCCTCGCTAGCAGTGCTGGTGGATCAAAGCCTATGTGTGTGCCACCAGTGCCCCGGTTTGCAGGTTGGGATCTCAGCAGACACCCAGCCTGTGTCAGTGGTTTCAGCCAGCTCGCTGGACCATGCATGGTGCTGGCCGAGGCAGGGGCACGCATCTCCTCCCGCCATCAGCACAAAAACCCTAGAGGAGGAGGGTTCCTCAGGCAAAGCTACTTATTGATGTGCCTCAGCGTGGGCATTTGCTGGCAAGGCAGAGCCACCAGAGCATTGCTCAGTGACCTGAGAGGTATTTGGTTGGAAAATGTCTGGTTCTGTTCTCGTCTGGGAGCCATTTGATCTGTCCCCAAAGATGCAGCATAGCAAAGGCCCCTGGGGCCCTCCCATGGGTGACAATGAATACATTGGGGTCTGTAGAGCAAACTGGGTTGTCTACAAGTCAAAAAGTCTTAGAGACCCATTTCTAGGTGGGATTGTCAATATAGAATAACAAAGCAGAAAGCACTCCAGGCTAAATGTTATCAGTGATTATTTTTAACTTTATTTTTACTGTTTCTGATGTGTTCTTCAATCTGTCTTGTTGATGTTTATTTTTCCATTTGTGATAAGGGTCACATGTCATGCCTCCCTTGCATCAGGTACTGTACAACCATGTACTGTCCTTGCCCCAAACAGTTCACAAAGTCCTTCTCTGTGGAGGAGTTCTCACCGGCACTGTGGTCACTGAGTTGTACATGCCCTTTAACAGGAGTTTCTTTGGAGGATGTACGACTCCTCATTTCTCTCCCCCAGAGCAATGAAGAGGTCTGAACCCCCTCATTGGAAGTCAAGCAGGACATATAAAGCCCAATAAAGTTTCAAAATTTTTTCCATAATCAAAATTTTCATCTATTCATGATAATTAGCAACACCTGAATATTGAATGATTTGGATATTTAGTATAGCGGGGTCTGTTTGTCCTTGGGTTCTTTTCCTGATTTCTGCTCCATTTTCCCACCTAAGGAAAATGAACTTCTACCTAGGACCTAAATGGTAATCTCAGAATGTCTTTTCAGCTATTTGTCAACCATAACATACAACTCCCAAAATACTCGAAAGTCTCCGCTAAATTCAAAAGAAGTGTCTGTCTATGGAAGACCGTTGTGTATGCTGATTGCAGTGTGCAATCAGAGGGCAAAGACAGACCCTTTTTTATGAATAGGACCTGCACTAAAGCCTATTCCAACCATGTTTAATTAGGGATTCACTAAGTATGTATCTGCAGATGTAGAAACCTATTAGTGAAAACGTTACATGAAACTACTCACACTGAATAAACTCAAAAAGGTAAATGAAGCGCTGATTAATAAATAGCGAAACAGCAGCTTTTCACTGAAGAACCATCTTTCCTTCTTTGGCAAGGAAACTAGCATGCTGAAGGAAGTATGTAAGTCCCACTGGACCCTGTGAGGTCCAGCCTGTGAGCTCTGGGAATGCAACATCTCCTCGTCTCAAGCAAAAAGGCCATAGTATCAGCTGGGGTCTGGAGCTAGTTGTCAGTGTGTGCTGCAACCCTCGGGTGCCAAATTAAACTGAGCTTTTTTTCCCCTAGATTTGAGCAACACCCAGAGTTTCCAGTCTCCTGCTGATGAAAAGCAATAAGCAGGTTCTCCAGGGATGTGTCTTGGTGGGGCTAGAAAGATGCACTTTCCATATTGCTAATCTCGGAGTGAATTACTCTAGTATAAGGTAGGTTCTGAGCAACAAATGATTTTTTTTTTATTATTATTTTTTATTTTTATCTCTCTTTTTTTTGGTTGTTACGGTTGAACACAAAACAGGGCTCAATGGGGCCATTTGGTGGAGCTGCCATAGGCAGAGGAAGCTGTTTGAGGTTTCCTCGGAGCAGCATTGCTGAAGCCCGCGATGAGCACCAGAAACAGTAATGCCAGGTAGAGCAAATGGAACTTGGAGCTGGAAATTAAATATTTTTAATTAAAATCCACATCTGCAAGCCGCTCGCTGGGAGCCAAGATTTGGCTTTTAAATTATGCTGACACACTGGGATCACCAGTGTCAGAGACGGTAATCCCAGAGAGGCAGCCAGCAGATCTCGCTGGTTAATATTTAAAAAGCTGCTGGCACCTGATGGAGACCGTTTTGTGAAATGCTCCATCAGGGCTGATTGTTTCTGCTTGTGAGTAGTATCGTACGTGGGTAGCTTAGCTGTCACTTCTGTCTACGGGGCAAGCCTGGCCTTGATGCAGGTTCCAAGAAGTCTTTAAGCTGTTTCAACGCAATGGCCCCTGAATTTGGTGTTATGCCAGCAATGTGCCATGAGCTCAAATGAGGCCATGCCCTAATGGGATTCTTCGAAGGACCCCTAATGGGTTCTTCTCAGTTGCTCCGACTGTTCTTTCAGTGGCTGTGGATAACATCACTTGACCACTCTGTCTTCTCTCCTGCATATTTTTAGGCAGGAGGAGGCTGAGGAGAGGTGGCTGACACACTGCTAGGGTTACTGAGCCAGGAGTTTGTCCCTCATGCCCCATGCATCCCGTTCTGCTGCCGTCTCGCACCCCTCCGCTTCCCCAGCTGCTCCGTCGGCCACCTTGCAGCCGTGACCACAGCATCGCCCTGAGCAGGGGTTTTGTCTCTGTGTGGTCTGAAGAGACACTCTGGGGCTGGAAACATGTACCAGGAGAGGTTTCAGTTCATCATCTTTTTTTGCTGTTAACAGAATAGCTCTGAATCGGTCTCAAACAATCCTTCCTAACGCGGCTACGGAGGCAGGGAAGAGCCGAGGTGGAGTTAATTACGTTCCTCTGCACCACTCGGTGTATCTTATAGGCCGTGAGAGGAAAGGGTTTGAAACCTTTTAGCAATCATTTCAAAGCCAGAGAGTAGAGCAGCACATTTATACCTGGTTAATATGCGTCAGTTCTCACCAGCAGTTAGCAACCCCCTACCTTGTCTTTACTGCTGTGCTGGTTTTCTATGCAAGGAGTTCTAATAGTTTGTTTTTCATTAAAAACAAACAACAACAAAACTTGCATCCTAACATCTTTTAGCAGGAAAGGCATAATGTCAAGTGGCATATTAAGAAAGAGGTGCCAGAAATGTTTTAGAAAGGCTTTTGGGAAGAGAAAAGTTGGAGCTTTCTCTTCAGGTCCTAAATTTCAGATTTGGTATTTGAGTTTGTGTCTACTTAAAGGGAGAAGTAAGGGGTGGTGAGAGAGAGCTGAGAATTTACAGACCTCAAACATGAAGATCACTGCAAGACAAAAGCTTGTCACCCTCATACATCTTCCCAATCAGTTGGGAAACAAGACTTAATCATTTGAGACGGTCTGAGCAAACAGGGTTATCTTTCAGCTTTCTCTAAAAGTGGTCCGATTAATACTTAATTCTGTCGAATGAGAACTGAAGTCAGGAGAAACCAGCCCGCCTCAGAGAAAGGCCGCTGTCAGTGCCACGGAGGAGGCGATGAAACGCGAATGGTCAGGTTCACTTTTGCTTAAAATCAATATCGTTTGCTCTAACACAACCTGGTTGTGTTTGTATTTTCAGTAATGAGTGGGAATAATTAATTCTCCTTCATTTAACAGATCCCTCTCTCTCTCTCATCACTCGAAAGAAACCCCCAAATTATGTTAAAAAACGACTTTGACAACAAATTTACTCAAGATTTTAAATGAGCTGTCAGTGTCCCTTTAAGTCAAATCCTCTTTCCACTTATAGCACAGACGCATGAAAGAGGAGGCTGCTGTTCCTGAGCGAGCACGGAGGAAGATTGAGTTGTGCGTGGGAGGACAGAACAGGAGAAAACTCCAGTTACTTGGGCCACTCCTCCAGCAAAATTATTAAGTATTGTTAGAAAGTACTTTTCAGAGAGAGAAAAAAAAAAAAAAAGTTAATCTCCTAAGCACAGTTGAATGATGGGGCTGAGCTGGCAATAACAATAATTAAGGAAAAAAAATCTTTATTGAAAAAAGTTGGCTAATTTTCTCCACCATTCAGCCTTATTCTGGGAAAACAGGAGATAGGGTTTTTGTCACTGTTTCCAAACTGGATAAATCACTCAATCTGCAAGCCATAAGAAATCCTTCTTCTGTTCCAGCTCTTTCTGAAGTCATTTTTCCTCCAGAGAGGGACAATTGCAGCCCCAAACTTGATTCAGAAGGGTCCAGGATATTCAAGCTTTCAAAGGTCATTCAGACACAAACTAAGACAGACCATCTAGCAAGCATGTGGGGACTGAGTTCAAAATCAAATCTAGGTAGAACAAATACCCAGAGAATTTTCTTTCCATTTTCTATTTTGCCTCATCACTCATATACTGTACTATTGAGTTATCTAAAGAAATAAAGCATGTTTATGTTATCTAGGTATATTCAGCAAACTTTATTCTGCTCCCAAGAGTTCATCCATCAGTTCCAGCCTCCACCTAGAGTGGGGACATGTAGATCTGTAAGTACATCGCTGCGTCTTTCTACACCCTGTTCTTCATAATGGTCGATCAGCAATACTTTAAAGAAAGGCCAAAACCGGACCCAGACAAACCCCATAAGTCTGCCAGAAGACAAAAAGGGTGAGGGGGAGGTAAATCCTTCTTGCTCTCCAGAAGTAACCACAGCAAATTACTTGATGCATAAGATAAATACAATGCAAATAAAGAACAACCCAGGCCCCTTTCAACTTTTTGGGGATATACTGGCACACAGGATTCATGTCTCCTTGGCTATACAATCCCTTTCAAAGGCATATAAAATTCCAGTTCAGATTCCTTACTATAAGTGCCTAATTTTAGAAAACCATAACAGAGATTCAGTGCTCAAATAATCAATACTTGTACTTTAGTTTTCATGGTGAGATTATTCATGACTGATCTATAATTAACTGATCTAGTTCCAACAGTGTCCTTCAACTTAAATATTCTCTTTCTTTACTGTTCCCCTGGCCCCAGCATCCTGAACCCTGAATACATTTAAGAAATGTCATCATAACCTCTTTTAATCTTTAGCTGTTTAAATAAGACAAAGCCCCTTAACCTCTTCATAAGGGAGCCATTGCATTCCTGTTACATATTTATACCCTTCTCTGTACTTGTCCCAGTAAGGTGTTTGTTCTTAAATACAGGTATCAGAACTTGATGAGATATTTCCACAGGCTTTCGTCAGTGCTTTCGACATTGATACCATTATTTTTGTTTTTACCAAAAACACTTCTAATGCATTCTAATCATTACTTGGCTGACCAACAAACCAGTTTCTTTCTATCCTCTGTGGCACTTAATGGATTACTTTTTTCCAAGGTTTTGACATTCCTCTTTCCAGGACTTGGTGAATCTTTGGAAGAGTACAGCTGTGGCAATTCCTGTTCGATTAAGCCAGAGAACCATTGACCTTTGCTGGTTGATGAAATCTTATTACTCCATTTCTTCTCGGTATCTCTCCAGTCATTTTCAGCACGACTTGTGCTCAAAGCAGAGCGGGGGGTTTTTTCTGTGCCTGGATGGGACCGGTAAGATGAAGAGAAGTCACAATTCTACAATAATAATGATAATACTTGCATAATGATAGTGTAGGTGATCCCCTCTTAGCTTGTGCTCCTAACGTGGTTCCAAATTAGCAGATGAAAAGGGATTTTCAAGCACAATCAGAGTGTTAGTTATGCTCTAAGCACCTTTTGCTATTGAGTTTTGCAAAATTATGAATCAAGTCGTGTTCCCTATCAGATTTTCTAAGAGCCACAAAACCAGTTGAAGCAAATTATGGGGGCTGTGTGGGTTGCTCGGATGGTGCTTCAGCAGCTTCATGGTGGTTTCCTGTGTGTCACCAGTTTAGACCAACAGAGTCTGTCCTGAGTTATCATTCACTTTTTGGATCAAAGATCTTATTTTTATATAAAGAATGCAATTATAAATAGTTTATAAAGTGTTAGTAAATTATTAATAGAGAAGAATACTCAAGTCATGAATAACATGTTATAGATTATTTAAAGCGCATCAGTTCTAGTAGTGTAGATGAATATAAACCTGGCTAGCACAGTATTGAACATTGAATTGATTTACTCATTATTAATGTATTTATTACTACCTTATTAACCTGTTGTTCACTATTTACGTGATTACCCCAACAGTAAATGAATCTAAACTGATTTCTTTTGAAACAATCATTTGGAAAAGTCATTCTTCTAAGTTCTGATTTTTGAATTTATTGAAGAAAAAGCGTAAAAATTTTTTTTGTCCCTGTAGTAAACTAAAACCATGTGATTAATTGTGTTTTGTGGCTTCCCAAAAGGCTGTATTCCCTCTGCCAAAGCTATCAGAACTCTTTACTATAAGCTAATCAAGTTAATGTGCAGGCAAGGCAGTAAATGAAAATAATTATGTTCATCTAGGGCTTTGAAAGGCAAAAAGTTTACTACTTGACAAATGGAAGTGAACAGGGCTGGTGGAAGTGTGGTCCATGTGCAAGCACATTGGTGAGATGGGTGGGATGCACAGCTCTGGTTGTACTCGACATTATTGGAGCGCAGCTCCTGGGAGGACACTGAGGAAGGAGGAGGTAAGGTGAATATCAGGAAGCATTTCCTGGCAGTGAGGTCTGTCAGGCGGTGGAATGATCTCCCCGGAGAAATGGAGGAAGTCCTGTCGCTAGAGTCAATTAAAGGGTAGTCTAGACAAAACCCCCATTAGGATATTCTCTGAAGGACCAGCCTTGTAGGTGGGGAGGAAAATGACACAAGGGATGGGAAAATGACCTCATCCATCTCTATCACCTTTAAAATGCAGAAGCTATGTTGGTGTTGGCTACCCCTCCACAGAGGATGCCAGTAAAGATGTTAATCGTAGGGATGGGTTTGTGATATGGCTGGGAAGGAGTCAGTAAATATCAGTGACTCATAAGAACTGGCAAAAAAGTCCTTATGACGTGTCTTCTGGTCACTATATTTTGGTGAGGTCTGTATAATAAATAGCTAAGCACATGGGACAAAACCTCTTTGGTCCATTAATAGTGCCCAATCAGTTACTGTTTGGATTGTTAATGTTTGGATTTCATCATCTTAAGCAAAAGATAACACAAGAAAAAAAGATTACATTGCAGTACACCTTAAAATGTTGGAGCCTCCTATGCTGGAGACAGTCATCTTGGCTCCATCCGTGGCTGCACTACTCTAGAATTAATGCTGTAGCATAATCAATAAAAGAAGCTCAACTATACAAGGCTAATTGCACTTGGCTTTATTTTATCTCTCGTGACAGACCTTGGCCTTGCTTTATATCCCTTGCCGATGCAAAGCAGCCGTCCCAGTGGGAGGGTTGGTTACTTGGGGCACCCACTGGCAGAGAGCTGCTGGCAGTGAAGGACCATTCTACTGACACCTCTGCCTTCTCCGTCCTGGTGTCTGGCAGATGGGATGTAATCAGGGGCCCCGTCTGCCTGCCTGGCTGCGAGGCATTGGAGCAGCTCCTTGTTGGTTTTGCAGGTGACATAAACACAATCAGATTTAGGGCTGCTCCAATTTATGCAGCATTGGCACCTCCAAGATAGCTGGAAACCAAGAGTGGCTTTAAAACATCTCAGGGATGCACCAAATAAGAGCTTAGCTCAAAAACCAGCCCTTACACCTCTTTGAGACTGACAAGGGTCTGTCAAACTCTACATGTGCTGAAGAACAAGGAGGAGATAATGATGGTTTTTACCTTACTAAGGTAGGAATTATTTTCGTCCTGTGCAATGAAAGTTTAACAGTGTACATCCATGGCACAACTGCAAAATTCACCCCATAGTAGGAATGTTATCCTGAAAATTGCACTTTAGTTAACAAAACATGCATCAATCCTCTCCTTGTCCAACAGCTAGAAGTCTCAAAAAATCAGGTAGGGAAATTTTTCTTTCTCTCACTCAATGTAAATTGCTTTTGACTGTTTGTTTTTGTTTAGGCATTTATTTTTTTTTTTAAAGTGAGTTTCCAAGGTCATTAAAAATGAATGCGGGCCTTTAAATTTCTAAATACCAGAGGAGCTCCCATTAGCTCTCATCCTCCTGCCAGTGTCTTTTCGGGAATATTGAAGCCACAGATGCAGAGGAAATGCGCCCAGTCGGTAGATAACGCCTGACTGGCCTCTGACCCTGGGGTTAAACTGCTGTCTGGGCTGCGCGGACCAGTAACCCCCTTCCCAGGGATGGAAAGCTGCCAGCCAGCTGTCAGCGTGCCAGGGCATTACATCCAGCGCGGGGACACGATGATACGATATCTTTTTAGTGTCCTTTCTTTTAATGCCCCTCTGCGTTAGCAGGGACGGGAGGGGAATTGTGCGAGCCGGCGCTGAGCCTCCCATCGGTTGTGTTTTCATAGCTGCCAACTAAATCTGATTAGTTTGTCTGCATTCCCGGGAAAGTAAATCTGCTGTTTATCACCGGGTCCATCAAATCCTGGGTATTTTGACTGATGCTTGTTAAGGCACATTATTATTTATTTTCCTTATTGTGCAAAAGCCACGAGGATTTTTACAGTCTGTTGAATTATAGGTAAACGAGTGGTTTATCAAGCTAATCCAATGAGACTGGTATGCCAGAGCCAGCCTCTCTGAGCCTCTGGTGCAATAAGGGAAGGGACAGAAAGACAGAGATTCATGTAGCTTTGATTCAGTCCTGATGGCACTAAGGGGGGAAAGAGTGATTGTTCTTGCTGTTGTTGTTATAGCTGGGCACACCACCAAAGCGATTTGCTCGTGGTTTGAGCCTTGCGCAGAGATGGGTCCCCTCTGTCTGCCCTGCTGGCAGAGGTCCCCCCCCGTGCACCCGCTGCAGAGCACTGCCCGCCTCAAACGTTTAAGCAGAACATGACCTTCCCAAAGCCTGGATGTGCTATAGCTTCGTTAACACCATCTTGAGCTGCTTTGGGTTGGGTACCAGGGAACGGGGCACCCTTTCCTCCCAGTCCATCGTCAATCGCGGTGTTTGCTGCTGCCCTGGTGGCTCGGCCCCTGTCAGGTTCCTTCCCTGCCCTGGCAGTGTTTGCACTTGCAATAATGCTGTGAGTTTACAGATGGGAAATTGAGTTTAGGCAACTCGCCCCAAGCCATACACAAAGTCTCTGCAAAGTCTGTGCTGAACTGGGGAACCTCAGGTCCTGAGGTAACCCCCTGCCCATCCCGACACCATCTTCCTTCCTCCAACCCAAGACAGAAAACAGAGGTCATGACCAGGCACGCTTTAAACCATGGCGTATGAGCAAGAGTAGACACGGGACTTGAACGGCTTCCAAACAGGATCTTCCTACCTAAAATACATCCGGCAGTTCAGCTGCAGAAAAGGCTCTTCCCTTCCCTCTATATTATACTTATGTTTGGCTGCCGCCTGCCCCAGATGTGCCTGCATCTTTGTGGTGGGCGAAATGCCTCCTGGGAGTCCACAATGTAGACAGCTGTTATTAGAGCCATTTTTCCTGCATTTGGAGCTTTGACTCAGCACTATCGGTGGCATGCAACGTGGTCTTCAAGGAATACACGCAAACAGACAAACTCCTCGTGTTTATCAGTTTCATGGGCGGTATCTTCTGCCTTCGACGTAGAAGCTTCTAGTCTTCGTTTTTAACTTTTCTAAAACTATTATTATTTACTTAGAAAGTGGATTTCAAAATATGTATATTTTCCCATTGTTGCCATGAATGAGTTCTTCCTGGAAAAAAAAACAGAAGTGATTTTCAATCTGGGAGTAACGCAGCGAGTACCATGACAAAAGTTCGCAGGTTTATAATGAATCTTTTCCTCCGGTGGTAAAGGCCTACAGTTAGTCTCGGTTTGAGTCTTGCCTTGTTATACTTACATAGAAATTGGAAAACCAGACTCAAAATACTGTAAGTGCAGCAAGTTTGGTTTGCAGAGTCTCCGGTAGGAAAGTGAAGGACAGCATGAGTACAAATCGCTTTGATTTTGGGTGTAAACCACTGCATTTGGCTTAAACTCAGCATCGCTTAAGCTTCCTGTGTACACTCCTTCCGCACCAAAACCCCTCATACACAAAAGTATTCAAGTCTATGCTTAAAAGACATATAGACTTGGGAGAGCACATCTGCTGGCAGCAACAGCAGCTGTACAAAAGCATCCTCTGCCTGCTTTCATCTCCTTCCTAATGGAAAGGAAAATGGAGCATAAAGATATTCTGTAGAAGGTTAAGTGCTCCTGTCTAAATGCGGTGGGTTTGGAGGAGTCAATGAAGCAAAGCCGGGGGGGCGGGAAGTGGGCAGGGGGGGCCTGGAGGGGATGCACTGGTTTCTGTTGTTTGGCTGCAGATGTGTTATTCCAATTAACTTGAAAGCGGGAATGCGAGGGGTGAGCGGGGAGGGAAGGTGAGGAAGTGTTTTTATGGCAGGAGATGAAGTCTACGCCATAGACAGTGATGGAGATGGCCCTCCTGGTCTCGCTAAGGTCATCTGATTTTATGTGAGGCGAGAGGTGTAAAACCTGTACGTGAAACCCAAACAGGAAGGGCCTGAATGGCACATGTGGAAGAGCTTAACAGGCACATGCTTGACCCAGGGCTTGGATGGCTGGTCATCACCGAGCGGCCCCCGTAATTGCAGGCTTTGCTGGACATGTCACTGTAGTAAGGTACGAGACAACCCGCCTGCCTTAATTTGATGATAAGCCCTGCAGTTTGACTATGTGTGTATGTCAAGGTCTATGGACTTGTTGGGCGGATGGCTGGCATTAGGATGTAGATGGAAGAAAAGATCTTTAAAATGTCCCTGTTGGACTGTGATGCTGAAGGTACCTATAATTGCACTTGTGGTGAGAGTCTGGTGTGTTAAACTACTTTCCAGGCTAGAAAAGAGGATGAAAGGAAGTGTGTGTGGGGAGGACATGATAATACTGAGAATAAAAGTTAATTAAAAAATAAAATCAAGAGAAATGTGTCTCTAAGGCCACTTCTTTCGCAGAGACCACCTGTCAAACGCTTCCCTGTCTATAAACCCAAGATTGGCTTCCAATCTACTCTGCAGTTCTTTAATTTTTAATGCTTCTCCCCTGGTCTCACAGGTGGCTATTATAGACAGAAGCTGTCGCCTGTATAGATACAGATGTGTGTGAGGCACGCACTCAACATGAGTGCTCAGGATTCGGGAACTGACACCAGCCGGGAGCAGGAGCTGCCAAAGGAGGTTGTTAAACTGCGGAGAGCAAGGTGTCTCGGCGTTGTTAGGGATCGCCGCGTCTCTTTCTTTCCTTACCCCTTTTTTTTTATTTGACTCTCCAAAATGTCATCTTTGGTGCATTGGAATTGACAGCAGCACTAGATGGTGAACTGGAAGCAAGACAATTCAAGGTGTGTTTTGTGTATAGGATTTTGAAGCAAGAACTGCTGGGTTTAGTCCAAGCCTCCTCTGTGTTACAATACTTAGCTTCCCCGTCGCCGTTATTCCAGGTGAAAAATAGGGGAGTCATAATTCTTTCTTTACCTGACTCACAGGGGTGTTGTGAGGCTCAGTTAGTTAATTATAGTAAAGCTTCTGAATAATAATCATAATAACACTTAGCAAATGAAAAGCGGGTATTATTATCGTTATAGTAATGACAAGGCACCCTGCTGAAAGAAGGAAATATAATGCTGATTATTAAAATCATTTGTATTTAGTGGCAAATGTTGCCGCTGCTTTATAAACTTAGAGATGTAATCTTGTCTCCAAGCCATAACAATAAGTAATTCTAAGTGCTTTGTTGTTAGGTTCCTCAGGATATAGGAACAAACAGGTACCTTCAGTCAGAAGGGCCTTTAATCTAAAAAGTAAGAGAACAATGGAAGAGAAGAGAAGAAAAGCAACATCTCGCTGAGATGAGGCCAAAGGTGCGTGTCTTATCTGAGCAGAGGCCGGCTGCTCTGCCCGCTCCCTCTGGTGCCAGTGTGGCCCAGCAGCTAAGGGTGAATTTGGGAAAAGTTGCAAGGGGAGAGAAAGAAGGTAGCGGAGGGGGTGAAGTTTGAGTTTGGAGGATATCTGAAGGCAAGATTTTGGTAGGAATGGCACACAATAATTAATTATTTCCACCAAGCCCAATGGTAAGCTCTCAGATTTGCTACTGTCCATACGGCTCATGTATCTTAGGTTTTATTTCCATTACTTCCCTTGAGCCCTCAGTGCCACAGCCCAGCCTGGCTGCTCTGGCCCCTCTTTTTTTTCTCGTGTACGTGGTTGTAGCTTTCTCCCAGAAAATATTCCTACTTTGCCCAGGTATAGCAGGAATGTGCCTCAAACCTGCCATGATCTGAACACAGTAGTGCTGTGAGGTTATCCTGCCGGGGGGGAGCAGCTGGGATGAGGAAAAAGACGGAGAGTTTGGGTCAAACATAACGAAAAGAAGAAAACAACATGTGATTTTTGAAGTAAACATCCATCTTTGGGGTAATACTATATTTTTTTTTCTTCCTTTTTTTGCCCTTTAACTACAGTTGAAGATTGGAGCGACTGGAAGGGGCCAGTCAAAAAGTCATTGCTGTCAACTGCCTAGTGGAAAAAAGGCCTGCTCCCATCAGAAATATCCCACCGCAGCTGGTCACCGTAGACGTCGTCTCAGAAAAGGGTAAAAATATTGAACGGGTCTCTGGAGAATCTCTTCGCTCTCTGGATGTGCTCTCTCTGAGTCCTGTGTTAAAACAAACAGTAGAGAGAAAAAAAAAATATCCGCGGAGTCGCTGTTTGTGTTGTATATTTTGTGTTGATGGATGGGTTCAGTTACTAGGGCTATTAATCCAGCAATTTTAGGAACATAAAATTAATTTTTGGAGGAAATAAACTACATAAATAAAATGAGTATAATTGGATATCGCTCTGGTTCCACTGATTCTACGGCTGTAAATTGCCCTTGACGTTCATAGTGTCAGGCTCCGAGGTCTTTAATTCTGTTCCTTAAGGATGACTTATGCAGTGGGGGCGGGTGTTTGCTTCAGCAAGTTTGACTATCTCAAGGGGATCCCACAATTGCTATAAAAGAAAAGGACTCACTTGTTAATATAACCTCTTTGCTTTTGGGCTGCAATATTTCACCTCAAAGTTGGTTTCTGATCCTGGGAATGGTTATTATTCATATAAATCCAAGGCATGTGAATGTGGCATAAATATTTAGGTTGACATTCTGGTATTTGTGTTTTAGTCTTGGTTGTGTTGTGGTTGAGGTTGTACTGTGGTCTTGGTCCTGTGACTGCACATCTCTACGTCCAAGGCCTTTTGTGGCCAGTTTTGGAGGGTTGAATTCTAACTGTTTTCACATCCTGGGGTGAGAATACATCTATTTTGGCTTGTGAGCCTTCAAGATCACAAATATGGCAAACACTACAGAAAAAGCTTTATGGTACGTTAGACAGCTCTTCTCTCGTCTTAGGAACCTGCCAGTAAATTTTTATCCATTTCTGGAAGGGCAAGTTTTGAGACCCAGCAATTCATTGCCATAACTGCAGCATCCTTAGACAGCACTGTGAGCTGCCAAGAATAGAAGATGCATTAGATATATGAATTTCCTTTACCGCTTATAAGGTCTTGTCTTGAAGTGGGCATCTCCCTGGATGATGGGGTGGAAGAGAAACAGAATCCATAGAGAAATCTCTCCTGGTCCAGTCTGGTAGAGGCACTTAGGGACTCTTCACTCCTTCACTTTCTCTATTTAATTTATTATAGTGTCGTGTATAAACATCTTCAGGAAAATATTAATTAGAATGTGTATTCTTTGACAACTAACTCTAAATGGATTAAATATGCTTTATTCGATGAAGCAAAGAGGTGTTGATTAAGAGAAATTGAATTGTATCCCTGAGATAATTTTCTGTCTCTGTGTCTAGAGAATATAAGCAAACCAACGCTTGTAGAAGAAACTGAGCTGCTACACTCCAAGTATCTCAAAAATAATATTCAGGACATACATATTAATTGATTTAATGTAAAAATGTTTGATGCAAACTTCTGCTGAGACTTTAAATTGAGGTCCTGACCATTCTCTGTGGTCACTAGAGGATCCCACAAGAATGGGAACGACATGGCAATTTCCAGTTTGGATAATTATGTTCTGCCTCTTGAATGTTTCCCATGCCTTTTCAATTAGTATGATAATCATCTTCACTTCGCGACCTACACTGAAGTATAAGTGACAGTACATGCTGTTAAATAGCTGCCATGCTCCACCCCAGAATCAGCTGCTTTTCACCGGTGATGCCGGAGAGGAGATCTTTGTCATCTGGCGTCCATCGGCTGATGGGACCGGGAAGGTCAGGGGCTTCAGGACCATGGTAGGGTCAGAGCTGCCCCTTCGCTGTGAGCTGCTTCGGAAACACTTCTGGATGAAAAGTCTAAAACGCGTAAAACAGCTCACTTTAAGCAAAAAAGGGACAAATAAACGAGTCATACAGAAAGGAGGGGGAGTCATTGTAAATTCAGTAAAATAACAGCAGGTGAGGAGACCTCCGCTGCAGCTCAAGGGTGAATTTTTAGTGCGACTAGTGCAGTCCATCAAGCAGCTGCGGAGGAATGAAGAGGTGCTGCAGCTCCCATCTCCCTGACAGTGTGATTTAAAGAACTGCTCTTGGCTGGCCTGGCCTTGTGTCTTTCAGTCGCTTTGAAAGGGAGAGAACAGCATCTCTGCTCCATCATTGGCACTTGTCTTAAAAATAATAAATAAAAAAAAAGAAAGAAAGAAAGAAAAACAAGGGAGAGTGCGGTGAGTGTGGGAGAGAGAGTTTTCCAGCCGTTGAGTAACAAGACAACAGGAATATTTCACTGTGCTTAACGTGATTTGTTTATGTTTACCTTAATGGTAAGGAGGGTTTTTTTACACCTTGTAACAGATACAGTTTGCACCGAGACAGTAGTCCCAGCTGCCTTTTGGATATCAGAGTTTCCTTGCAAGAGATATGTTGCTGTTTTATATGGTTTTTTGATATGCAGCCTAAATGAAGTCTCTGAAGGAGGATCTGTCTTTTGCTAACAGCCATCATTTTTATATAAAGTCGAAGGTATTCATATTATGTCTTCATCTTCTATATCTCAACTAGTAACAATATCACAACTACTCCCTCCTGACAACTATATTCATTTCTCATTAAAGATATTTCATGTTTTATTCAGGAATTTAAATGAAGCTATCAGAGCCTGTAATAGCAACAGTTTGGGATAATTGTATCTCATTGATGGCAGCCTCAAGAGTTCTAATTAATATATATTTAGCTCCCTGGCTGTCTTTAGACCAAACGCCTCAGTATGAAAGACAGGGAGAGGCGATAAGGGGAGGGGGAAGGGAACAGACTCCAAAATAACAGCCCCTTATTGAAATTTGGGTAGGAAAATCTGTGTTGCAAGAAGGAACTGCGTGCTTTGGGATTCTTTCTTCCCCCCCCCCCAGTTGGATCCAAAATAACTTTTGAGATATAGAGTCCTTCTCAAGAAAAGAAAATGCGAGAACATAGATTTACTGCCCACTTGTTTGGAGGGGAAGGAAGGATGACAAATATGTATTTTTCTCCTCCAATGATACACCTGATATCTGAGTTCAGCTTATCGGTGGTCTCTGCTTTTATTACCTCTTTCCCCGGCTCCTTCAGCCAGAGTGCTCCATTCAAAATTGCTCAGTTTCACAGATATGATCTGCAATGCAAACAGGCTCTCATTACACTTTTTCATACTAAAAAAAAAAAAAGAAAAAGCTTACTTTGCTGTATGACTGATTAGCCCTCGCCACACAGCTCTCAATTTTCTTATCCCCTTTGGGCTTTTTTATTCCCCCCTTCTTTCCTTCAACGCTGCCTTTCTCTCTGTTGTATGAAATGAGGCTAGGAAAAGATTTGGGGAGGGGGGTATTATTCTGTCATTGGAATTCATAGCACTTGTATTCACTTACAAGCTTGAACTATTTTCTCAAATCACTTCAGTCTCTGTGACTTTCTCAGACTGTAGTTTATAAATCACTTTTGTGGTACACTATCTAGAGGGGATCAAGACCCCTGGAAGCTTGAGTCATATTGAATTGCATTGTGTAACGGAGAGTCATTAGGAGTTTACAGTCAGGGGGAAAAAAGAAGTCTTATAAATAGGCTAATTCAACTGGCACTTATATGTTTTAAAGGCATTATTGAGGAAGGAGGATGGTAGTATTATTTGCTCCCAATTTTGCTCTCATCAGCAGCAGCTAAGGGTGGCTCTTGAATAGGACAGGAATAGAGATTTTTATAGACCTCCAGCTTTAAAACCTCTATTTTTTTCCCCCCTTTATTATTTAAGCAAGTACTAAGGACTGTTTAGAGGTTTATTTAACCGGCTTCCAAGCTGGAAGCTAATCCAGCCTATGCTGGCTCAAATTGCCTCAGTTTCACCTGAATAAGAGAATCCATGGCAGCTGGATTTTTTTCAGTCTGAATCTCACAGTAAGGCTATTCCAGTAAAGCTTTTCTTTTTTTGTACCTTTTTTTTAAGTAAAAAAAAAAAAAAGAGTGGTGATGTAATGAGAAGGTATTTATTTCATTTGGGTGTGTTTCACTTGCAGATCCATGACACAAAAGTGTCAGCCCCTGGGCGTTGCCTTGCTGCGGACTGGATTTTCTTGGCTGAGGTTGGATGGTATCGAATACCTGGATATCCTCACGCCTACAGGTGTGGTAGAGGGAGAACAATGACCAGAAGCAGGTGCCTGGCCCTCAGGAACTCCGACTTGCTGCCAACAAGCTCTCTCCCAGTCGAAATTGCTGTTTTTTGTTTTTTTTTTTTAAAAAAAAGATGACAATTTTCAGCATTGTCTGCGGATCTTGGTCCAATGTCATCCACTTCCATGCCATCTGCGGGGTCGCCGTGCTCGGCATGGACAGGATTTTCTCTGCAAAACAAAGCGAACCCCAAAGTGAAGCCTCGGTAAAAACAAGTGCGGAGTCAGAAGTTCAAAGGGTGGAGAGTTGAGCGGGCTCGCGTGGCCGGCAGCAACTCTACGTGAAGTGTCTCCTTGGGATTCGGTTGATGGGTTGCTTCGTGGCCCTGCCCCGGCGCTTCCATAACCTGGGTTGGAATCCAGCCCAGCCCTGAGAGATGGAGGGTCAGTCTGGTTTGATAGTGTAAGGTCAGAAATGGAATGAGGCTGGGATATCTCAATTGAGATTCGAGTGTATAAAAGTATAAATCAAAAAAGCAAAATCCTTGAAGGGACACCTTGCAGCTGTCTCGGGAAATGAAAGGCTTTAAAATAAGAAGACTCGAGAACAGGAGAATCCTGTAGCCAGTGCAAGTAATAACGCTATTCGGTCTTGACTCAGAAAATAGCAAAGTCCTCTTTGTTGTCTGGAAAAGTAGAGGGTACACTGTCAAACCTGGGGACAGAAGCTGCTCCCTAATACAGCAAGCTGCCAGCACACTGTGGAGGTTATATCTGCATGTAAATACAAATCACATCATTTATACTGATACTTTCCAATCAAATACATCAAAAAGGTCATTCTAAAAAGGCTTTGCCAACTGTAGGGACCCTTCTTCTGTGTCCTTGAAAGCTCTCGATAGGCTCAAAGTTCACCACCAAAGTCGTGGAAGGGGAAAAGAATGGGCTTTTTCATCCACATTACTCCTGAACGCTGCTGTCTCATTTTGCTGCAGGATACT
This sequence comes from Dromas ardeola, assembly GCA_013398915.1. Lineage (NCBI taxonomy): Eukaryota > Metazoa > Chordata > Aves > Charadriiformes > Dromadidae > Dromas > Dromas ardeola. The sequence continues at coordinate 763,873 of VYZM01019502.1, read as the reverse complement.
CATAATTTTATGCTTATTTAAACAGACACATATCTAGTTTATGGGCATATTCCAGGAAGAAAAAAAAAAAAAGTCGTCATGTAGCTTAGAGTGCAGTTCTCATGGGCAAACACCTGATCCCCTTTAATAAGAGATAAAAGGGAAACTATTCCCTTGCCAAGCTGTTACATTACAGGGCTTTGCTCGCAGGAGCGCGCTGGTAGCTGCACTTCTGAGCAGTGCGTGGCACGGCAAAGGCTCAGCTTGCAGGTACGGTGGTTATCAGCAGCTTGTGCCAATGCCACTTAAACCCGCTGTAGCAGAACGTGTACGTAGCACTGAGTGCCACACAACCTGGATACAGGAGAGGCTTAAGAGTTCAGGATGTGCACGTCTGCCAATCAAGCACAGGTCAAAGATGGACCTAACTGATGTTCCAAGCTGCATCAGCCTGCATCCTTACTGTTTTAAGGATTTAGAGTTTGTTTTTTTTTCTTCGGTAGTTCCCAGTGGTTTGATGTTTTTATCGCTATTAGTATTTCCTTGAGGAAGGCAAGTTGAGTGCTCAGGTCCCATGTGCGAGTGTATTTCCCCCCTCCCAAGGATATTTATAAGTTTACATTTGTGGGTTTTCTTTGAAATGGTCCGTGCTGGTGCACTTCCATTCTCTGTAGTGTCTGTCATTAGTTGCGAGCTTTGGATTACCTTGTCTTGCCCACAGAGATGGTCAGAGCAGTTTAAAAAAAGAGATGGCTCAGCTGTGTAAAGTGATAAAAGCTGTGCAGGTTAAAATGCTGGACCCGTATGTATAGGGCCAGTCATAGGATGTCTCTTCGTGCAACTTTAAAGCTGCTGCTTCTGCAGCATTTTCTTTAACCGGTAACGCAATGAGACATGCTAAAGGCAGGTACCTGACAACTACCTAGTTATCTGGGATCCTTGAGAAGCCAAAACAGAAAAGGTAGGCTGATCCCTATAAGTGTTAGCCCACACACACCACACCACCACCACCTGTATTACAAAGAAAAGTGCCTTGAAAACCTTTTTTAAGGAAAAGGAATATACAGATTTTCGTACTTGTTAAATAAGGAAGGCCATAGGCTCGTTTTTCTAGTTTGGATTTGTGAATCTTATCTCCCTTTTGGTCCCTGTTGGATTAAATTCTGCTTTTATTAACTGTTTTTCAGGCTATTCAGGGACTGATCTCTAAGCAAAGCATCCCTCGGGATCTCAGGTTTCAAGAAAAGCCACTATAGGTGAGTTCAGTGGTTCTGACATACCAAAGTTCAGCACGTCCTCACATTCATTTTAAAGCAGAAAGTAAACGTTGGAGATGTTGACTGAGTAACTTTGCAGGCAAACTTGTAACTTCACTGAACCAGAAGGTATCTCTTATTCACACCAATATGGACACACCAGGAACCCCGTAAGAAACTACATTTAGGAGAAGGTTCCACTGAGTAAACCCAATGTGCACTTAGTTGGGATAAACCCTGGAGAGTCAACCAGCGAGACCTCAAAGTCCAGTGTAATTTGCGGTCTGTTGTATCCCAGTCAAACTTCACTGCTCTCTTTCTACAAATCAAATGGAAAAAATCAGGCAAAATGATGGGTCGTTCAGATGTGGCTCCAGAATAAGTGCATCCTCTGCTCCATGGTGTCTGGGTCTTGCCTGATTTCTGCTCATATGCCACTCGAGAAATCAGTGTAGGTTTTAATTTGACATTTAACCTGTGCAGAAACATCTATATGCTTAAAAAGAAAGTAGATATTATTCAACTGTATTTAATTTTTCATGATGTTGTAAATGAGTCATTTCCAAAGTCCTTTCTTTTAAATGTTCTGTTTGGATATTTGCCCTAACAAGTAGCAGAGTTAAATGGCTAACCTGCTTCTCTCAAGTAGCTGGCAAAATGCTTCTTGCATCTAAAGCTTTAAATGGTGCCTTTTACAGAGGTAGTGCATGAAGAGAAAGGAAAACATTATGGAGATGCAGCTCAAAATTTCTTCCCATTTCTCCGGCAGCCACATAACACAAGAGGGTTCCTCTATGGAGAACGCGTTGTCCTCCTGGGTAAGCAAAGGGGATCCTTGCAAGTTATTTTTAAAAATTGCTTAAAAGAAATAGATAAAATACTTAGTCCAAAAGTCTATTAGCAAATGGGAACTTGGCCTGAGAGAGGATGGAGCAAGCATGTGTCCTGTCCTTGCTGACTGTGGTCCTCCTTAGCCTCACTGTCTTTCTTTTAGGGTTTGACCAATGCTATTGCAGCATTTCAAAATTCTCTGGTTTGAACCCATTAAAGTTTTTGTGATGTCTGACAGCTTCTCTTTCTAAACAAGAACAGGAAACTGCATGCACGCGGAGAAACAAAAAATATTGAAAATCTGCTGAAAGCAGGGTGAGAGAGAAAGGAGAGCAGAGGATTAAGGGAAAACCCTGTTTTGAATCCATCTTTTTGTTTTATGGCCCATATAGCCTCTCTTTGACATATCAACAAGAAACGAAGAATTGAAATCAAATGAAAGGGTCGGAGATTAGAAGAGAATTGTCTGTAGCATTTCAACAAAGCCACTGATCGCTTCTGCCGGCGTTGGCTCCTCTCCCCCCCACCTCTCCCTCTCCGTTCCCCCTCGTTACACGATACTACTTGGGAACATGTTATCGAGGACTGAGAATCAGGCCAGTGGCTGCTGATGTTAAAAGGACATGACATGTGCACAAGGCAGGGCATAGGGGCTGGCTGCACATATTAAAGGCAAACACATCACAATCCGATTAGTAGAAATGGAGTGTGTGTGTGCTGGCTCTGGGAATTTTTTTTTTTTTTTTTGAAGTAATACTTCTGTGCTTTTTCTATTGATTGTTTTATTTTTGAAAGGAGTAATTCCCTTCTAGCTTTTCTCTCTCCTCTCCTCCCTCCTTCTCCCCACCTTCAATTCCTTCATCCCTGCATTTTCACCTCACCAGAGCTCCCGAAGAACAGGAGTTCAAAGGCAATTGGAGTAGAAAATAAATAATAAAAAAAATCTTGCAAATGCAGAGCGCTCTCTAATCTCTTTTTGACCTGTCCTGTACAACAGGCAATTTATGCAAACCTAACACAAACTTGTAAATCTTCGGTGCTGGGAGGGATAAAAGCAACATACGATGTTTCGTTAGGATTTAAGCTGACTAGCTAAATGTGCGTATGAATGTATATACATTTTTGGTAGCTTTGTTTTTAAAGTTGTTTTAAAAGTGTCTCATCTTCCTTAATACATTAGTTAGCCACTAGAGTTTTTATTATTTTGCTAGAATGCATTTCTGATAGCTTGCTTTCTTTATTTCAGTAGGAAAGAAGGGAAACAGATCCCTAAAGGAAGGCTAGGTTTTAAGATTCTGATACTTGCCAAAAAAAAGGCATTTTTCATTAGATTCAGCACATTTTATTGAATGCAGAATAAAGAATACAGTCGATATTCAATATCTATAATAATGTGTTCAGGCTCTGATGTAACGGGCAATACTATGCTATTGGGCTGCAATCTTCTTGTTTGTTTAGTTCCTAGTCTAACTGAATAATTAAACACGTGTAAATTTAACTTTGCCTATAGTCCCGTTGAGAATAAGGGAATTTCTTGTCTGCCTAAAGTTAGACTCACTGTTAAGTAGTTTGTTGGTTGAGGCCCAAAGTTTCCTCTCAAGTCGTTACATTCAAAGCTATCCTTGCTCAGCAAATAGCTTAAAAGCCTTCTCAATTTTAAGCATATGCCCAAAGCCCGCTGCTTAGGATTCATTTCGGTAACACGTGTGGTCATGAGGTTAGTCCAAGGGAAAGGTCAATCAGCAGAGAAATCAGACAGGCTTTTCTGCAAAAACTCAGGATGGTGAATGCATAGAATTTAGTGAGAGGAAAACAGAACCATGGGGAAAAGGAGAAGTTCAAATGAGGTAGGTGGACCTACACGGGCATTCTCGCTTCCTTCCTTCCCACAGCTTCCTCTGTTCCTATAATCTCAGCACAGATGTTTCCTTTTTAATCCCTGGCTCCAGCTGGCAGTGCATCTCTGCTCTACCGTACTTAGTCGCAATTACTGCAGACATTAACTCTGCACATGCTTCGGAAATTGACTGCTTTTTCTTCCTTGGAAATGTTGCTCATCATCAGGTTTTTAACAGCCAGAAATAAAGGCCATTTGTGTACTGATGAAGCCTATTCCCTTCAAGATTTGTAAGAGAGATAAAAGGCACAAGAAGCAGGCTTCAAACAATTGCTGGCATGGTGGAAAATTTGGATATTTAATTTACAATACCTTCCTTTACTAGTGCAGAGATTCTTCATCGTGTGATGGAGAAGGAATGGGAAGAATGTCAAGCACATGCCATATTCACCTGCCTGCTGTTACTTTTCCAAACTAACCACAAGTGCTTTATTTATTTATTTTGATTAGCAAAGCAGAGGCTTGCTATACTAAGCTGATTTCAGCAAATGTTTTGTTGTAGATGAGCTTTCATTTGCTCATGGAGCAGGGGTGAGTCGATCAAAGTGTCTGGAGTCAAAACCACAAAATCTGCGCCCGATGGTCAGATCCGCTCCATTCCTCTCAGCCAGGCATGAGACCGTCTCACCTTGTGTTCACCCATTTGTGGCGTGATCACAGATTCCATCAGAGCCCGGAGTGACCCAGGCCAGATTCTTACTGAGAAAAATATAACCAGTCCCTGGGCTTGACAGCAATGCAGTGTCCTCCAGCTGCTGAATTCAGGGGGACCCAGTTTATCTTGATTATCCTGGTAGTGTTGTTTTTAACATATCCACATCCAGCAACTTTCCATTGGATGTATAAGCCATCTGAGCCAGACACACTACCGCAGCAGATGGGACCGATGGGCAAAGGAACAGTGAAGAATCTGGAGACCCCACGTATAAGGTATGGCAGTTTATTTGCTTTGATGAAAACTCTTAAATAGCTAAATAGTCTATATGAAATATCTTTAAAATGATCAGGAAATACTTCAGTTGAGCTGGACTCTGTCTTTTTCTGCGTGATACTCATGGACTCAGATTTCCTATTCTTGATTCTCGAGAACAAACTGAACTTGTGCACTAAAATCTATTAATGAAGTTACTGTGGGTTGCTCACCTTGGTCTCCTCATTCCCTTTAGCACTTGCTGAAAACACCGAATACATTCCCATTGCTTTCCACCCCATTCCTGTGAAGGAGGCAAATGCATAACGTGTCCAGCATTTCAAGTGGCTGCTAATATGATGTGTACAACTTCAGACATTTATGCGAGCACCCAGAATAAGAGGATAAAGTTGGCAATGACCTGAGGTCATCTTGCCTATAAACCACCTAACCACTGCCCTCCGGGTAAGAAACTGGAAACCTGTGCTTATCTCTACTGGTTAGTGTTCTTAGGTGAGCAGACCATTGCGGATTAGATAGATGTGCTGTTACAGACACAAAAACCTTTTAAAGCCCCTGGAGAGCTTTCAGTATGGATTCAAACTACCAGTCAGTCAATAAGAAACACAGGATTTGTTTGACAACGACAGTTCTAGGACTAAAATGAGAAAGTTCTGCCAAACGATAACAAGTCTGTGTGCTCCTATGGAAAACTTGCACAGACAAGTGTACAGTTTTCCCAGGAATGACCCATAAAATCTAGATTATTATAAAAAAGGAGAGGTTTATTTACACTGTGTTGCCTAATACTGCATGCAGCCTTCAGTATCATTACGCTCCATTGAAAGGCCACAATGATTGAGTATTTTGGCTTCCTACTGCTATTGTATCCATTCACTGATGGGGAACAGGAAAGGAGAGTGAGAAGAAAACAAAACTGAAAGTGCTTGAGGACAATTCAACTTTGAAATTGTCTTCGGTAAATACAGGAAAAGTGCAAGATGAGCCCTCTTTGAGACTTGCTCAATAAAAGCTGTTAGAAAACTTTCAATAATTTTTGTCCAGCTTTCACTCTTCTTGCACTCTTCTAGCCAAGATGAAGTGTGTATATAGGCGTTACTGAGATCAACTACTGGTAAATTAAAGAAAACAGTAAGTACGGCTTGGCTGCTGCAGAGAAACTAACTGTGTAACATCTACTACATAAGTAAAGCAGGAAGAAAAGAGGTAGTTAATGATTTTTTTAGCTGTGGGACTTCTCTTTCCTCCTATTTCATGTAGCATGCCCAAGAATGCCACAAATAGTTCGATATTTATGAGAAAAAAAATAAATAATGGAGGTGGTCTTTTGCATTGTGGGGTGCTTTGCAGGAAAAACTAAGAACTTGTTCAAAAAATAACATGCACACACACCGCCCAAAAAAGAAGAAAAAAGCCAGACAACCCAAAACAAAGTCCTGCAGACCTGTAGAACCCACTAAGGAGATCTAAGACGGAGCTGCAGTGAGGCCAGATGCAATAAGGCTTCTACATTGTAATATTTAACATTTGAAAACAGGTCCAGGTAACTTACAAAATAGTTGGGCTACTGAGAGTGAGCATCAGTAAAAAAATGTAGCAGTAGTCACATTCCTTGGAGGATGAAGGTACACTTCAAAGCAACCTGGCTTCACCCTCCCAATTCTTCTGCTTTAAACCGTAGAAGTGATCATTAAAGTTATTTTTCTTTGTTAAAGAAGTTTTGCAAGTTTGTCAGCTTTAACTTTTACTAGTTGGTCTGGTTTAGCTGGTAGCGTAAAATGTTTAACAGGAACTAATCTGCACTTATTTATTTTTTAATAAATGCACTGCATTTCATACAATGTATTTGTTGCATGGAAAGTCAACAAGGAAAAGGGACTCAGCTTCTGTGTGCAGCCAGCTAGATTCATAAAAGTGTTTTCCAACCTTTTTGAACTAATTTCCAGAATCTCACAAGCCTGTTGAGTGTCTCACTATCTGAGCATGTCAACTGATGCCATGTAAAGTTTGGAGTGGAGATCAAGCCTACGCTCTTCGTGGTGCCCTCTCTCTAGTAAGGGTTGGCCACTGTGGCAGAGTTGAACGAGAATTCAACTGCGATGGAAGTTAATAGGATTTATTTTTGTCGTTGAGGTGCTGGGAAGTGAATGAACCTTTGAGTTCACTTTGGCTTCCAAGCTGTGTCAGCTTGTCCTTAAAGGTCTCAATGCCTTTCCCAGTCTTTCACTAGACTTCTTTGCGTGACTATTGATATAGATGCACGACCGCATCTATATCAATAAGCAGTGTAGCACCTGATGAGCTACTCCACACAGGACAGTAGTTGATGCTGTGGGCTTGATTTCTGTGCTATGGATACCTGGGGGAGGGTTTGCTTTTGACTTCTTCTACTATGGTCTCATAAAATGAATTTCCTTCAGTTTGGGTGCAAGTTTTGTTATTTTTATCTGACCGTGTGTAACTTGCACCACAGTGCAGACTGTGGGGGTGCCTGGGAGATAAAAGCACATTTTTAATCCAAACACACACGCAAATATAGACACAGCCTACATTTCCCTCTTGCCAGCTGCCTTATGAGGAAGAGGAGCTGGCTCAGAGAAGTGATCCTCCCTAAATCAGAAAGACTAGTGTGAGCAGCAGGGGAAATGGAGAATAGAGGCGCTTTTTTTCCTATTCTCTCTTTGAGACATATATGAGAAGGCAAAAAGTTCTTCATATCAACTCCTAATTTCAAATGGTTATCACATAATTTCTGTAGGCGTTTCTGGATGTTGCCTATCTGCTTTAATTTGGATCGAGAGGTCACGTGGTTTGTTTTTGTTCCCTGACTAAATGGACTTGATGTTTAGATTCACATTTCTTGAACTGATATTCTTGTTATAAATTTAAGCCGGCTTCCCACAAACACTCTTAAATATTTGATACAAGTTGGCTATTTCCCTGGGAAAACGTATGTCTTAAAATATTTGCAAAGCCCAAATTTGTATTAAGATTTAAATTGGAATTGACATTTCCCTGCACAATATTTGTCCGTCTCCATTGTGTTTATAGGCAGAGGTTATGTTTTTGGCAAGTTGACATTTAATATTTTTTTCTGTAGTTCGCTCCAAAAGGAACAAAACTTGTCTCAGATTGCAAATTCAAATGGAGATTTTCCAAGTGCCTATGTTACAAATTCCCATTCAGCATTTGAAAATCGAGCTACCTACTTTTTGGTCTTTATACTATCGCTAAGCACTCGTGATAACAAAGCTAGTAAACATTTTTCATGGACTTAGGCTCATCACTCCCATGTTATCGCTAAATGGAGTTCAGAAGCAAGTAAAAGGAGAGCCAAGAGACGCGCTGCAATGTATTTGTCTCAAAGGAATGGCCAAAATGTACCAACGTCTCTTCTAGCCTTCTAAGACAATGTTAGAAGATAATCACTTTTTTTAGCTAAACTAAACAGGACAAAACTACAGAAAGAAAATGGTGACTCGAAGATAAAGGAGTACAGCAGCCAGCAAACTAGCTTCAAAACCATTAAAAACCAGACTTTCCCCTAGCACAAAGTAATCCTAACGCCCTTCACCCCCTCCTTAAAGCTGTAAGGAGGGGGGAAAGAAAAAGGGGAAAAATAAAAAGACAAGAAAAAGCCCTTTAGGTCAGCTAGTCCATCCCTTGCTGATCCAGGCATGCTGCTGACAGTATTTTCACATCCATGAATGCTTTGTCCAGGCTACTTTAACTCCATTGCTGGGGCTTCCATCTGCTCTCAGGAGGGATCATTCCATTTACTTGTTATGAGTTGGCTGTATGGATTTTTTTTTTAAAGTTTTATTTTTATTTTCATTGACAAACCAAGCAATAAAGATTGGCTTGCCAGGCCCAAACTTCTCCAAAGTACAGGTTGGTTTTCGTTGGTTTGTTTTGTTTTGTTTTGTTTTGTTTTTTTCCTGAGAATGGGAAAAAGCTTTCAAAGTAGAGAGTATCACCTCCCCCTTGCTGCTCACCATCACGAAACCCTGACTACAGAAGCATCTCATTCATCCCCTGAAGTGTAATCCCTTGAGATCTCGGAAATACTCCATAACCTGAAAACACTCTTTGTTTTGAAGGATAAGAAATAATGGACTGTTTCCACAGTAGGTAAAATGCAGGGTTTTGTCTTGAATTAGTGTCAGCTTTTACTAGGACACGGGGGCTTATATGTATTTCTGAACTAGACATGTGTTATGATCCTGCGTGTGTTCTCTGCCGCGTTAGCTCTATTACTAAGCAGAGTCTGTCTGTCTAGGGGTCCGCTTTCCAGTATCAGACAGTTTTGAGCCGGATTCTGATTTGCTTTACGCCACCGCTCTAAATCACACAGTCGCTATCAGCAGGATGATTGATGCCAGCGTGAAGAAAAGGTGGGTGAGACTGACTTCATGCACTTTGCATTTCAGGCAGGAATCAAATTTTGCTTCCCAACTTTCACCTTTGGTTATAGGCGAGCCGTATCTAGCTTTGTGAAGGGAAACAGTCAGAGGAAGGCTATATGGGGGGCAAAATGCAGTTACATTGTGTTCTGCCTGTGAATTTGCAGGCTGCTGTGCTAGGCATCCAGCTCTTTGTACTAACAGGAGTGCTAATATGATGTATTAAATGTCACACCAGCATCGCTGGGTATGCATATCTCTCCTGTTGTACTGCCTGTTTATGCTTATTCAGCTCTTTGAATAATTTAACACATTTCATACTCCAAATTACCCACAACAGTTTGACGGGGCTGCTGGCAGTTTACTTGAAACACTCAGTGTTAGGTCAAAGTAGGGCCCAAGCATCTGCTAAATAGAAGGACATTTCATACTTAGCAAAGCATAATTAGACGTATTCCTGCACACTTTTCTTTGAAAAATACGTAAATCCATGCTAATCCCAGTGGTACCATAGAAATAAAGGGCTGTGCTCGACACTGCTATGTATAGCCCTGCACCAGGAACGATTTGGGCTGAAGAAGAATAATTGTGGAGGCCAGTAATTGTTGAGGACAGATGAAACTGAGCAAGATGACACAGCTGTATCAGCACGTCACTCATGCAGTTGCAGAGCAAAGGTACTGATTGCCTTGGTAATAGAATTAGGGATTTGGGAAACTTCACTGACAGCAATGCAATATTCTTCATGCATTTATCTGAGACTTGTTTTAGAACAACTATCCACGGGCTGAAAAATGAACCTGGAAGCTAAAGCTAAAGGTCCTTAAATTGCCAGCTGACTTGGAGAAGGAAATAAAATCTTCATGCTGTTCTCTCTATTCCAGAGGGGATGTTAACATTTTCAGGCAGCAACTTTAACATCACCAAGGGAAGGAAAGACCCAGTCTATATGTCTGCCTGAACATCGAGCTGACCACGTGCCTCAGAACCTGCACAACTGTGTTGATGCTGCATTGGGCCAGCACATCCCTCCTGACTCACTGGAAATGGGATGCAGCTGGCAGACGTCTCAGAGGGCACACGGACACAGTGGTCTGCACACATCCATCCCATGCGCGGCTGGAACTGGAGTCACGGGAGGTGCCCACCTCAGGCTTACACTGCAAGTTCTCAGGCTTCACCTTTCTCTATCATTAATTAGCTTAGCCTTGAGGACGTTTCTGCTGGGTGGGTGTAGAAGAGAAGTGGGAATGAAGAAAATGGGGCATGGTCCTTGGCTGGACGGCTGAGTCTGGGCATCCTGCTCAGGATTCATGCGAGTGGTGGTCCATAAAGTGCCAGTGTCGTTTGGATTAAATTAGGAAGGAGACACTGAGCTGAGAGAGACAGACAAAGTACCTGGCGCTATGTATATGTGCCCATCTGGGATGGGGGTGTATTTGGGTGCTAGGACTGTCATCTCTTTGTCTTCTTATTTTAAGCGAGGTGCAAAATGAGCATTGCTCTCCCAGCAGTGCCTATTTGCCCCACACCTGGGTGGGGTGAGGCTTGTGTGATAGTCCACGCTGGACCATTTGCACTTGAGACACAGGTAGCACAACAATAAATCGGTGGACTTGGCGTGGTGCTGCTTGAACGGATTTTAGGCTGTAGCTGGCAGGAGGTTTGAAACTGCTGGATGCATGTGGCTCCGCGCCACTCGCGACGCAGCGGGCTGGGGCTGGGAGGAGAACTGACCTCCCTCAGGACCACCCAACTCTTCCTTCACCACCTCTCCACGCTCCTCCGCTCGGGCAGAAACCAGAGAAGGGGCAGGGCCGCAAAAAAGGTGAGCGGTTTCAATTAAGCCTTAAAAAATTTCAGCCCTCGCAGTGCATCAGGTGGGAGGAATCTCTCCCCAGCCCGGCAGCTCGCCCGGTGCCTCGCAAAGTGATGATGCAGGGCACAGTCAGCGGAGATATTTGCAAAGTGACAGCAGGGCTCTGATTGAGTGAACCTCCCAGGTCCAAAGAAGCACGCCGCTCCGGAGGATATGCTGAAAATCTTTCTCGGGGATTTGCACATCCTTACAACAACTGAGGGTCTGTAATGAAATGTTTGCTTATCATCCATTTAACCTGCTTCGAAGCAGTCTGAGCCTGCATTGTAACCTCAGGTCAAAACTATTTTGGATAGCTGAAACTCATGATAAACACATGCTTTTGAAGGTTAGAAAGCCATCAGTGGGAGACATCAGATTCGCTTCTTTATTATTAGAAGGGGAGAAAATCCAGGAGTGTTCAGAGCAGCAAGTTTTGTATAAAACATGAAAAGCAGATGGGGGAGGTGGCAGAAGGAAGGAGGAATCTTTTTTTGATACCAAACAACATTGCTTCTGCAGCAAATCCTTTTTCCTTGTAATTTAAGATTGTGCTTGAAATAAGGAGCCAGCTGCACCCGGGGGGGAGCAGAGGGCAGCCTGTCCTTTTGGGTGCTTGATTGGCTCTTTCGTGTATACCTGATAATTACCAGGGAGCTGGTAAGAATCCAGTTGTGCTACTTGAACATGCACTGAGCAGCATCGTATTCACAGCAGCCCGTTCAGCCTGAGATCTCCGAAAGAGGGAAAGACGACTGTCACAGAGCGCAAGTCTTTACTAATAGGAGGTTATGGCCTTACCTAAACTTGACTATAACTGGACCTGCTAAAGGTCTATGCCTGCCTTAGGGTTTTCAGCTGTATTAAGCAAGGTAGATTAAGGTATTTCTCTTAGAAAATACACCTTTATTTCTCATCTCCACATAGAAGTCCTGCTACTCCCTCTGTGATACGGGAGGACTCCCAAAGCATAGTTTTAAGTGCAGCCTCACGGACGTGGTTTTTAACATCATCATCAGTGTCTGGGGCTGATGAGCGAGATGAGTGGAGATGGGGGAGAAGGGGGGAATCTCTTTGCACATGCCAGCTCTGAGCTGCAGCTGACTGCTTGAGTATTGCACAGGGAAACCAGAAACACTTCAATTAGTTTGTAATACAAATCTTGATAGACGTGTGCATGTCTGTCTGTATACATACACACGCACACGTGCAAAAGTCAAAGTCTCATCCCTCAAAATCACAATCCTGTACATTTAAGCCACCTGCCTCTGAACAGTCTTCTGTATAAAGAGCAGGGCTCTATGCTGCAGCTTTTCCCTTTCCCCTCAGTACCAGCGACACTATGCCCAACCCAACGAACATTGCACCCTTGCAGATCTTCTGCCTCAGTCTAATAATCCTGTTGCACAAGGTTTTCTGCCACAGCAGCCAGCTACAGGTGTGATTAGGAAAGCAACCGCAAAGGAGGACTCCTCCACTGGGAAGACCGTGCATTTCTTCTTTTCCCAGGACCTCCACGCTAAGTGGGCTCAGTTTCCAAGTTAAAAGATGCTGGTTTTTCCTCTTTTCCCCTAATGGTCAGAGATGGCAAACTCCCTCTGGGATCTGTGCATTCAGCTTTGTTCTTTCTCCCTCCCCTGCTGTCGCCAGTAATTAAAACTGAGCGGAAAAAAACTGAACATGCTATTTTTTGAATAGATATTTGAAATTTAAAGTGGAAAAAAAAAAAAGTTGTGAAACTTGTCAGATCAATGATTTGACACATATTATTTAGCTGGCTCTAAATATTCTGGAGTGAGAACTTAGTTAACAACTTGTTAACAAAGCATAATTCGGAATAAAACCCAGCTCTCTCTTTGCTAGCTGCATTTGCAATATGGGGCTGGTTCTAATGACTCTGTCTCACAAAAACCGACGTGGTCCTTTCTACTGCAGTTTCTAAGAGGTTTTGCCACTCTAATGCACAGAACTAGAATGGAAACAAAATACAGAGGCAACGTCCACCAAAGCTTGGTGCTCAAGATACTGCTGAACACCTTGGTGTGAGTAACTTGGCCGAGTCACGCACAGGACATCGGTGTCGATGAACTCAAGCCAGGACTCCTCGTCAGTGCTTAAAAAGTGGGTTCATCCTGCTAATGAAGCACTTGAGAATGAACAACATGCAAGAAGCAATTTCCTTGAAGACAAAAAAAAAAAAAAACCAAAACACCAGAAAAAAGAGGTTGCTTTTCTCATGCCTGCTCTGTATTCTGCTATCTCTGTCCAGATTAACCTGTCTCACTCTACCTTTGGGCTTCTTTTAAAGGCTACTTTTAAATGAAAGATCAATGGTCCCGTTTTTCCCCGAAACGCATCCCTTACACCCTCGCACCTGTAAACAATGGATTTTTCCGCGTGAAATGAAAGGGCAAGCACATCCTGCTACCAATTTTGACTCTGTAGAGTGGTGTGGCATATAATCTCTATTTTTCCTGCGATTTGTTAGTGACTGTTGCTAGGTAATGCCTTTTCCACTAAGCGTCAGTGAGCTAATGTGAGGGCTTCGAGAATGTTCCGTTATATAATTAGGCCTTTGGTGCCAAAGTCTCGTATCTTTTTCGTGTGAGCAAAAAACATTGTTATGGCATTGCACATGGGGAAACAAAAAGTACCATTGAAGCCAGTGTAATTTCTTGGTAACATTACTGTGTTCTGCTTTCTTTTATTATTTGTTACACACAGCTACCAGCCACCCATTACAGTGGCATCTAGCTAGACTCTATGTTGTTTAGATGGAAAACATGACAAATGCATGGAATATACGACCCACTGGAAGCATCACTAGATCCCAAATATCTCTCTGTACTCCATACTCCATTGAACAAATGTAGTCCCTTTGTTCTGACATCTGGACGCTTAGTCTAACAGTGACCTTTGCTTCCCAGGGACAGGACTGAGATACGGAAGAGCTACTTCAAGAGAACGTGACTGGCTAGACTGAAAGTGAGAGGGGAGATTTTCTCGAGATCTTCAAGCGTCTGGACCTCAAGGTACCGTTAATTTTGTTTTAAAGAGTGTGATGAAGAAAGGGATGGAGGACGTGTGAGAAGAGGTAAAAACAAAACAAACCAAACCCCACAAAATACAAAATTGAGAGTTTGTATTTTGTCAGGCTTCACACTAAATTTCAAGATTGGTAACCTCCACTGGAGGGGGAACACTTGGACATCACAGTATACAGTGATACTGTGATGCGTAAAGCAACCCTGATGTAAATTTGCTTAGCGTCAAGGATGCCTAGCAAATAAGCAAGAAAAAAAAAGGCAGCTTTGATCAGCCCTGGCACTGCGTGTGAAAGTCTAGCTTAGTTCTAAGACTGCCAGGGCAAGTGAAAGAAAGGCCTTTGTAATTTTTGTCTTACAATTATGTCACTCAGTTCTGTAGCCTTCATTCTCCCCGTGCAATTTGTAAGAGACGACAAGTCATTCAAAGTACCTCTGTTTACAGAGAGTCTCGGTAATACAACACCACGGTCGGGCAGATTCCATGAACTGCAGACCCCGTGTTGACAGATGGGGTTTGTGACTGATTGTTTGATGGGTGCCGTGGGTGAGGCTGTAGGGGAATAGCGGGAGAAGAACAGGGCGCTGGGGTTTTTGAGCTCGAAGGTCGTGCAGGTTACCAGTGAGAACAGTTTTCAGTGTTTTTCTGTGGCATTGTTATCTTGCTACTGGTGATGAAGTTTTAATTGGGGAAGGGCAAGGAGAATTCTGCTCTCGTCCTACACAGCTATACAGATGCTGCTGCTTGCAGCATGTCGGGGCAGGATTTCAGGAGCTGCTCGCTCTTGGCTCTACCAGGCACGAGCCAGTCGAAAGGGAAGACGAACGAGGTGGGGATTGCTGTATTCGTGCGGTGTATCTCCTGTCGATAACGCTGATCTCGTGAGCAAAGCCAAAATGATATGTCTGAAGATACAAATGCCTTGCACAGAATGGATGTAGCGTAGACAGCAGCACAAGTGCCCCTACCCAGTGATAATACAGCTTAACCCAATTCAGTCTATTTCTGTGGCTTGGTAAATTTTAGGACTCTCTGCTGGAGCCATCTAGCATCAAGCTGATGATTAAATGCAATGTGTTTCCATTCTGTAAATAAAAAAAAAAAACAAAAAAACAAACCAAAACCAAAAAGCAACCCACAAGAAAACAAAGCAAAACCTTTGTGGTCTATTGCATGAAAGCCACTCAACAGCAATTAGTTAATATCAGTTATCTTGTTGCTATGCAGGCTTTCCGATACTGCAAAGTGTATTTTGGGTATTCGATTGCTAACAATTATTTATTAGGTGTCTCAAAGCATTCAGGATCCCAGTCACAGGATCCCTTGTGTTTGAGGGCTGTAAAAACAAAGAACAAAAGAAGAGTCCCCAACTACCACGCTCACAAAGTAACTACAAGGCAATTGGCAACAGATGAATACCGACAGGGGCGAAGTAGTATGCTGGGAATGATTATAGCAGAACTGTCAGCATGAAAGGCAGTGCTCATGAAATATCTTTAATCTAGCCACCGGTGATTATTCTTTTTCTGGGCATTCAACTCTTCCCCTCCCCCCCCTTGCCCCCAATATCTTACAGGGTGTAGCAAACATGCATTCAAAGGTGCTGTGCTCTTGCAAGAGACCAGTCTCTGTTCTCGTCTCCATCAGGTGAGAGACAGAGATTTTCAAACCTGCTAAAAGTCATCCCAAAATGAAGCAAGGGATAGATCCCCAGGATCCCAGCCCTGGGTTTCTCACCCTGAAGCAGAAGACAGCGCTGTCATTCAGAACAGCAAGTTCCCATTCACAGTTATTTGTCACGTTAATTACTAAAGACAAAATTCTCCTTCATCTCAATCGTGCAGGTCAAAGCAGAGAAGTTTAGCACTTCACGACATCAAACTTTGCTTTCATCTGCGTACAGGACATCATTCTGAAATTCCTTTTGATCAATTGAAAAAAAAAAAAAAAGAAAGGAAGACAATTTGAAAGTTCACTAGTGACTGGGGTTGTCATCTCTTTGTTAAAATCAAGGGGAAAGGAGTCTCTCTAGTGATTAGCCATTGGCTGGGTGTGTCCATAAACACATCCTCACCAGTGCAGGTAAAGCGTGAGTAAGAGCCATGAACAAATATTGCCAATCCCTTCCTGTAGTCATGCAGGATCCTCATCACATCATTCTTGCTTCATT
Source organism: Dromas ardeola (assembly GCA_013398915.1). Lineage (NCBI taxonomy): Eukaryota > Metazoa > Chordata > Aves > Charadriiformes > Dromadidae > Dromas > Dromas ardeola. The sequence continues at coordinate 747,503 of VYZM01019502.1, read as the reverse complement.
AATTTAAACCCAAGTCATTAGCTCTATTAGATCCCTGCGTGCTGTGCTATAGGAAATACCCCTGGCTCAAAACCCAACATTTTTCACAGAAAGTGGATGCATATCATGACTGTAATTTACTGCACAGTGTACCTACGTGCTCCCACATTAGCTGTAATCCCTGTCGTGCTCACGCCAACATTCCAGCAGTATTTGGCATTTCACGAACGCAGTATTTATCACTGAAGTTCATACAAAGTTGCAAACCCTAACAAGGCTTATCAGCTTTTACAAACCATCTCTGTCCACTGGAGTGTGACATGCTGAGTATAATTCCACTCACTGTGCAGTCATCGGATGTGAAGGGGGAAAAGCTGGGGGGGGGGCTTCAAAGCAGCCTTTCGTATCGCTTTAAATGAATCATGAAATCAAATATCCATACAGCCTCTAAGTTCCTGCAGGTGAGATGTAACCTGCAAGCTGGGCACTTAAAGCGGTCTCTCAGTCAAATAAAATCTTCTCATCGTTACTGATGTGGTAATTATGCCCCGAAAAAGAGCAGAGCGGTGGCTGTGCAAGGGAAGAGGGGCTCGGAACTCAGTCCCAGCAGTCGCACTGGGTGGCAGATCAGGTCAGCCAGCCTCAGTTTACCTACTGTCAAGGCCGAAATCATCACAGTCACTGGTTTTATTTGGGGGAACCTATCAGAAAGTATAATTAAATATGTAAGTTGTATAAATCTTTGCCTCTGAAGTTTTAAAAGGTTGTGGTATTGGTACAAAGAACTTGGTAACCTGCTTTTCTACTGGTCCAGCCCTATATCTAGGGCAAGAGCAGAGACAAGAAAGCTTGAAACGGAGTTAGGGCTACCTGTGTTTTTGTATGTCTACATGCCCCTGGGTATATAACGCACCACCACCACCACCCCTTTTCCTGCTCGTCAGGCACAAGTGTGACACACTGATGTGGGTGGATTTTGATTGAGAAATGAGCTACTGTTTGTATTGTCATCACAGAGCTCTCTGAAAGCATGAAGCCGGTCTGAAAAAATCAGGATGTTAAAAATGAATGTTATATTATTTTTTTTTTCCTTTTCTGATGTGTTTTTTGGTTCTTCAGTCTGCATTCGTGTCACTAGTGTAAGGTGGTGTTGGGATTTTTGGTATGAGTAGAAGTCAGAAACACGTCTTTTATTACAAGATTTCACAAATTCTTATTCACTCTCTCATTTGATTCCATGATATTAGGAGTCAGGCTGATAAGTTTCTGTCTTCAGGTAATCCCTTAATTATTGTGTAGGCTTTCATAGTTCCATCGACTTAGATGTTACAGCAGGCAGCAACTGAAGGTATGTCCCCTAATATTAGGAATTTAAAAGAATAAGACCAGCCAAAGTCTGTGTAGAGAGCACAGCAATGTATCCCGTACCAGGGAAACATTTGTGATGGCTGAAGAACGGGATGGGAGATCTTACAGAGTTACGAAATGAGAGATGATCCATTAATTGCATTTTAAAAGTCCGATGCTTAGTTTTGTTTATACCAATGCGCAGCGGTAAATGCATTCCCTTGCTAGCGAGTGCTTCAGAGACATTGGTGTGTCTGTTTAATTGCCATCACCACATTTACTCGCTGTGCTCATCCTGGCCACATGTGCCATCCTGCAGGCAGAGCCCTAAGCTGACTCCTTCAGCTGGCCATGGCAGTCCCACTCAAGAGCATCCCAGCAATTAAAACAGATACTCACACACCTACAGGCACCATTTCCTTTCCCTGCTTTTTATCACCCTTCGATAAATGTTGTTCGTGAAAAGGGAACACTTGTTGCTTCCCCCCGCCCTCCCCAGGATGCTTTTCGGTGAGGTTTTTTGCAGCGGGTGGAATCCAAGGCACCGGCGCTGTGACTTGGAGCACGGAAGCAAGGTCCCTGCCTGCCTCCGTGACTGACTCACGCTCTGACCTTGGTCAGGTCACTCGGCACTCGGGTGGTGGTGGTGGTGTTCTCTGTTTCTTGCTCTTTAAAAATGCATATTTTTTTCTTCTCACAATACTGACATTGTAACATCTTTCTGGCTCTAGCAACAATCTGTAGCATTTTAGATATACATTATCCTGTACAAAAATACCCACCCACAACTCACGCCCTGAAAAAATCACAGTAGCCAAAACTCCAAATTTAGATTGAAAAATGTAGAGCTGTGTAGACAAGAGGACATCTTTTTTTTTCGAAGGTGACTTGATAGCTTTTTCCTCTCAAAACAATTTTCATTATCAGAAACTCTTAGCCTTTAAGTTTACAGCTCAGCCTCCTACTGGGAGCTCCTGGACGTGCTGGACCACCCAGCAGCCAGAGCTGGGACAGAGACTTCAGCAGTATTTTTGCTTTTCCAAGGGTGAGAATGGTTTCATCGCAGATGTCAGGTAGCTGCAGGCTGATGCCCTGTCCCTCTCGGTCCTGTCCCATCCCCTACATCCTCCCTGCCCTCTCCCACAGCTGGTTTTTGCATTACTTCTGCTTCTGTCTCCTTGGCGCCTCACCTCCAGCAACTGAGGAAGAGGAGGAAGCAAGAACAGACAAAACAGTCTTCCTACTGCATTTTAGCCTGACTATGCAAACATTTGTAGCAGCTAAAAAGAGCGGTCACAAGGAGATTCCTGCTCTAGACCTGTAATTCAGGACTGGAAAGAGTTCTATTCAGATGCAGCCGCCAGCGAATCTTTCTGCCGTCCTCTTAATCCTCTCTCCTTCCCCACCTCACGCCTGCAAAAGCTGGAAACCCATGGCCAGAGTAGTTTTACACCAAAAATATTCAATTCCTCCTCCTTTTTTTTTTTCCCTTCAAATATTTTTGAGGGTCTTGCAAAGAAAGCAGCAGTTAACAAAAAATAAATAAATAAATAAATAAAAGCAAGTTTTGCTGCATTTTGGGAGGAAATGAACTCATGTATTTCGCAATGTTCCTACAAGGCTCAGATTTTAGAGAGCAATGAATCACTCACTGAAGATGTCTGTTTTTCTCCTCTGAGTGCACAAGGTGCCCAGACACCTTCTGTAGTCACTCTGTGAGAGTCCCAGCGTGCCGCCAGGCTGAATCCATCCCTGCCCGACAGGCACTCACTGCCGCTTCACAAGCGGGTGGCATTACCGTGCCCTCTCTTCTCGCCAAGGGTGGCTCTGCACCGGCTCTGGCAGGCAACCCCAGGTCCCTGTGCAAGCGTGCCGTGCTTGGACAGTCTCGGTTCTGTGCCATGCTGTTCTTGCGCTACCCAAGCTAGTCTCTCCCAAGGATGCGTTGGTCCAGATGGAGAGGTCTTTTAATGTGGCCTACAGCCCTTTGCACCGCAAGAGTTGCCCCAGCCCTCTTCGGCCAAGACTTCAAACTCCCTCAAGCCAGCTTGTGGAAGACCATGTGGATACATACTAAAGATTATCCCATGACTTAGGTGTAGCTACTGCATGGCAAGTATATATCATTCTCATCTACCTAAGTACTGAGTTACTACCCTGTTGATCTGCTTGTTATCCTCTGCTCCTCCACCAGCAGGTTGCTGGTGGCATCAAAGGGGACCTGACGTTTCTTAGGACTCAGACTTTCATGGCTCACTATGAGGAACAGATTATGGAGTCAAAGGTGCTTCACTGAGAAAGCCGTGACTCCGGATCTGTAAATAAGTCACCCTCTATCCAGCTTGTCTACGTCTGTGCCATCTCAAGCGCAGACAGAGGGTGGCTGTCAGCCTGGGCACTCCAGCAGATCTTCACTGTCACAAAGAGGCAAGGAAGGAAAAGTAGTCTGTGAGATAGAGAAGGACACATATCGTGCCTTTACTTTGTACCGCAATCTCGATATTTTGTATGTACTTATTGCTCTGAGTTTGTATCCCTTTCCCACCTGTACTTATGCTGTCTTTTTTCTGTGGCTTGTTATTATTTCTATTGAGCAATCTTCAGCCGAACTGGGAGATCTTGCAGTGACTCACTTACTTGAACATTATTGCCTAGTTCTTTACACAAGACAGATTGGATATGAATGAGATCTCTTGTCCTCATGAGCATTATATTTATTTCACAAGACATTTTCTTCAGAACTCTCCCTGCAATAAATTATGTGGTATATTTATTTTTTCTTCTACCATGCTATAGCTCTGTGCTTTTTTTTTTTGTTTCTCGTTTTTTAGACACTTCTTCTATGATCTGCTGTTGTTGTTTTCTGTTTTTTCTTCTCACAATCTCTTAGCTATATCCTTAGGATTTTTTCCCTTGTGCATTTTTTAGCACAGTGCATGTATTTGATGTAGTCAAAATGAGAGCTTGAGATAAGTATTTAAAGTAACAAAATGATTTCCCTCTTTTATCTTTCAGATGTTGTGTAATGACGGGGAAAAAAGAAAGGAAAAAATAAAAGCAGGTGAAATGTTTTAAATGAAGTACAGAACTGTAAGGAATATGCTCATATGTACCATTTTCTGATCTTCATAATGTCGGCTGAGTGAAAGACTTCGGAGGTGCTTTACTGCCAAAGAATCACTTGTCTGGATTTCAGCAGCTGCCTTTTGGAAGAGCCTGCAAAAATGCTGAAAACCCTGTGTAATCAAAGGGAAGGTGAGTATATTTCGGGTGGCTGACACTGAAATGGGACTTAAAGATAACGTATGTCCATGGTATTTATAGGAGTCCCATCTTAGGAGTATATCTCATTGTCATCAAAACATCATTACATTCCCTTGCTTTCCAACTCTCCTGCCCAATTTGTCATCCCTTCTCAACCTTTTTAACCCCCCATTGTTTGCTGGAGGTGCTAGAGGTCTGGATTTAGCCCAGTTTGTGGCCTTTCTGTGGGGGAGTGCTGGAGGAAAAGGTGGTTTGAACTGAAGCTCAAATATAAGTAATCCAATGGGCAGTTTTGACATCCAGGTACAAACCGGACTTTGAATATTGCTGCTTAGTCCCATTTCTATTCTCCCAACTTGACTATTCAAACAGAAAGCCCTGGTTAGTCACTGCTCAGGGCAGATAGCTTCTTCTGAGGCAGGTCTAACCTGTTTTACCCCAGCTCTGCCAGCTGTTTTTAACTTAAGTAGCACCTCTAGTTGACAAAATGTACAGGTTAGGAGGGGATTTGTCTCATATATGTTGTATAAAATCAGTGTTGACTTTTAAATGGTAATAATTTATTTCTATATGTCTTCAAGTAGAAATTCAGTTACCAAAGTGCTGCTCACAGAGGGAGCCTTTGAGGATCTATACATTAAAATGTATTCTGTGGAGCAACGGCTGTCCTGGCTGAGACTTAGTGTCCAATGTGTATCACTAGATAGGAGTATAGCAAGATATAAAAGACCCGCCAGACCGTTCCTCCGAGTCTGTTGCTGTACCGTGTTTAGTTACTAAGGGTGACTATTTCACTTCAAGACTACTTTCATGTCTTGTGTTTAAGACTAGAGCTGAACTTCTTCACCTGGAGTGCAGTACAACCCTAGGACATGTCATTCAGGGAAGCGGTCGCATTTCTCTCCCTGGTGACTTTCAGGGATCATCTACACAAAACCATCACCAATCTGATCTGGTGTTGATGTTATTACAGCTTCGATCGGGAGGTTGGCCTAGAAACCTTTGCAGGTTCTTTTCAAATATTTTTTTTCTATGATCTTACAGTTCTGGTAAATGTGTTACAGTAAAATGACCAGATGGATTTTTTGGAAGTATAGAACAAATACCCTGAAGGCAGAAAACAGTATGTGGAGAAGAAGACATGGGTGGGGGGGAAAGACACTCACTTCTTTCCATTTATGAGTTATAGAAGCAGGAGTCCTACAAGGAGTTGAGAAAATTGTCTTGATTTGGAGATGAGAAAAACAAACACTTCTGAGTAGCTTTTCACAGTAAGACTGCCTGGCTTGTGATCCTCATCCTGCCCTGAGAAGGGTAGACAATGTTTTAAATGTTAGAGCAGGAACCAGCCTGACCCTATCTAATCAGTTTGGTGTACATATCTTTCCAGTAGGGATTAAATATGTCTTGTCTCCTGTGGTTTTATTAAAGGGCAGAGAGGAGGCAAGGAGCCTTTTACTTCTGACAACGTTTCATCTGGTTGCCTGAGGTATCTACTGCTGGTGGAGAAGGAAAGAAGAACAGTTAAATCTCATTGCTGTACCCAAGGCTAATGCAGGAGAACTTTGTAGTGGGGCTAGGTCCATACCTGAGGCTTGCTTTCCCTGTGCACAGGGTAGAATCGGCAGGAGAGGGGTGTAGGCATAGTATTGGAAAGGGGGAGATTCATAATGTGCCGACCATCCTCCACCATTGCCTCCAGAGGCAACACTCCTTGCACTTCTGGAACGGTTTTGCAACCAGGGTTGCTCAGCTAAGGATACTCTACTCTGGGATGTGTTGTGTAGAAGCTTAATTTTACACTTGGGACAAGCCAGTGTCTTTTGCTCCCTTTTCCATACACTTTCCTCTTACTAGATTAGTCAAAACCTTCTGCTGGCACTGAAACTGATGTCTTTTTGTGCAAAGCCAGACTACTTGCACTCTGCAAGGGGAAGGGCCAGGTCCAGCTGTTCTGCCAGCAGATGTCCCTGCATGCATGGCTCCGGCGGATGTGTTGCGTGTTCTCTGGGAAAACTGACTTCCAACGTACTGAACTTCACATCATTCCTGGTGGGAATTGTTCATATGTATTTTTTTTTTCCTCCTATTTGGGCTTCTGGTGTAAAGTTTAATCAAGCTCCACAAATACAAAAGCTGAAACTAAGAAGAAAAGAAATTTCATTCTTTCATTGCAAAGCACTCTTTCCACTATCTATAAATATTTTTGTGTTTATTTATAAACCACAGGGCAAGCAGGGTACAAAACCCCTGAACTGCTTTACCCTCTTCTGCCCTTAACTCCTGTTCTGCATCATGCATTCAAATAACTTCCACACTTTTGCCCTTCCTTCGGTTGCAGCATTTTCTTGAAGCGGAGGTTGGTTTGGTGCACTGAATCGAACAAAACAAGACCAAATGAAACCAAAGACTGATGAGCACCGCGGTCCTCGCCGCTTGGCAGAAGTCACTTGGCAATTTTACAGCTGCTGAGAGTCTCAACCTTCAGCCCATAAGGTGTCTTCTCTGATAGAAAAATCCATCAGCTGGCTTCCGTAGCCATGTAGGTGAGTTTTTAATGTTTTGCACAATGCTCTGTGCTCTGTGTTATAATCCTGCAATTACATATTTGCATGCCTACTAAATTACCACCAGAAAGTTATCTTCAAAAGTGCAAAGAGTGTCACTGCTACCCTTCCTGGGAATCAGGGCATGACAATTGTTACGGAGGAAAATTACCTTTACACGGTGTTGATTTTTTTTGCCCCTCCGCCTGTCATTACTGGGTAGGTTTTTCCCAGCACAGGACAGGGAGCAGCTGTGCCGACAGTCCTCGCGGTCACGGCTCTTGGCCGGCCGAGGAGGGACAGGCGGCCACAGGGCTCTCGCACACACAGCCGCCGGCATCCCCGCCACTGCCAGCCCCGGGACTCATGGAGGGGGACACGAGTGACCCACCCTCGCAGCCTTTCGCTCTGGCTTTGAAGCAGGGGTAGCAAGAGGCTTCAAAAAGATGAGAGCCGCAGCCATGAGTGGGGGAATGGCTCAACAGATGATTGGTAGAATATAGTTATTTATTGATTTAAGAGCATTCCTTTCTTTTGCCTTGCTTTTGTCTTCTAAGGCAACTTTCTTTTAAATTTATGTCCCACATTGTCACATCAGGAGGAAAATACATGAGAAATGTTTTGTTATTTCAAATTTATTGCTTATTACGTCAGCTGGCATTGTGGACTCACAATATGTAATGCTTCATAAATTATGAAAAATAAATGTTTTATGGGCTTACTACGCACTCTGTTTGAAAACCGTTGAGCTGGGGAGACTCACTGACCCCCGTACAAATTAATGTGCACATTATTTTCATTATTGCAGCTCAGATGGGAAGTTTGAACATCTTTATATATTTATTTAAAGGAAAATGAGGACAGAAGTTGCTTGAATACAGTTAGTCTTTCTGGCGAGAAGCAGGTATCGTTTCACCCAGCTCATAACCTATTGGTCCCTCACAGTCATTGTTATTCCAGGCCAAAGCTTAAACTCAAAATCCAAACTGCAAGGACTTAGCACAAGCTTCCAAAGGTCAAATCCTGCAGTCTTTAGCCAGGCAAGCTAAACGTCCAAGTTGGTAGGATTTTGTCTGCACAAGGACTGCGGCGTTTGCAGAAAACTAGGAAAGCAGAAGTCAGGATCCTGCGGAAGGGAAGGCACTGAGAGATATTTCTACCCACCTTTCCAGCCCTGCTTTCCCTGAGTGTGATGGTGAGCGACAATCAAACGAGAGCCGTGCACCTCAGCCGTCAAGGGCCCCACCAGAAGTGAAAAGCTAAATCTCAAGGCACCAGAGATCTTAAACTGTATTGAACATGGCAGCCTTCAGCTCTGAGCCGCAGGAACTGGAGGGAAATGTCCTCACCCGCCTGCACGGGAAAGTGCGTCGTCCCATTTTTCCGAGGAGCAAAAGTTCACTCCAACATGTGTTGCATGGGAGGCGTGCGTCTTTTGGGGGGGGAAAGGGCATGGTGACGTGAGGTACGAGGAACGGTGAAGTGCTCTCGGCTATTTCTTTTTTTATCTCTTTCCTCTCGCACCCAAGTATTTCTGTAACTTGCAAAAGGAGGTCAGGTGTTGCGGCTCTCCCCTGGATGGTTTTTATATCGCACACAGATCCACCACTGTGTTGCTAATAAAGCCATCAAGAGCGTAACCAGGAGCTCCCTGCATGGGCTTAAGCAATATAAGTCACTGCTTCAGAGGACTCTCTTAACTTGGGGCTGGATGGACTGAAAAATCTTCCAAGTTATTCTCTCCTAATTCAAGTCAGCTGAAGCATCAAAATGTCGGGCAGATGGACGAGATCTTTGGCTGGAGCCAGCCTATTTTCTGCTGCTGCTAGGGCTATTACAGTCAACACTTAGAGACTTTTTAAATTCTTTATTTTTATTTTTTTTAAATCAGTGAGCTTTTGAGAAATTAGCCTTTACATAGGCACATTAAAGGAGATGTCTCTGTGATCACTAGTGGGAGAGCCCATGCTCTAAGGATCCTTAACTTGTCCTAAACCGGATTAAACCATGCTACTTATGCCAAAAACATAGTTTTCCTTCTCTCCTTTCCCTCTTTCTTTCTCTTCATATTGCTATTAAGAATTATTAGTTTAAAGACTATGCCTAAAGGATAGTCATTATTACAGTCACTTGGGCAAGACACGGTGAAAATTATTTTCTTCTCAGCTGTGTTTTCTCAGAACTATTAACTCCAGTCGCGCCAATCTCGGGGACGCTGCAATGGGGAGACGCAAGAGAACAAATAAAATAAGCGAAGTTCATACTTTTTTTTTTTTTTTGCCGTAATTTTTATAGTTGAAAAGAAACCCTGCCTTTGCCTCTCGCATCCAGTGGAGGGCAGTTAAGTACCACGATACAGAGCGAAGCCGCCTTGCACCGCGGTGTAAAGCTCTCAAGGAGGCAACCGATGATTGAAATTAGCTGTTCTCTGGCTGTGTGAAATGTCACTTAGAAATACCTGAAGAATT
>VYZM01019502.1:686361-737858 GCA_013398915.1 Dromas ardeola | reverse complement strand
AAAAAAAAAAAAAGGAAGAAATGGAAAGATTTTTAATCTAAACTGCTTTTTTTAAACTGCTTTGTGAGTAGAGCAGGAACAGATCTGAAAGTTTTCTTCAGCAGTTGAGGGGGGAAAAAAGAGTCTTATATCTGTATACACAAGTTTCAAGTGTTTCTTTATTATATGTTACTCAGAATTTCTAGTATACGGATGCTAACGACCAAAGTTCCTGATTTTCCTTTTGCTTCCTGACCTCAAGAGTCTTTAGGTTTTAATACTATACTCATAATTTCAGCATGAAGAATAATTTTTAAAGGCAAATTATCCTTTCTTGATGTCTCAACTGTACCAGAAAGAATAAAACAACTCTCAGGGACTGGGATTACCATGCGAATATAGCCATCATTGAAACTGTGACTAGTTTTGAAATGTTCCCCTAAAAGAAAAATTTAAAACAAACATTCCAATCCGAAACAGAAACCTAACCACGTTGCTCTTAAAAACGGGTCTCCTCCAACTCCCCCAGTTTATAGCACATACCCTTGGGCTATTACAGTCTAGAAAAATCTGAAATAAAACCCACACTGTTTTCTGGGTCTGATCATGCATCACTCGGTCAAAAAAAAAGTTTAGGGCCTCCCAAGAAATACAAGGTTTAGGCCTTCCTGACAGGTGTTGTTTCTTTTTAAAGAAAACAGTCTAGTGCGTCTTTATTGCAAATACATCATTTTTGTTTCATTCCTTTTAAAAGGAATAACAAGTGGATTGAAACAGACGGCTTTAAAAACATTTGCAATTGCAGTTGCACGTAAATATTATTATGGTCAGCATCCTAGTTGTTTTTCACATTAGTAGGGTTATTTACTTTTCAAATTTTATTTGCTTCCCATCACTAGTCTCATGATGCTGCGGTATAAGATCAGGCACAAATAACTGCTTACTCTGAAAATTAAGTTTCTGTAAGTAACTATTTTAAAATGGTTGCTTTTATGTTTACTGCTGAAGGATCTTGAGCACCCCTGCCAGAAAGGAAAGCATTTATTATCTCTCTTTTACAGATGAGGAAACTGAGACACTGTGAAATTAAAAGCTTGGGAAAATTAGTACACAGTAAATTACGGTGTGAATTTACTGTGTACTACCCACCCTGCACGAACTCCTCATGTGGACTGGCAAAGAAAAAGGATTAAACTCCCTTAAATTATCTCACATTTGCCATGGACAGACAGTTACCATGGATCAGCTGACATGCAGCAACTTCTTAACCCGCAGCGAGTCGTTCACGCAGCGAATCCCCTCGGAGGAGAGGAGCGGATTCACGGGGCGCTGTGCTGAGTGGCTAATCCCCTGCAACTTTATGCAAGAGTTTATTAGTCGCTAATTTCCCCAGCTGGCCAGATCCTAAGTGGTTTACCTAAAAATCGCAGAAGGAAATCTCTGGTGGAACTCAAAGACAGACTTGAGTATCCCTGCAGCCCTGAAAGCAGATGCTTTTAGTTAAAAGCAAAATATAAGGAAGAAATAAACGTTGTCCTTTTTGTAGGACAGAGCATCGGCAGGACGTGTCTAGGCAGTGTATGCGTTAAACTGGTGAATTAGAGTGGTGGAATCAGAAGGTGAGTCCTTGTGTTTTAGAACCACCCTGATGTCTCGGGGTTTTTGGCATTAAAGCTGCCTCCAGCATCCTGGCAGCACCCTCTAGCCCAGCCCAGCAAACCTGCAGGAGATCTCTCTGCAAAGCCACACAGCATCCGTCTGTCCTGGGAATGCCGTCAGACACCTCCTCCAGCCCCACGGCTGGGCTGGGTCCGTGCATGCGTTCGGGGCACCCTGCCTGCACGGTAACCTCCTTGCTGAGTCTCCTTCCATCTCAACAGTGCCACTTCTGCAGAGCAGAGCCACCGCACACGGCCACCTCAACCCTGGTCACCGTTCCCCAGCCCCGACAGTGACCTCTGGGCTCGGGAGGCCACCGGCAAGGCTCCGGGAGTGACCTCCTCGTCCTGCAGCATGCTGAACGGCTGATGTTGAAACGACTTTGGCAGGAACGCTCACCATTGTGTCCGACCCAAGCTGGAGAGATGAGCATGTAGGGAGCTGGGACAAGGGTTGGCTGGTGGGAAGACAATTACTGACAAGTTCATTCCACTAATAAACAAAGACATAAATGATGATGCTATAAAGAAGAAGCAGGATTCTCTGGAGAAAGCCCTAGAGAGGCCTAGTAAGGAGGAGAGATGTTTAGACGACAGTTTTACATTACACCACTTTGTAAAATATGTTCTATTTCAGCTCCAAGCTTGAGTCCAGTTAGAGCTGCCACAGGGCGTAGGAAACAGCATGTATTTTAATGCCCCGTGAACAGGAATAGCTGATAACTAGTACATTTAAATGTGAAAAGCAGAACTTTTCTCTGGGGGATGTATTATTTTTTTGTGTGTGAGTGTGGATTTAGCCTTCATAGTTTGCATTGCAGCTATAGCGTTCCACTGGCAGTCATTTATCTAATGACTTACGTCTTTCAGGCTGTGGCAAATGCAGGATAACAGAGAGAAAGAGAGAGAAAGTGGTAGTGTTGGGGAAGTTCTTTTTAATTTGCATCTCAGGGCTGAACCTAGGATCATAAATATACAGAAGTTAGCACCTTCCTAACATCCCTCCCCTATCTTATTTCCAGAGCGTTACAATATGAAAACAATGGGATTAGGGCACTGTATACTTCAATCCCTCTCACCCCCGATCCCCAAAGTAAGTCTAAATAGAGCTGGATTTGCTTCTAGTCCGGCTGAAACTAAGACAAAGGGGTATGTCTGAGATAATTTCCCCCCACCCCCTGTAAAGTTTAATCTTAGAAAATGCCTGTCTGTGCTAGAGAAATGGCTTGCATGCAATATGACAACCCTCTTTTATAGAGGCAAACTGTACTCACTGGGCTCTAATGTTGTAAAAGAAAAAGCTTTACAGGTATAATTAACCTGTGGAATGCCCTTCCACAAGATACTCGTGAAGTATTGGCACTAATACCATCTGTCTTCATAACTCAGGGTTTCAGTGGCCTACTAGCTGAGATCAAGAAGCAATCATCTACTGTGTCCCTTCATGACGTGACTCCGCTGAATGAATTAAGAGGTCGTGGTGACTTTAGTAGTAATGGTAACTGCTGGAGTTGGAGGAGGTTTTGGCTTCGAAGGGAAAATCTGCACTTATTTACAGAAATGAGCAAGAGGGTGCAGCACGAGACCTATGGTGAGGACATCCCAGGCTGCTGCTGTGTGTGGTGAGGAGAGGAAGGTCTGCATGCACCAGGGAAGCCGGTGAAGGAGAAAGGTAGGTCACGGCGGGGGTTTGCCCATGTTCTTCAGCTCTCAAAAAATTAGAAGTTACTAACTGAGATGGTGGATGAGTAGGGACACCAAGTGCCTCAATGACTAGTGCTGATTTGCAAAGGAGCAAAAGTGAAGGTCTAGGTGGTCAGTGTGATCTGATGGCTAGGACTGAGAGATAGACTTGGGCTTGGAGCAGTTTGGTGTTCAGCACAGCCATGCTTCTGATGCATGTGGGAGGCAGCAGTGACTTCATGATACTCAAACAGTTCAGGGATTCATGCACAGAACCTTTGTGGGAGATGTCCCAGAGACCAGAGTGTGTCCGGGGGTTGGTGAGTGCGTACTGGGTGGGGGAAGGACCACCAGATCCCATCTGTTGAATCTGTTTCACTAACGACTCATCTCTAAGGAGAGAAAAGTAGAAGCAGGGATATGGGAGTGAATCTCTCCAGGGAAATGATCCCTGGTCTGAGGATAACGGTGTTTGGGGATGAGCTGAACCCCTGTTGACTGATGCAGTGAGGAACTTCTACAGCGGTACATGCACCCAGCAACACTGGTTCTCAGAAACTTTTATACCAAAATCATGGGAAACATTTGAACTTTAGATGACTCCAGACTTCAGCTGCAGTTTAGTAGGATCTTAAGGCTAGCACTTTATATATATAAGGAATATAAAAATACACATACATAAAAAAAGTATATTATATGTGTGTGTGTGTGTATTTATATGTACGCCTTAGGTTTTTTTTGATTCTGTCAAATAAATTCAGTAGCTCTCTCTTAAGCTAGAACTGGGGGAGACTCTCTTGCAGGAAGAGTTTTGATGGAGCTGTACTAAGCTTTGGGGAATTTGCATCAGAGGTTTTTCAAATGTTTCATTCAAGGCCAGCTTGTCGTTAACCTGAATATTTGATTTGAAGTCATGCTGGTTTCACATGTCACGCTACCCTGGCACTGCGTGAAAGTGGTGGGAGGAGAGACTGGAGGGGGGAACAACCAAGTAGGGAAGGATTTGGTTATCAAAGCAGAGGACTTACATTCAAAAGTAATCGACAGAAGGAGATTACTTCGGCTCATAGTCCAGACAAGGGCTCTATCCCAATAAATTCGACCACTCCCTCATATAAACACAAACACATCCACGTGCATTATCACCTTCATCCAGAGACAAGGAGATGACGCCATCACTTTGCTGCCAACCCGGCCAAGCAGAAGGTTTGCTAAAGCCCAAGTCTCAAGAATATTAATAAAAATAAACGATTTTACCCTTTCTGGTCTTGCTTATAGCAGGCTGCTAATAATGCCTTATGAGGCTGCTACACAGTTCAATCAATAGTTTGATTTTTCTGCCCTAGAGCTGCCACAAACACAGACCCCACGCTAAACCGGCTGAGTGAGGAGCTGGCCGCAGACAGCTGGAGACAGAAGAGGGGAAGTGAGGGATGTGGTGCCTTGTGACTTCTAGGAAACTTGGGCATGGACCGCTCCTGCTGATCCCCATCTGCCACAGCCACTGTCGCATCCCACTGAACCCGCAGATGCTCCTCAGCGCCTGGTACCAGTTATTTATTAATTTCTGTGTCGCCTATGTAAACATTCGGGTTTGACAAAGGGAAAAAGCGATTCGACGTCCTTTGACAGAGGGAGGTTGATTTTCATTCGAGACGGAATGGCTCATTTTTACCTTTTTAGCTCCTGGAAGAGTAAAAAGTGAGAGGTCAAACCTGCATCACCATGACAACCCCTGCAGCGAGGGTTTTTGAGCAGATGAAGGGGAGTGATAATGGAGCTGAAGTTTCTGCCCGTTCTCGTAGTCGCCGGGCTTTCTGTTTTGTTTTTCCTTGTTTCTTTTCTTCAGGCCCTGTAAGGTGTGGCCCTTTGCATTTTTCAGGAGCTGAAGGATAACCTGGCGAGTTTAAAACACTGACATATTCTATTTGAGATCAGTTCTTGGTGTAGCACTGCCTGGATGCACGAAGGGTGTATATAAACCATATAAAAAAGCGAATCATAAGAGCTAGCCATGGAAGATCAAATATCCCCTCAGATGCATTCCCTTCACTACTGTAGGTACAATACGCCAGCAAGTGCAGTCATATTATCAGGTTTGCATCAAAGGGAATTGTCATCTCTGCCTTTCCTGGCAGCGCCTTTGGAGTCCAAAAATAAGCTCAATAAAACAACCATTCTCTGAGGAAAGCAGGCATTGTACTAATGAAGAAATTCAAAATGGAGTGGGGGGGTCTAGGGCGAGACAGAGGGGTTGCGGGTGAAACTGGAAGCTCATTTGAGATGCCGAGCTTGTGCCCTAGTTTCCTAGACCTGCAGAAGAAGGAATGTGTAAGAACAGATTGCAGATAGCTGAGGTTACAGCTACTGAGCAAAACCAAGTCAAATTTAAGTCACACAAACCATCCCCCAAATTCTCTGCTACCTAGAAACTGAGCCTAATCCAGGGAAAAAGAAGCAAAAGAGCAGATTACTCGTTTTTTTAACATCTCTGTTTATTCCAGGTACCTACTATATCTTGTCTCTCCCTTAAATGGGAAGCCTTCTCAGACTGGAATGCATCTCATTTGGCATGCAAATGTAGCACCGAGGATAGGTTGTCCTCAAAGCCCATCTAGAGTCTCCAGATGTTGTCCTTTGAACATCATGTCTCTTCAGAAGTTTTGCAACATCCTTTTTTTACCTTGTTGCGGTTGCAACAAAAAACCGAAACAGAACAAGAAATACTAAATCAGGTATTAGAGTGTCAGAAAAGTTAATTTTGCTGGAATATTTCAGACTTTAGTGAGATCTGTACAGCCATCAGACAGTTACACGGAGAAGAGGAATAGTGAGAGTTAACACTAAAAAAGTTTTGAATGGCTATAAAAATCTCAAGTTGAAGCTGTTCTCTGCGCCCAAAGGATTAAGTTAAAGCTTTTGCTTAGTGGGGATGAATTATTCCATTTTTGCTTAGTGAGGGTTTTCTCACATCTTCTTCCAAAGTGGTGGACATGTCCCTTATGTCAGTATGGAGCTCCACAGCCCATCATCCGGAAAGGCAAACTGCAAAGAAAGAGCATAGCTATGGTCTGTCTGCCACCAGATTTGAAACAATAGCTGCATCAACACATTCACCCAGCAAGAAAGCAGAGCTGGGCTATTTGGACCAGCCATCAGATAAATCAAAGTAAATCTGAGCGATAGTGATATGATGTTGCAATAATAATTCACTCCTCATGCTGATTTAGAAGAGGAAGCCAATTCAGGGTTTCACAAGCACAAGGGCCAGCATAGAGCCCTGTGGGACAGTATGAAAGAGAATAATCAGTTCTCATGGAAAGAAAGTGTAGGTTATCAATTGCATAAAACACAGGCCTGGCAGAGAACAGATGAGATAATTTCTGGAAAGGCCTTGGATTATAATCTGTGCTGATTTATGAACTGCCAGACTCTTGTATTTTAATCAACCAATCTGAAAAATTAGGTTGAATATGAAGCCTCTCTATGTGAGAGGATTGCAGCAACATTAATTTAAACAGGATGTTAGAGTATGACAGAAAATCCAATTTCATCCTTGCAGGGATGGGCCAGAAACCTCAACTTTCCTCTTCCTGCGGTGTGGCTGGGCTCTCTCGAGTCAGATCTGAACTTTAGGTATGGTCTCAGAGAGGGGCAGATTGCCTGTCTGCTGGGGCAGCTCCGGACAAACTCTTTTTGGGAGCTCATTCTTTTAAGACAAAATAATAAATGCCAATCACATTGGCATCAGATGATTTGGAGGCTTTAATTACATTTATTTGATTTTTATTCCCTGCAACTCTACTCAGCCATTTCTAGGCACAGTAGACTCAACGAAACCTGATGTTGTTTTCAATTTTCTAACATCTCTTTGAAAAACAGACTCGTCTCACTGTGGAAATGTTCTGAAAACAAACTGCAGCCATTCTTTCCCCACCAAGAATAATCAAGTGCCAGAGCTTTATTTTCTGCTTTACTTGCGTAATGTTTGGACATAAATGATACCTGGCAATTGTGCTTTCATTGAAATTATATCTTTAATAATGCAGGTAGTTCAGCTGGAGCTCACAGATTTTAATTTTTTAATTTTAAGAAAAAAACTTTCCCATGGCAGTATGGTGCCGAGTCTCAAGGCAAAAACCAGCCTAGGAAAGACCTAGGGACTGGCACAGAAAGTGTGAAATACCACATGAGCTCTGTAAGAACTCAATACAGTATCACCTAACACCTGGGAGAAAGAACCACAAGCAACGCATTTTTCTCTCTCCAGAGCTGTTCCAGCACACCTTTCGTCCATGAAAGGCGCTGGCATGGTGAGAAAATATTGCTGTCCACGGGTTAAAGTTCAAATGCATCACTTGAGTAGATGAGGAGTTCAACCAGGGCAGAATGAATAGCCATTTCCTTCGGGGAGTGATGACTGTGGGGTGGGATGGGGTGGGGAGAGATGTGGGTGTGTGGAGTAGGATGCAGACAGTCACAGCCCTTGTACAGCAATTACCATAAAGATTAAATAAATACAATAGCTTAATTTCACATGGAAGTACACTTTAATTAAGTCTCTGCAGAACAATGAGCGGCTTCCATAAGAGCTGTGAAAATCATCACTAGGGACTGTCCAGAGGAAGAGAGAAACAAACAAGAGAAGGTCCCTTTGTATAGAAAGTATGTACAGGAAGTATTTTGAAAAGCTGTTCCCAGTTAATTTGCCTAGGAAGAATTAATAACAAACTTCAGACTTTTGCTCTGTTTTGATATAAGCCCCACATCCCAGAGTCTCATGGTGCTTACCAGACTGAAGGCAACACAATTCTTTTGCCGACTAATTGCAAGAGCATCACAGTGTATTGTGTGGGATGTGCACCAGTGGGCTTAGCTAGGCTGAAATGCAGTTGCTTCTGGGCTGGAAACTCTTGTGCAATATAAGCCCCAGGTGTATAAGGAAAAAAACTGTTCTTCCAGCAAAGTTCATGATGCATTCCTTATGTTAACGTGATCGGGTACAGAGTCCAGGAGGAGATACTAGGAGACCATCACCTGTAAAACTTCCCTTCATTGAAAATGCATTTGCCATTATTTTCTTTATCTTCCAGTATGGTCAGAGTTCCTAATGCAATGGAAGTACTGCATGAAGATGAACAAATTTGCCATTAACATTCCTACAAACGCCTGGATGCATTGCCTGAGCACAGGTAAGCTTGGCCAAGTTCCTCATCATTCTCTTCCTGAGCCTGGGATGTCCAACAGAGGACAGTTCAGCTGCTGGCATCACGTCAGCCACCCTATGACTTGCGACGAGTTTGAGCTCAATAACACCTGCAGAACAGGTACCTTCATTGCAAGGACAGAGTTGAGACATTCCCTAAACCCTGGCCAGATACAAATCTTCACAGGGTGCATGTAAGAGGGCAGTTTGATGATCAGCTTGTTGTTTCTGAAGCGTGATTTTGCCTTGAAGCTTGGATGACTATTGAGTTTAAATTACCAATGGTCTAATTTTTTACCTCATAATAGACTACAGAGGTTTTTTTTAATTATTATTATTAATATTCTTTTTTAAACCTTTTATCGCTTTAGAGACTGCCAACCGATAGCTCTCAGCTATGCAAGGCTGAGGCAGGTTAGACCCAGGGAAGCACAAAAATCACTTGACGCTCATCTTATATGAAGGTTGTAGAGGCTTTTTTTTGTTTTTATGCAGCCAGGTAACATGGCTGGGCCCAGCTCCATGGCTGTTGTCTTGGGCATGACTGCACTGCAACCAGAAAATCGTTACAACCAGACAATCAGCCCTCAGCGCATCCAAGTTTCTGCTGTCTGTTTGAAAGAGGGTTGAAGCACTTGGGGAGGTTTAATCGAAATCTGAATACCTGTGACTGAAATTGGCTCTCTGTGATTATTTGTACAAGTAAATCTCTGCTTCTTGCAAATTCCCCGAAATCAAATGCCAGCCTTGTATGATCATTTTTTAAAGGAGTAAATATTTGTTGAAAATTCTTTACTGTATTAATTTTACTGTCCCTTCTCTCAGGCAGCCCTGGTAGGGATGGAGGGACTCCTGGTGGGCATCAATCAACCTAGGGAAGAGGGACCAAAATAGCTGATTACTTGGTCCACAACATGTTATCCTCAGAATGAAACCCAAACTTTTCAGGTAGCCAGGCAAAGCTCTTAAAATAGCTAGTTTTCCCCATACGTCTGCATATCCAGCTAAAGTCTTCCAGGAAATGATCCTTATATCAACACTAGGTACGTCAGGTACAGGCATTTTAAGCAGGAGGCAGTTTAAGCACAGTGCTGCATATTTCCATGTTTTCCTAACCCCCACTTGAAAGCACATCTGCCAGTACGTGAGTTATAACTTGACAGTCATCCACCACTGTTTTTTTAGTGCTGTATAATATTGTCAGTCCCTGTTGCTGACCTTTTTTTTTCTTCTCTTTTACTTTCTCTCACTTTTTTTTTGGTAACCCTTTTGCCTTCTTTTTCCCTGCTCAGACCCATTAGCAGGATGTTGTGCAATATGGTGCTTGTCATCTGTTTCAAAGACACAGTGATGAGATACAGGTATGCCAGATGGATAAACCTAGTGTGACTAATTATTGTGTATTTGCCTTTAATTATTATCATTTATTACCAGAGAAAAGACAATAGAGGTTCCCAGACTCGGAAGGGAATGTCGGCAGAAGGGGAATTTTTTTCTTTCTTTCTTTTTTTTTTCTTTTTTTTCCAAGAGACTGGCACATCAGCAAGAAAAGTTTTCTTCCTGGGGAGAAATACAAGCAAACATCGAGATAAGAGGAGTCAACGTGGCCCATGCAATACTCTGCTTTCCCTACACATAGTCGAGGATCAGATATCTCACAGGTAATAAATAGTTTCTTTGTAATTATAGAACAGCTATTCTCTTGCTTGAATGTCCATGCAGGGCATAATAAACATATAGATATCCTTCAGTCATCTGCATGGGTGTCCACCAAGGGATAAAGGGTAGCCTTCTGTCCTCTCTGGTCTGCTCCTGGGAGATGTGGACAGCCCTGGCTCTGCCCTTCTGGCACCAACAGAACGGGGAGACGTCTGGGGTGGGTATAAACAGGAGGTCAGGTGAATGCGAGAGGAGGTTTACAATTGATCCATAAGCCAGATTTACATTACCTGCTCTGTGGAGAGGTGAAAGCTGAGGTCCCCGAGCTGCAATTTTTTAACAAATTAGGCCCAGGGTGGCAAATGTTGTCAAAGGATTCTGTGCCATCAGGCTGAATCCTCGAGGTTTTGAATGCAATTTGCCTCCATATCTGACCTTAACATGTAGGATTTCTACAGTCTTTGGCATAGACGGAGATTTTCCTCTTTTAGGTATTATAACCTTAATTTCAATTGTTTTTCTCACAAACACACAAATTATAAACGTGTTTTTATAAAACAAACAATTTAAAACAAAGATGATCAGAGGGCTGAAGCGCCTCTCCTATGAAGACAGGTTGAGAGAGTTGGGGTTGTTCAGCCTGGAGGAGAGAAGGCTCCAGGGAGACCTTATAGCCCCTTCCAGTACCTGAAGGGGGCCTACAGGAAGGATGGGGAGGGACTCTCTATCAGGGAGTGAAGCAATAAAATGAGGGGTAACGGTTGCAAACTGAAAGAGGGTAGATTTAGATTAGATATAAGGGAGAAATTCTTTACGGTGACAGTGGTGGGGCACTGGCCCAGGTTGCCCAGAGAAGCTGTGGCTGCCCCATCCCTGGAGGTGTTCAAGGCCAGGCTGGACGGGGCTTTGAGCAGCCTGGTCTAGTGGGAGGTGTCCCTGCCCAGGGCAGGGGGTTGGAACTGGGTGATCTTTAAGGTCCCTTCCAACTCAAACCTTTCTATGATTCTATGAAAGGAGATATTTCTGTTGCATCTCAATAGGCATAGGACGGACACTTCCCTCAGCTCAGGACCCACAGCTTGGCATGCTGGTCTATTTTGAAGGCTAGAAGTTTGACAACGGTAGGAAACTTTTGGAAATCTTAATACTGCGGTCCCTAAAGCTGCTTTCAGTTTACAACTGAATCATCTATAATTTGCAAGTGCAAGTAGGATTATGATGGCTCATAAGACTGATCTTCTTGCTTATGGGGCACAGCACTTTAATTTGGAGCAGCCACACTGATTTGATAAACAGATTGAGGAAGAGCTTCAGACTTACTCTTTAAAATTCATAAGGATCTGCTTTAGTACATTTTACACTGGTATTTTTAACATATTTGCTCTATGGTTAAATTGCATCATAACCTAGAGGAGCAGTCATATACCACAATGTATCGTAGATAATACAAGCCATAATCAATGTGGCCAGGCTGCTGAAATATTTCTATATATAGTGTTTGTCAGACAAATACACGCAAAGACATTAAATAAACAAAGTCCGTACATGGATGATTTGCAAACAGGAGAAAAGGCTAAATTTGCCACTGTTTGCTCTGAATAGCTTACCCAGATTACAGGCCAATTTTGTTTTGGACAGAAATATTTTCCATCACAGAGTCTGCTTAAAGTCAAAAGAGTACTATTCCTTTGGCCGCAGGATGGGCTGAAGGGCCGGGTTGTATTTTGGGACTGGCAGCTCTGACCGTCTCCCTTTAACCCATTTGAACGCAGTTTGATTGGGACTTGACTGAGCACTTAATAGTCTGTGATTGCCTTGATTGTGGACATCTACTTTGAAACCAAATGCAATGTCATTATTATATATCAAGAAAAAACTGCCCCCGATCACTAAAAATATTGCATTAAGTTGGCAGACTGAGAATTAACTATGCAGAATCAGCCTAATGAAATAACTTGCCTTTGGTTGCAAGAGCCTTCATCATTCCTAAGAAGATTTAAAGCTAATCTGACTTGGAGCTGTTTCAGTCCAATTATTTTTCGGCAATTTTTTGGGCTTTATTTTTCTTTTCAGCAGCATTATTCAGTCTTGACAATTTTTATTTTGTTAATTTTTTGCATATGGAGTAAATGGGAAATCAGTTCAGAACCATTCTTAAGTAGAAATAAAATGCCCTGTAATCCAATTTTGATCAAAATTCGTCTTTGCTTTTCAGGGACCAACCAGCCCATGCAGTTATCTCCGCACTGCACAGAGTTGATAATAAAGCAAAGTAATGCTCGTATTCTTTTCCCATCGCACGTGGCAGGAACGGGGCATTGTTCAGCTGGAGAACAATGCACGGTTCCCCCAGCGTGTGGCAAAGCAGCAGAATGGCAAGAAGATGATTTCTCCCTGTGCTTCTACTTTTGTTTCTCAAACCTCTACAGGTCTGAAGTAAACCTTTCTTTCCACCTCTATGCGGGTGGTTCTCTTCCCTGGAAACCTTCCCGTCTCCCTCTCCTGATGCCTTGTGTTCAAGGAAGATAGCTCACTACTGCAGCGCCTTTCCCAAAAGCAGTCGTGAGAAGGAGAGACAGATTCAGCTGTCTTCTCAGACCTGTTTTACCTTCCACTTCAGTATCCATTGCCTTTTGGTTTTGCACAGATAAAGGAGCCAAAATACATCACAAAAATACAATCCCTTTCCAAATAGCGACTGCACAAACAGGCCTTATATCTCTTATATGGTGCATGGAGGTATTCCATGTTCCATGATTTTTTGCTTTATGCTGGCTTCAGTAATAAGTTTACTTAACTTATTAAATAACTCCAGCTAAGTTCCTAACTGGTTTTTATTGCAGAAGCAATACCTCAAGGAAGCCTTTCGCTTTTTGTGTGCAACATCAGCAAAATTGGTGGCTTTGACATGGTTGTTTTCAGTCCATTCCTCCTGTAAATGTCCTTCTTCCTTCCCACCACTCATTTCCTCACCAGCTCCTCCTAGCTATGGGACAAGCTTTTCTCCATGTTCATTTTTCTCTGACATCAGTTTACTTCTCTCCGTTTTCAGAGTTCCTATGTTTATGTTCCTTGTGACTTGTGGTGTCTGTGTATTGATGTTGCTTCGGGTAGATAAGCAGTGGAGAGAAAATAAATGGGTTGAGGAACTCTGGGAACAGTAGTTGGAGTCGTAAGTGGGGGGACAGGCAGTAGAGAACAAGAATGGGAGGAGGGCAATTGTTTGGTCCTTAAAAATCTTTGGTCTTCACTCTTATATTAATGGAATGTGACCATTAGAGAGATTCCTTTTCTTCAAATTCACTCCGAACACTATAAAATATATACATTCATATACAAATACTGCCAGTTTTTTCTTGTCCAGGTTAAGAGTAGTTTTAAAAATGTTTTGTGATTACAAACACATGATTCAGAACCGATAGCATGTATACAAGGTCTGTTGTTGGAGAGGATGCCCGGATCTCTGAGATTTTAAGAACTAGGGCAAGTTCCACCGTGAAATAATGAAAATAATTCAATAGTTCAAATAATGAAAAAGCCATTTGTTCCAATAGCAGCAGGTACAGGAACCCTTGCAGATTTTATGTGACTAGATTGGGCTGGTTGCATTCATATGGACATCTCCCAGCAAGGTGTCAGTCATTGTCCCCCACCCCCCAAAAAGGCCAATAGTACGAATTACGTTGTAATGCAAAGGGCATTTTCCTAGGAGGAGGCAGAACACTGAATATCAAAAAGTTTAATCAACTAATAGAGTTTATTTTCCAGCATATCATCCAACCACATGAACCACATTGGCTTCTGAGCCTACAGGATTCTTCAAAAAAAAGTTATAATGAAGGACTCCACTCCTGTGTGCAGCAGGGCTGCACTCAGAGGGGAGCTTGGCTGCATATGTGAGTCTGGGTTGTCACCTAAAACCATTATTAGCTGGAGGGATACGTTGTTAAATAATCATCTCAACATTATTGACAACTGCCAATTGTCCCCAAAAGGGAAAGTCAGGAGAGGTAAGACATCAGGTAAGCGTTAGATGTGATTAAATGCAACCCTCTGGCACCCTCCCAAGACACATTGCAAATGTCTTCTCTTCCTTGGTGGCAGGAAGCACCCATGCTCATAACTAAAGGTTATAAACTTTTCAAAGAAATTGGGTTGTCCTTCCAAGTTACCTTTATTTTCAGTTATCCCTCATTAATTACCTTCTTGTTTGTGTCTGTACTTCTCAATACATCTTGCAGTTTCTTGGCGCTTCACCCTTTCTGTTTTCCTCACCATCTAGCCTTAGAGCATTCCTCTTTTTCTTTCTCTCCAAAAATCTCCCTGCTGGTATTTTCCATGAATCCATCTGCATTGAATTATTTATAGATACAATAAAGTCCGCTTTTGTCTAATGTTTATTTTCTTTAATAACAAGAAACATGGGGAAAATGTTCCAAAGAACCGAAAAAGGACTTGACTTTTCCTGGACGCTAGGCAACGGTAGCCAAAAAGTACAAAACAAGCTGTAGGATGTTCGTAAGATGCCTTCTAAAAATAATAATCTTAGTACATTGGTATCTTATGTGCTTTTTGCATTCATTATATTTCTCAAATCTGAGGCTTTGTTATAATGCTGTCATGTCACTCTAAAGGCTCTAATGGACAACGAGTTACTATGGAGGCAACCGGGAGCAATAAGCAGATGGATTACTGCTGGTGGACCCAGATCTCTGCTACCTGTTTTCCTTGTCCTAAGTGTTTTAAGTAGGTCATGGAGGTCTCTTATGCTGGTCATTCCTGAACAGTGGCTTTATCTTGTATCTGGTGAAAACTAGAGCAAACAATATATCTTACTTAATGAGTCATTGCTAGTCCTTTGTTACCTTTTACTGCTTGTTTGAATTTTCTTTTCATGAAGATTTAAAGGCTTTTCCCATCTCCTTTTCCAGTGGAGGGTTTATGTTGCTCATTTGCTTCTTTCTTCCCTTCAATTATGCATGTCATGCAAGCATTTCCCCTTGAACACTTTCCAGCTCCCCCCCACCCCATACCTCACCCCCTCCGTGTCCTCCCCCTCGTTTACACAGCTCCATTCTACATGGTGTTTCCTGCACTGCCTACACTAATTGCGCTTAGCATGGATGCGGTGGGGGAGGGAGCGTGGAAAGGGAGAAGGTAAAGAAAGGACTTTTGAGGAATCTGGGTGAGTTAAAACCGGAGACTCCTCTGCACACGTGAAAGATGGAAGGCATAAAATAAGCAGCAGAAGGAAGGGGAGAAAGGAACAGATTAAAGACCAGGCCCACGGTGACCAGAGACAGCCTCAGGGTGGGGGAATGTTTGTTCTTATCTCTTTGGAGGGAGCAAGGAGGGACCTGGAAGCTGCAGAGATGGGAGCTCAGGAGACCTGGTCACTGATCTCCACTCTACCCTGGCGCAGAAGCCGGAGGGTAAGGCTTATGGAGGGTAAGTCTTATGGAGCCCTCATTCCCACCTCTCCTGGCAGAAGGCTATTCGGCATATGGGGGTGGATAGATTGTTTTTCTCACTCATTCTGTTTCCTTCCCTATTCCATACCCCTTGACCACTCATTCTGTTGCAACTGCTTGTCTAAAACATGTCTTCACTGCCTCTGCCCCCACTCCAATTCTTAAACCACAGGAAAAAGTAGGGCGCTGACACCACAGAAACGGCGTGCTGCACACGTCGGGGCCGTTCTTGCAGGCTGGGGATGAAATCTGCCTGGAGGACTTGCAAAGTTCAGTCCCTGCGCTCCCCGCAGTGTGTTATGGCTGTGAAAACCGCCTCTTTCTCGGAGCAGTTTTTGAGCTTGAGTATTTGCCTCAGAAAGAACAAACACACACCATCAAACAACGTAAGGAACAAACAAGCCCTCAGAGACCGGCAGCTCCCCAAATCAGCACTCAGTACTCTCTGAAACTTCACTCATTTGGATTCAAAGGCACCTGGATGCACAACACTTGAGCTAGAGAAACTGCACATCTGTGGTCTGTACTTCCTTATGTATTTATTTATTTTCCAATCTCACACCTGCCTACTTTAGCTGATCTCTAGCTATCAAATTGTGATGGAGCAAAAGTAATAAAATGCCCGTAGGATAGAAAACCCTGCCTGAAGTTCTCCCATAGCTCAGACAGACCTAGAAGATGCACAATTCAATTAAAAGGAATACAAAGTTTTTCTCTGTTCACCTTGCCATTTTCCCCTTCTCTTCTGTGTATTTCATATGTCCATATATATATATAAATAAATACACACACACGCACGCGCATACGCACATACACGCACAAACCCACCCCTCCCCTTTCCAATCCTTCCTTTAAGGTTTAATTTAACAATAACATTTGCGATCGGGGTCCTGAGCATCTCAAGGGCATTGCGCTTGAAATTGCACACACTCCGCACCATTTATCATAGCCTGACATGTGTCATGTTCCAGACTGCAGCTCCAAGAGGTTACAGCTCACGACTGCTCCTTTGTTGATCAGCTGCCGAGACAACTGAGGCACCTTTCTTTCTTTTTTTCTTTCTTTCCTTCTTTCATTTTCTTTTTTTTTTTTATTATTAAAGCTGCACCGTCCTCTTTTCAGAAGGTTCATTCTGACACAATAGAAAAAGCAAACAAATTCTTCTCCACTCTCTGCAGTCTCCCCACCCGATCTTCATCAGCACCAATTCAGATCACATTTACCTTGGGTTTGATAGGATAGCCTGTGCTGGTTAATATTACCCCTTAATATTGACTGTAAGATGGATAAACTATTTTCAAGGTAGTTCTCTGCCTGAGGGGAAGAGCAGGGTGCTGTTAACTGCTAAAGATACTGGGGACAGTGGTAAGGGAGTCCCAAAGTGCTTTCACGTGGCAAAATCCGGGCTTGCCAAGACAATGAGCTTCTTCCGTTGCTGAACTTCAGCTCCACAACTTTGGGGAAATTAATTTTCTCTTCTCTAGAGCTTCTGCTTCGTTTACTCCGTCCCTTCTCCTTTACTTCCTTGGTGCTTTGCAGAGCTCTTGCTGAGCGCAGAGCACCTGAGCATGTATCTTTGCAGAAATGATACGTACAGCAAGTCAACAAACCAGGCTGTTTATAAAGCATATTGACAAGAGCCACTGAATTGCATTCATAAATCACTTGTAGATCTTACTTCTGCCAGTCTTCACCCTGCCAATCAACATTCGTACAGGGTACGGGTGTCATTGCAACTTAGTGTGTGAAGGATGCAAGGTACTATTGATAGAAAGAAATGGGGTTTGAATACCGGTCAAAGATCTGAACAAAAGCAGACTTTGCTTTGTATTTTTCTGCTTTCTAAAGAAGGTTGGCATGTCAGGCGAACTAATAATTTCTTTTTTAACCATTTATAATGAACAGGACTTGAAGGCAAAAAATACTGAACTGGAGCTGATTTCTCCATTTCCTCTCCCTGTTGCCATGTTCAGCTCTGTCCTGGAAGATTTCAAGCCCGAATGTTCAGGTCCCAAGTCTGGCTGTGTTTTGGAATGATATTTGATCTTTCAGATTCCTCTTCTACTCTGAGCTCTAAATCATGCAATGTTTGTCACCACCTGTTAGCATCAAGCACAGCCTCTGCAGACACAGTTGGAGTTGTGTATCTTCTCTCACTCTCTGAGCTCTTGTTGATGGATATTTTTGGAGGTTTCCTTGGTTTAGAGGCTCTTGATTAATCAGAAGTGCCAGATGGGAAGGTTCAACTACTACCGCCATTTATGTGTCACACACTTATTAGATTCACAAATGGAGGCTTTTCTTGCCATTGACCAGCAAGATTTCCCACTCCATCCTTCTTTATATGTTTGGTGCAGCCACCCATCTCGAGCCTTTTTTGCCTTCCAGTTGAGCATGCTCCTCTTTAGCACCCTAGCCAGAATAGCGCTTTGCTGTCTGAAGGACTGGTCATTTTCTCCCCCTTTCTCAAGGGGAGGAAAGTCCAGTTTCATGGCTGTAGCTATGTAGGGCCACATTCACAGCATCCTCTCTTACCTGCTCCCAGGCTCAACACGGGGCCGTCTCTCCGCTGCCTGCAATGCACGTTCCCCTTGCATTGCTTCTTGCGTTCCTGACCTTGACTCATGCTTCATCCCTGTCCTCCTGCTCTGCCAGCACCGAGGCACCTGCCCGGCTCTGCGGGGATGATGTAGTGCGACCAGCTGGGATGGCGTAAAGCAACGGCAGGACTCGGCCAACTTTCAGTCATGTAACTCTCCCTGTCCTGGGGAATGCGACCACCTGCACAATCTCACCTTCCCCCTGCCCCGCTGAAGGATGGAAGAGGTTTAGCAAAAGTAGGACAAAGCACAGAGCGCAGCCACACATAAAGGCAGCGACCACCATAAATGCTGCCGCTCCATCAGTTTGCCACCCTAAGCAGCCGCCTTCCTGTGTATGCCTGCCCCCAAGCAGCGAGGAAGCTTTATGCTGCTGGACTGTACAGTCTTGAACGAATATAATGCCTGCCCACAAGTCCTAGCGAGACTTCCTGAGGATATTTAAGAGGGCTGGAGCCACCTTATTTCTGGAGGGGCTGTGCCCAGGGTGTGCCTGTGCCTCACTCTCTTTTTAGGACAGCTGTTCCCATGAAAGCTGCTGCGGTGTTTTAATTCCTAGCTCCAGACCGCATAGGGGCCAGTCTAGCCCCCAGCGCTTTTAAATGGAAGATGAATAATTTTAAGGGTATTTTGTGGATTTGTAAGGAGGAAGCAGGGAGGCTGCATGAAGTAAAAAAAGAAGAGTGTTTGCTACAATCAAAACTAAAAGTAAAAAACCCTCTTGGCCTTCCTCCTCCATCGAGAGATATTCTCGTCCTAATATTGCTCAGAAATGGAGTCCCTTTGGGCTGGGAGTAAAAGGGATACACAGATACTCCGAGTGTGATAGAAAAACGACGAGGAAAGCAGCGGACATAGCAATCAGGCAAGCGGTCAGTGTTTCAGCTGAGACCATCCTCTGAATATCTCAACCATGAAGTAGTGCTAAGAGTGGGTTCAGAATTGGCTGCACATCCTGGTCTCCCTGTGGAAGGAAATATGGCTAGAGCAGCCTCTATTTATTGGGATGGCATTGGGGGGATGCTGGAAGTTAATTGGCTCCTCGGATATGGAGAATAAAAGTAACCTTGGGTCCCTCTGCTTGTAAAAGAAGGAGATAACCACCAAGCCAAGCAACACATAAATAAGAGGAGAAACAATAATGACTGAAAAAAAGTATTTAAATGCAATCAGGCAGAGCTGCCTGAGATACCAGAGGAAAGAATAACGACATGTGTACAGTAGACACAATGCAGATTACAATTTATAACAGGATACAGGATGGAGCCAGCACTTGATTAGGGGACCATGTTACAAATTTTTCAGCATATGTCCTATGTTTTTCTTTGCCTTGGCATAGGAGGCTGGGCACTGCTGGTAAGTAAATCAGATCGTCAGAAAATGCCCATGTTGATGAGAATTGCAGGATCCAAGGAAATTAACTTGACTTGTATTTTAGACAATTCTGCCATATCCATTCCTTGCCCAGAGCTGTCAACTGGGAAAGAGTTGTGCCTGCTTAGAGCTTTAATCAGAGATAAAAATTATCCCTAGTTCATGAATATGTTTATCATGAAGATATGTCAATGGCAGAGAATAGCTTCTCAGCATACAGTTCTGCAAGTCTTACACTAAAATATGTCATGTACTGAAGTGTTTTGTTCTCTGCATGACACCTTCATACTCAACTCATTGTCCAGCTCATGCCCAGACACACACACAGAGCCTGGGCAAGGGGAAGTCCTCCAGGACGAAACACAGGGAGCTTCTGCTGATGAGCCTGAAGGGCCTTAAAGCTCCTCAGGTGTTTGCTTGCTGTGCCTTGGCCACGTATGAACCAGTCGCCTGATTTCCAGGGAAGCGGTCAGGAAGGAAATTTTCACTCGTTCCGATCACAAAGGCTGCTGGGGCTCCTTCCATCTTCCTCTGTAGCTTAAGGCTTGGTCTCCCTCCTGGATCCGCATTCACAGCTGCGTTCCCTGCTGTTGTCCAGACCCGACGCTTCGGCACGGCTCTTGACCATTAATACCAGTAAGTTGTGCTCTCCAGTGGGGTGGGAGGAGGTTGTGATGTGCTATTTCTTGTGAATAGTCAGGTTATGATAAAGGGAAGCAGTCTCCACGAATAGAGAAATCCTTCCACTTCTAAATGTCTTTTCCATGCCAGCCTGGTAACTCCACAGCCCTCGGAGTATTCTAAATTAAAGAAAGCAATACCAGAGCGACAACAAAATCAGGAACGTGAATGGCACACTAGCAAAACAGAGAGCAAATGGCTGACAGGGGATGTTTATATGTCGCGTGGTGTTATTTTGGCTGCTCTACTTGTCCAAATCCCCCTAGAAAACAGAGAGAGCACAAGCAGCTAAATGAAGGCTCCTTGCAGGGCCGGGGCTTGCCGGATCCCGACGTGTGTGTGCATACCGGCGGGGGCGTATTTGTGTGTGTACAGTGGGGAGGAGGGAAGCTTGTCACTGTGTTTTCTTTTCTAGACAGGCATAAGCACCCCTGTTTATTTCCAGCATGCCATCTAAATTCAAAATTAGCATAAGCTGATGATGTTAATTGATTTATATGCATGCAGGCAGTGCTTTATCAAAGGTAGAGGGACATAAGGTCATTCCCCTAAGGGCCTCCAGGGAACAAGTACCCATCTGAGATAATATTAAGATTGGCATAGTTGGATATATAACTGCGTCCAAGTATGAAGAAATTGAGTTCTTTTTCATTAGCAAAAAAAATAATTTTCCTATTAATATTGTAATTCTCCTTTTAATAAAGGCTGCCTTCATCGAGGTCTAGGAAAGTGCCCTCCAGGTCCACCAAGGGGTGGCCTGGGCTGCAGCTGGCAGGCTGGCTGCCTTCCCAGAGAAGGGAAAAGTCGCGTTGAATTGGCCATCTGAGCAAGGCTCTAGGAATTTTGTTCCCGTCAGGTCAATCTACCGCAGCCATTGTGGAAATATCAGACCACTTACTTAGAGGAGGTCAGCGATGACACCAAGACAGTGGGGACCGACAAAAAGTTCTCTGCTTTCTAAGGAAATTTTATAAAAAATATTTGCCCGGTATCCCCCAGAGTTGTACCAAGACTGGAGACAGAGGAGGGCCTTGGCTTGCCAGAAGCAAAGGAGGAAAAATATATCCCTTCTTGCACTGACACCACCTTAGAAGTGGAGGAAAGGAGAGGGGACAGTCGCTAATATACTGTGCCCAAATTGTCTTGCTATCACTATCGGTTTTCACTATCTATTTTTAAAAAACCTTAATCTTTGCTAAGTGTGAAAATGGGCTTATCTGAACTGACAGTTATTTCTTCATTTTTTCCTTTTCCTTTTTTTTTTCCCTTGTGTAGGTTTGGGGGAGACAGAAGTGAAATCCTCTGAAAAAAAAGTGTTTCCCTTTTGTAAGCGAACCTCCCCTGGCTGACAAATTGGGAATTTTGCCCTCCCTAATGGGACCTGCAGTATCTGATTGCTCTCTGACTAAGTAGGAGCTCGAGGAGGCCACCGTTACACCAAACAATCCCATACATCAGAGGCCATCCCTTTGAATTCAATGGCTTTACTGGTGCAAAGAGAGGATATTGGAAACTTAGTCTTAAATCACACCTTTCAGGTAATAAGCAGCAATGAATGGAAGAGAAAAGGAAGCAGGAGGCTTATAGGATTTAAGGAGTTTCTTTTGAAAAAGGAATCCACCCCGCTGCTGATGGCCAGATGCTCATGTGTGTCTGGAGATGTGCAAATAAAGCAGGGTGTAAAGCTGTTAGTGGTGGTTCACAGCAACAGGCTAGCTCCTGTCAAGGAAAAGCAGGTTAGGTAAACTTTTCAGGTGTTTGGAGGTGAATCTTTTCATTTGTGCACAGCCCTGGTTTGACCCAACTATTTCACATCATTACCAATTGCTTTGTTCGTACGTATCAAACTTCCTTCTTGTGCTTTATTGGTTTCTGCTCTTGCTGACCTCTTCCAGCAGTTTACTTTCTAACATCCTGAAAGCTTCATCATGACTGTTCAGCACACCTCACCCAGAGCTGAGATTAAAAGTTAAAAAAGAGAAAGAGTGAACACAACAGGAGAGAAAACAGAAGAGCTTTTGGCAGCAGCCTGGTGACACTCTGGGGTAAGTGAAATGGGATGGGTAACCACCTGGAATAATGGCAGCGGGGGAAAAAAAAAAGAGAAGAAACTCAAACAGCAGGGCCTGAGCAAGAGGATTAGTGGAAACAGCAAGCTGAGCAGACCTCGGGAGGGGAGAAAGGCAGAAAGTCTGTCTATTTGTCTCAGCTCTCTGCGCCAAAGAGAGACGCTGAGACCTGTTAAAATAGAAAATGGGCTCGTTTAAATCACAACACTGGGCCCAGCTATCTTGTATCCAGCGGCTGCCTCTCTCCTGTACTAAAAGTCTGCTCAGCTCCAAGGGGCAAGAGCAGTCCCAGGGATATCTGCAGTGAGGGCAGGAAGGTGGAAATCAAACAGGGGGAGAGGAGGGAGCGTCTGACTTCAGCAGCTGCAGGACACTGCTGTAGCACAGCCTACACAGCATCAATAATATCCTCCCTCCATAGGTGCTACCTTGTGCCCCCTTCCTGCGCCCTAGACTACGGGGGACAGAGGGTACATCGGTCTGGCCAAGGATCACTCAGGCTCAGCCCGGGACCTTCTGCCTCTTCTATTCTGGGAACTCGCAGCGGGGTTATGTTTAGGCTGCCTAATCAGAGCGTTACTGCCATTGGTGGAGGATAAACATTTTATTCAGCATAGGGAGGCTGAGATTTGGGAGCCTGGCTCCGTTCTGAACAGGAGTGACAATGGAAACATTCAGTACTTATGCCAGGAAACATCACAAGATTCATTTGGTGTCAATAAAAGAAAAAAAAAATGTTTTGACAAAATCAGAATATTTTGCTTGGGATTTTCTTTTCTTTTTTTTTTTTATTTATTTTATTTTTAATAATTCTCTAGTATATGATAGAAAATTAAAATGTAAAACCAAATACTGTGTCCCCTCAAAACGCTGGCATAGGTTTTTTAGCACAGTCAGAATCTTTCCTCCAGTTTTCCTCTAAAAAGAAGCACTGGCAAAATCAGTTTGATGTTACGAAGTGTTTCAATGTTGATGGAGCCACCTAACTAATAGTCAGGACAGACTAAAGATCGACCGAAGAACCTGACCGCTAGGTGTTCATCTCTAAAGCTAACAGCTAAATTTGCGAAATTCAGGCTTTGCTTTGCGTTTACAGTACCATGAAGCGTCGTAAAGTTCAGCAGTGGTTGGATTAGGTTTGAGCAAAACCGAGAGATGTAATGTTAAAGTAGAAGGAATTCCAGGAAAGAGTAAGTGGAGGTCTATTTTATGAAAATACCAAATACGTGGCTGCCACTGCAGCTGTATGAGGTCTCCTAGCAAAAGACAATATGTACTTTTTTTTAAAAAAAAACCCCGTTCATTTGAAAACAATAGGAGCATTTGACCTGTACTCTTTTTTTCTTTAAGTATATATTTTTTTTTTCTGTGTACATTCTGCTTTTTTTATAATGCTAACGAAGAATTAAATTTCTACATCTTCAGACTAATGACCCTCATCAAGCCTATTTTAACAATTCCTTCCCAACCTTTCCAAATCACTGCCTCGTGTTTAGGAGACACAGAGAAGTTTAGCTTCCATGTCTGCCTGTGATATTTCTACCAACTGTAGATTTGAGCAATGCAACGCTATGTCCCAGGGTACATGTCCTTGACATCTTTGGTTCTTTTTGTGGCTATCTCATAATTCATGCAAGTGATGCCATACAACTGTAGGTTTTTCATGAGGTCATAAAAGTGATTTATAGAGGTTTTCCCATAATCTCCAAGCAAATTAAAGAAGGTTGATGGAGCTATGCAACTCACTGTTGCCTCAACAATGGTCTCATTCAGAAATGACACTGAACAAGATTGAGGTATTAAGATATCAAGAATGTCCTTAAGAAGCCTTGTCTGTCTGTAAAAAATGTGATGCCTACAAGCCAAGAAGGCTCGTTACTTCTATAAACTGTGTTGATTTTAACCATGGTATCTACCTTAAGATTAGTCAGGTATTTATTTCCTTCACTTTCTGCTTCCAAATGCGAAAGTCTGATTAATCTGTTGCAGATCAGCACTTGGGGAAAATAATTTGAGGTTAATCTGCTTTCCCTTCTGACATATTTGAAGTTTAAGTTTAGCCGTTCTTCAAACAGTGGGTTTTTTTGCTTTTTGGCTTTTAAAATAATTTTACAATAGAGGAAATATTCCAATAAATGAAAATTCCAATTCCAAAATTTCAATAAAGGAAAAATTCTACACACACACATACATATATATATAAACCTACATATATAAAAAACTCTGTTTTTATATATATTTTTATATATATATATATATAAACTATTTAAAATATACACATATAAAAACTAAGGACAAACACCAAGCTACCCTATTTCCAAACTGTTAGAAGTGGACATTTCAGAATTGTGGGAACTTTATTCTTCCATCTTTGCTTCTGAAGCTGTTTGTGAAGCACTTGCATTTTGACAGAACTGTATAGTCCAAGAAAATGAGCTTTCACTAAACTGCCTCCAACTTCAATATATGCCCTGTGTCAAACTCCGAGAAGGCTTGGATGTAGTTCCAGTCTTTCTGGCTGGGGCTGAGTGCCAATTATGCTGCACCCGATGGCCTATAACTGTCTTTTTTTGCTTCTGTGAATATCACATTTCTAGTTAAAATCTTCAGGATAGCTTGCAAACTATTTGCTACTATTGCTCTGGAGTTGAAAGTAACCTTGAAAACACTTCTCTATGGTAGTAATCGAGGTGATTCTTCCATCCTTTCTCAAAAATGGTGGTATATCGTTCCTATCTTTCCTCCTCAAACTCTCCCCAGCAGGTTTCTGAAGACCTTTTCAAGGTAGGTGTTATCCTTTTTTTTTAATATTTGAATATTTCATCTCAAACTTCACAGGGAGACGACTATCTCCCAAGTGCATGAAACCAGCCAGGAGTGTTTTATATGTCTGTTCTAAAGCATTTGGTGAAATCCGTCCTGTGATTATATATAAATAAAGAAATACTTTTTTAAATCAACCCTTTATTGGAATGAGTGGGCCTTTTAGAGGAAAAAGACTACAAAGATCATACACAAACCAAGAGAGATCTAAGGTGAGAAATTCAAGTACTTTAAAGAATATTTGAAATATAAACAGGGAAATATGAACATTATAAAAATCAGCTTTATCATTAGAATTAAGAATTAATTCTTAGAATGATTCCTTGAGTAATTTCAAAGCGCTAATGAAAGTATCGGGGCAAATTCTGGTTTCACAATTTTGTAAATTAAAAGTAACTTGATAATGCGAGTTCATTAAAAGGGAGATGGCATCAGCCTTACCATGTTCAGACATAGTACAAATAGATTTAAGTATTTAAATAAAAGACAGCTTCTGGGACACACACATTACAGAACTATATTTCAAGGCAATGCTGGCTCATGGCCAGCGTATTGCAATAGGCTGGTAAAAAAAGCAATGAAATCATTAGGTACTGCGGCCTTGCATTTTATTTTCTGTTTATGTAATATTAAACCCTTATTGGTATCATCATCAATGTCATTGTTCTAGTGTTGTGAATTCTTGTAGTTTTCTCATGATACTCCTTAAAGCCTCAGCTGCTGGAATCAGGTGATCATGGGGAGAATTTCAAATTTCTTGTTTTTTAAATGTAACTTCTTAGTTTTCCTAGTTGTAGAAAGAAGTTCAAAGCCATATTTTTAGTGCAACTCAAACCATCTGATTTTATAGAACTATATCACATGAATCAAAGTACAAAATTTACAAAAAACAGTGTGTGAAACACAGAAGCTGCCTTAAAGATCCCAGCATTTAATTTAGACTAACTCCATTGTCCCCAGTGCCAGTAATTACAATAAGCCTGGCATTCCTTGTTACCCTGTGAAATTACCTGCAAGGCCTTTTCATATTGTTTCCGTGCTGTTGTTTTCATGCTCAGCAGAGCATTAAGAGTCAGTGACGGGCAGCTCTTGTGTTAGTCTATGAATCGTGGGCCATTTTCCTTTGGACGCTATTGAAAATCCTCAAGGTGTTTATTGACAAATGCTTCCTACAGGCCACTGTAATAGAGAATTCTCCTTTCTGCCTGCTCCCCCGTTCCTACAAGGCCCATCTGCTCCACATCTAGGCATGCTGTTTCAAAAAATATAAATACATTTTTTTTCACTACCCTCTGTAATATGCCTTCAACAGAAGCTATGGATCAAGTATGCTTCTAGACCAAAGGCACTCAGTCCTCCAGCTTTGAACAGTGCACTGCCGTTTCCCCTCCATTTGTTTCTATGGCGCTGACTATGTGTGCGGTCATCCATAAGGGTGCTGAGATACCCTGGAGAGAGGAGGAATAGCGGTAGCTATTTTTCATTATTATATACTTCACTTCGTAATAAATGAGATCCATAGCATGTGAACACTGGTCTTGTAGATCATCATATCAGCAAGCACAAGGAACCTTAAGTGCCACAAAGCTAAATAAAATAGACTAAGTAAGCCTGAGAAAAATAGTCTGGTGAGACAGCAGCGTTCAGGAGTGTACAGTGCATCTTCTCAGATTGAGAATGACCTTAGGACTTACAGTAAGTTGAGAACAATTAGTTTTAAAGATAAAGCCATCGTCTGTATTTCTATCTCGTCTCTGTCACTTTCTATACACACAGAGAGCAGAAATGTATAGACTTGCATTTCCATTGTCTTGCAGATGTCTCTGGGATAACAGAGATCAGCAAACAACTTGTGATCTGAAAAGGAAACAGCAGCACCAGCAACAGGACCCTTGTTCAATGCTTGCGATGATGGTGAGTGTTGAGTGTCTGCCTAGAGCAGACCAGATCAGATGTGGAATTTTAAGACCAAGGTTATAGCAGAGTCGGGTTTTAAAAAACCTCATGGTCTTACAGGTAGGGTATCTGCCTGTCTGCATCACAGCACAGCAGGCTTGACCAGTCCTGCTGAGAGCTTAAAGTGAATTTCTAACCCCAGTAGGCATTTTGACCAAAACCCCAAGGATGTAACTATTGAACACCTAACCAGTGCTAAGAAAATTATGGACAACTATTTCCTGAAGAGCAGTTATACTCCAGGAGATGAACTTTGATGTTATTTCCACAGCTTGGTGATATTTCGATACCTCCTGCCTTTGCATAGTGATCTTTTTATTGGAAGGGGTAAAGGCCATTATGGATGCAGACAAGTGTTAGCAAGAGGCTCCGGAATACTAAAACTTAGTTCTAAAAAAACACATTCAGAGTCACAGAATCAACCCAAAGAACAGCAACTGAGAAAATTCATACATCATTTAAAAATAGTGGCAATCTATCCAGAGTATAATGATTAACCCCTTAAGACTTAGGTTACAGGAGACATCCCTTTTAATAACTGAGTCCGGTGGCTCCATCTATCTACAGCCTGATAGCCTTTCACAGTAGAAGAGGTTGGCTTTCTAATTTCGGTGGGGTTTCAAAACCCATGGCAGATTATAAACAGCAAGCCGACAGCTTCCTCATAGCTGTGGCCACTCCAGTGTATGACTTTTGAATATGGGAAAACAGGTAGCTGGAAAGTAAGTCTTTCCTCTCAGGATGGTGTACAGAGCCAGGCCTTCCACAGAAGGAAAAGAGCTAGAATTAAATCTTCCATCTTGAGGACTCCTGGAGGTGAGCACTCTACCTTTACAATTCATTTGGCATCATAACATTGCCAAAATCACACACAAAAATTTACGCACACACACAATTCTCCCACTGTTTCAAAATACAGTGGTTTTCTTCACTGTTTGTCTTGGAGTGAGTTGAGAGAATTCTGGTTTGGTTAAACTTTCTGCCTCTCAGATAAAAAACAGCAGCAATTTTCTGCTTGAATTTCTCTGTGACTAAATCCATTGATCATCCGTTCTCTCTGTGAGTGAGGAGTGTGTTTTCTCTTTAATAACTCCTATCCTTCTCCCTGAATATTTTTTTCTCTCCCCTTCGCTTGTTTGTGTTGTGTTGGTCAGTCCACTGCACTATTCCTCCGAGAGACAGCGAGAGCGCAAAATTGAAGTTATTTTATGCTTGGTCTCCCTCGGTCCCAATTTTCAAATCTTCATGTCAATTTTCACACATCAGTGTCATATGGTGAATGCTATGGAAATTTCAGTGGGGTCCTTGGGAGACAATTTATACATGACCCCCTATTCCCTCCCCCAACCAGGCTACAGCCCCTGTCTTTACAAAGAATAAATGGATTTATAATTAATGTGGATTTTAAAATATAACTACGTTCAGAAATTTTCCCGTTATTTTCCACTTTCACAATGTGAGTTCAAAGGAACGCAAGCTCGCTCTCTCTCTCTCTCTCCCCTGCTTCTAATAAATTGGCTCAAGTTAAATTAACAAAAATTGCTGCATGTTGAAAGAGAAGATCAACTTATTACTCATTTTATTATTTTCCCTAAAAGGTATGTTGAAAAAGGCTTATCATGCAACTAATTTGGTAATCACCAGTTAGCAAATGCACTCATTGCCACCTACCTAGGTGAATCAGAAGGTTAGTTGCAAATGAAACATGGTACAGTTTGGATGGGTAATTATATCTTCTTGTAAACTAAGGAACATACATTGTCTTAAGAGTCCTCTGTGAGTAAAATCCTAGCAACAGACACAAAAGCTCAGCTGACACCATCAGAGCATTTCAATCATTGACCTTAAAATGGGCCCCTGACATCAGAAAGGGGTACACGGAGCCTACCGCATTTTACAGTGTTAATTATCCTCTCTGTTGGGGGGCAAGGGATGACAAATTGTCCAGATTATATCTCAGAGCATCTTAAACCTTAGCTATTCATTAGGAGACCTAAACCGCCCTTGATCCCCAGTCTTTTGATTTTACTTAAAGAGGGTACCAATACATCACATATACTTGCTTCCCTGCATCACCTACCACTGGCAGGTAAAGAAAGATCTTCTGTCAGCCATGCAGTTGTTTGGTTTTGGGTTTTTTTTGTTTTTTTTTTTTTCCAAAAGCAGAGTAAATAGTACCAGGGGCAATCTGAAGTCTGACTTTTCAAAAGAAATCCATCTTCCCTCAGCACCCTTACTCTTTGTGGACACTCAGCACCTCTTGCAGGTTCCCTGCACTACCAGAAAGAAACTTTTTATCCCTCAGTACCTTTATGTCCTTCCCCTCATCCTTGTCTGATTTTTCGCAGTTTTGGAAAACTGTCTTAGGAACCACAGTGGTAGTGGGATGGTTGAGGGAGTTTTCCCTCTGAAAACTCTGGGGATCAGGTTTGGGCTTTGCTGTGCAACATCTCATCCAGGAGATGTAGAAATCAGAATCACATCATCCTCCAGTTTGTTTAACTTGCTTCAAAGCCAACTGGAATGTGTACAACAGCACACTGCGAACCAAGCCCCCTTCCCTGGTGATTTCACGAGCAGCCTCTGAATGGGATAGCTTTATCAGAACGGTTACCCTCCTTCGATCTGGCCAGAGGGAAGTGAACTGGATGAGTGCTCTGTTGTGCCACAGAGAGACCAGCCAATGCTCTCCACAGGGTGTGCAGGCAAGGACACACTGTAGCTTGAAGTTGTTTTGCTAACGTGATCCTCACAAGGGCTGTAGAAAAGATATTTGTTTGGTATGCTGCCGCTTTACTGCTGACTGTGATCTTATGACATCTCCCAGTCTGAGGCAGGGGTAGTTCAGGTGAATTCCTGAAGGACAATTCAAGAGGGGAAAAAGAATATCCCGTAGGTCCTGGGGCTGCTTCATCCCTTGAGACGCTGCTGTCTCTGGAGGCACTACTCAGCCAGTCTTTAGAGAGGTCCTTTGGGATGCCGAAGCCTGGAGGGACAGTCTAATGTAAAGCTGAAAGCTGCAGGAAATATTCACTGCAAACCAAGTGAAGACAAAATTTTTGTGCCTTGCTAGGGAAATTAGTCTTGGAATGGTGACCAAGACTGACCAAATTTATCAGGGACCCGCCCATAGCACTGTTCTAACAAGTCTTCTGGTGGTGGATGAGGCGCAAACTCTGGGACAACTTTGCCCCAAGCCATCATAGCAACATCAGCTGAGAGCGGCAAAACCTGCTGCTCTCACCACCTCCACCGAAAATCAGACCAGCCTGCATGTAGGGTTAAATCATCCGAGGCATATTCACTGCTGGAGAAGTCTGCGTTACACTGATGTAACTGACAGAAGGATACAGCCCTGAGCTATTTTATATATTCCTGTATAGACAGGGGCAATCCACCAAAGCAAGGCACTATAGCACATAACTCACAGAGTAGGCACGTGCCTCTGTGTGTGCGTGTGAGCACCTGGATATGTGAGAGACAGAGAGAAAGATGAGATATATCGGGAAACATATGAGAGATGAGACTGGAGAGATAATTTCCAGAAAGTACAGCCACCAGCAGAAACTCTGTCTTTCCAGCTGGAGGGTTTTACGCTACTGGTGCTTCTCTCTTAACTTGACAGCTCAACTCTTAGCCCAGCTCATAGTGGCTGCCTATAAATTTAATTAGAATGGGGGTAGGGGAGGAACAAGCCTGCACGGCACTTGGCACAGTGCTGAAAATAACCGGCTTTAATACCTTTGACATTGAAGCACCTGCTAAGGGCACAAACCGCTGTATAGCTGACCGACCCTTCTCTGAAGACAGGATGTGTCACTTCGCTTGTCCTCAAAACGTGCTGCCTGCCCCGAGAACCCGGCAAGGCTCAGAGGCTCTGCACCACCAGGCAGCATTTCACTCCTGAGTAATCGGAGAGGGATGTTCAGCATCCCTGACCATGTGAAAAGGGAGAACCCCAGCCACCGCCGTGGCCAGCGTGCTTCATGGATTTCATTTTTCTCTTTCTGGGCTATTTTCCGTGTTTACAACTAAGCGCTGCGCTGCAGCCAGCCGTGAAC
This sequence comes from Dromas ardeola, assembly GCA_013398915.1. Lineage (NCBI taxonomy): Eukaryota > Metazoa > Chordata > Aves > Charadriiformes > Dromadidae > Dromas > Dromas ardeola. The sequence continues at coordinate 706,638 of VYZM01019502.1, read as the reverse complement.
ATTTCTGCTGGCCCAGCTGGCCTCTTGCTTTAATGCTATTCTCAGGGCTTTCCCTGGGTAAAACAGTGAAGTAAACAGATTGGAACTTTGCCCACACATATATATTTAATTGCGAGCTGATTTTATGCTGGGGCAATGTAATAGACCAATCACTTCAGACAGAAAACGCCCAGCTGAGGCAACAGGTTAGAGATTTCCCCCACTTCTGGTGCTTCCTGAGATGTATCAGCTCTCACCTAGATACTGACTCCTTGACAGAGGTTGAACCTTTCATAGCATTTCTGATAACCTCCAGGCAGTGAGGAAGAAATTTAGGGATTTGGGGTGTATTTGGTCTCTTCCCTAGGCACGCTGTAGGGATCTACTTGTGGCTTTGTGATCGTGGCTTTGGGTTGTGGTGTTTGGAAGTCTCCCAGCTGAGGGGAGAAAGCCCCTGAAGCCTCTCTCGCAGAGCCCAGTGGTGACAGCGTCAGGATGCAAATGAAACCTGGACCGCATTTGACCTTTTCACCACCAGCAAAAGGCAACAATGCTGCAGCTAGAACCAGTTTTCAAAAATGTGAGGGCAAGACAAAATATAGCTTATATATGCTACTGAATCATACAACGTTAGACCTCTTCAGACTTAGCAAATGCCTTCAAGAGATCAGACTACGGAGCGCCGCAAGTACAGTTGCGACTATGCAACAGTCCGTAATGCAACAGCTCTAATGTGAAGTTATTACCGCAGGCGCAGTGTTGATACCTGTGTTAAGCCTCTGAGCATTGCCCAGCGTGAACTATGTGTTTCCACAAGACTGAGCAGACCCAGACAGAGCTGATTGCTCTTGCAGTTAATAAAAAGCGCTGCACTTTCTCTCTTGACAATCCCGACACCTGAGTGCTTCCTACGTATGACAGTTAGCACATTCTGGTTGCTCAGTGGCCTGTGAGAAATGAGCCTCTTCTCAATTTAGTTCCTATCATCAGACAAGCGGTACACACAATAAAAAACACACCTTGACAGTCAGCCCCCAAAGTAGCCCTAGGGACCGAGGGTCCAGACTTCCCTTTTTCCCATGAGCAAACCCCATAAAAGTGATATAATTTATTGGGCTCGATTCTCCTCCCTACTACCTTCAGGTAAATCAGGGTAACTCCACCAAGGTCAAAGGAGTCACTCTGGTTCAGTGTCAAAGCACAGAATAGCCTAGAGGAGGGGAACCTTTCCTGACCCCACCACGTTTCTTCTCTAGATGGAGCTTGTCGAGCCTTCCTGACTTGCATTGACAGCCATGGCCCGTCACAAGGTCCCCTCGATCAGGACAAGGTAAAAGCACTGCCTCTGCTCGTTAGAATCGTAGAATCATAAAATCATAGACTCATAGAATGCCAGGTTGGAAGGGACCTCAAGGATCACCTGGTCCAACCTTTCTTGGCAAAAGCACAGTCTAGACAAGATGGCCCAGCACCCTGTCCAGACGAATCTTAAAAGTGTCCAATGATGGGGAATCCACCACTTCCCTGGAAAGATTATTCCAATGGCTGATTGTTCTCATTGCAAAAAATTTCCCTCTTGTGTCCAATGGGAATCTCCCCTGGTGTAACTTGTACCCACTAACCCTCCTCTTTTCCACATGACTCCTTGTAAAAAGGGAGTCTCCATCTTCTTTTTAGCCACTTTTTAAATACTGGAACATGGTGATAAGGTCTCCCCTAAGCCTTCTTTTCTCAAGGCTGAACAAATCCAATTCTCTCAGCCTTTCCTTGTATGGCAGGCTTCCCAGTCCTTTGATCACCCTGGTGGCCCTTCTCTAGACCCTCTCCAGCCTGTCCACATCTTTTTTGTACAGTGGGGACCAAAACTGAACACACTGTTCCAGGTGTGGCCTGACAAGTGCTGAGCGTGTGGCCCAGGAACTCGCCTTCCTGCAGCAAAGAGCATCTGGATGTGTATGATCTTCTTCCTTCCCAGGACGGTGAGAAAGGCCGAGGGCAGAGGTGCTGGTGGGCTGGGGCAGAAGTGGGTGGATGATGCGACGGGCTTCGCTCCAGCCCAGCCCAGCCCGTCAGGTCGTGTCAAACGGAGCTAATATAAATGTCAGTGTGCCGCTTTCAGTTGTGAAATCTCTGATTGTTGTAATGCAGTTCGTTTTCAGTCTTCCAGCTCTATGGATGCTATCAGCTGACATGTCTGGCTGGTATCCTCTGCCAAAAATACACACACTCTCAACACGTCTCAGGAATTGGGTTTTTTTTCCCCCCCCTGTGACATACTCATGTCAAATTTCTTCCTGGCTCTGCGAGACACAAGACTGTCCACACCTACCAGATAATGAGTTTAACATTTCAAGGACAGAAGCTCTCAGTCTGAGCAAGACACGGGGTGGATTTGCAGGCCTGATTTGGAGTAGGTGCCAAAGGTGGCAGCGCTCTTTCAAACTTCTCTGGCATGCTCTCTTTAAAGGTAATCAAAACCAGCAGAAACAGGTGATGTATAGCTCAGAGTACCATCAGTATTATTATTGCAGTTCAACAGTATGTTGTTATTAACAGTAGCTTAAATTCTTCTCTCGTTGTTCTTTGCTTTTAGAATAAATTCAATGACCTTTTTGCAGGTCAAGCTGGTGCTGGAATCTATTCTGCTCCCTGGATCCTCCTCCAGGTTGTCCCATCCTGGCCCTCCTTTGGTACAGTTTTCAGGTGCACTCCAGCTTCACTTTCTCCTCCATATCTGAGTCATTTGCCTCCTGTCTCCTGGCGATGCCCACGCTCTTCCTCTCCTCCAGCCCTTGGTCCCCATCTCTCACATCTTCTTACAACTGCATTTTTGACTTCTTCCTCAACTTTTCCCTTTTTGTCTTTGTTTATAGTAGTGTACAGGCTCTTGCTGATTTTGCTGAAGAGAAAATTGAATCAGGTTGTTTTTCCTTTCTTCCTCCCTCTCCCATCACAGTCACAAACATTTTTCTTCTTTTCTTACCCTTATAACCCAGAAGTCTAATTTCATCTCTTGATCTTTAGTTTCCCCTCTCATTTCCTTTCTCATACTGCTGAACCTTTCGCTGTTCTCTGTTCTCCAGCTCTCATAATACAATGCTTTATTCCTTCCATTTGTAAGCATCACTCTTTGTCTCCGTTTGCCTCTCTTGAAACCCTGCTCCCTTTCCCATCTAGGCTTGCTCAGTGTGCTTTCTCCACCTTCTCTGTCCTGTGTACCCAGCCTTACGTCCCACTGAAATAGCTCTCAACAAAACCTTTCTGTATTTCTTGGGCAAAACATGACAGCAGTATGCCAGCCCCAGCGTCTTGACCCATCAGCAATTTTTGGCACTACTTACTTTTTGAAGTCTGTTCTTCTGAGCATCTGTGACTCAGTCCTGTATTGATGCTGCTCTTGTTGACTGAAGGCTCCTCATCATCTCCCCGCCCTCCTATTTTGTGTTGGTTTCACAGATACCTAGCCGTGGTCTCTTCCTCTTCTGCTCCCATAACTTTCTCCAGGCAACCTTATCTGCATATACAAACTCAAGTATCACTGCTATGACAATGACTCACAAGTCTACTCCTATGACAATGACTCACAAGTCTACTCCAGACTTCTTTTCTTTTGTCCAAAAGTAAAATTTCAGGCAGTGACTTTGACATTTACTCACTCATGGTGAGCCATTATCTTAAGCTGACCATGAATTTCTAATTTCCACTCCACAAAATCCTGCCTCTTTGTCTCTCCTTTTTTTCTGTCATGACCTGGGTTCCACACTTATGGTTACTAAGGTTTCTACTGTAAACAGTTTCTTCAACTTGCTCATCTGCCTCTAATGTATTACATACAGACTGTGTCTATGTCTTTCTGAGTTTTATTTATAATAAACAGAAAAGATGGTGATTTTCCTGGTCCTTCACACAACTGAAACTCTTACAGAGGCTCAGAATGACTTGCATTTTATCTGTGGAAAAATCCTTTTTTCTCAACAAATTGGATCACATGCCTGTTTTTCAAAATTGTTCTGTAAATGTAATTTCTCTAGCTTATTGGTGTGACCAAGTTGTTGCTGTCTTGGCTTCCTTCCCCTGGAAGGAAGATCTTTTTCCATGACAGTTCTTCTTCTGTTTCAACAAATACAAGCTACTCTTCACTTGGAAGGCACTCTTCTGACTCACTCACACACAACCACTTCATCTTGGTCTGCTGAAACACTGCTGGTCACAGTCAGGAGCAGGTCTTATGGGCAGCCAAGGAGCCAGAGCCCCCGCCACTCCTCTTCCCTTGGTTTTGCACGCGTGTTTCCTGGGACAAGAACTAGATCTTATGTTTCTCCAGTACCAAGCACAGCAGCTTTCTAACCTCTGTGAAGGGGACTGTAAGATGCCTCATGCAATGCTGGTAATAAATAATACAAATTAAAAAAGCACTTTGAAATGGCAGTACGGGAACAGAATGGGACAGCAAGCAGAAACACTGCGTGTTTGAGACACCCACACTTCAACCTTGATAATGGGTGAAGCAGCCCACGTGACTTCAGCTGTTGCACCAATGCTTGCAGAAATGTAGGACCACCAAGATCAGAATCAGTTCCTCTGGCCAGTGAGTAACAGCAGTGCTTTTATTTTGGCAGGCCAGCACCATTTCAGCAACCAGCACAGGGGAAAAACACACACACACGCCGCCCTCTCTGCCCGTGGCAGCCTGAGCACCTTTCAGACATCCTACCTCACCTGCTGACACAATCCATCAGCGCCCACCGAAATCAAATGCAGCTAATTGGAAGGTGACGACAGCCAAGGGACTGCTGGATTTGCATGCTAATTCCTCTATTTTAGCGTCACACAGCCAAACTACAGGTAAAATGAGACTGGGCACTTCATTCCAGATGATTTCCTGTCTTCTCCTCCGCAGCGCACTTGCATACACACACATATACTTTCTCTTGGGCTTTGCTGTCCTGAAGCCAAAAATCAGCTGGAGATTACATTACATGAGCTTTCCGAAAAGCCAGCCAAGAATTGCAAGGGGCAACATGTTTTTGTCCTCTGGTTAGGACAGGGCCGCACGCTGCAACTGTAGATGGGTCTTTAAATGTCACAGCAGCACAGCTCGCGGCGGGGAGCGCAGAGCACTTTCTGCAGGCTGGGCTACAGCTTCCTCCTTCTTTTTATGCCAGGCCTTAGGATGGATTCCTGGCTCTTGTTTCACACAGTATTGTTGAAGTTTTGTTTCGAGTACCCAGCCTCCTCTCCTGTTCTACCACTGGCGTCTGCCCCTGCTCTAAGTCTACCAATTATTTCCTTTAAGTGTCAGCAGCACGCCAGACACACTGCGATATAACCTTTCTTCAAGCTGATGCTGTTAAACTATTACTTGAAGCTGAAGTTGCAGTTGACAAGTGCTACTTCAGTCACTAATAACTACTTCAGAAGTGCTAGTGGTGTCTTGGCTCTTAATGTTGTGGCTCAGGGCTCAGGGAGCGTCTTTACAGGTCATTTAGAGCCATCCATCTGATCTGAAACAAGAACACTCAGTCTCTCCTCTGGCTCTGTGCCTTGCTTGCCGTGAGGTTCCCTGTTCATCCCCCCCCGGGGCTGCAGCAGTGGCGTGTCTGGGTGGCTGTAGTGGCTGCCCAGGTCCTAGAAGACCCCACTTTGGGACACACCTGTGAGACATAACCTGCATTTCAGTGTTTGCAGCAAGAGAAAGGTCAAGGCTCCAATCCCCTGAGGCTGAAAATGGCCTTTTCAAGGGATAAGGCTCTCCTCTCCTTGCCCCCATCACAATTTCCCTTTTTTTTTGTTGTTGGCTTTTTGCTTTCCTTTGTTTTGTTTTTTTTTTTTTAAATCAGGTTGAACACCCTCTTAAGAAAAACAGGATTGCTGTAAGGAAGGAGGATGAGCGCTCAGACACACGCCCCAGCTCTGCAGCAGCAGGTAGGGAATAGCCTTCCTTTCCTTTCACACTCCCCTTTTTTCAGGCTCAACTCCTTCAGTCTAATCAAAACATCTGAGGTATCTCAGACCCAGAGGCTTCACAGCTTGGCAGAGGTCACAAATATTTCCCTGATATTTTGCCAGATTTTTGGCACAGCCTTAGGATATATTGGGAACAGAGTAATATAAGACAAAGCCAGATCATCTGGGTCACTGAGCCTTATGCCCTGTTACTGCAGACAATCCTGTAAGAGATGTTAAATCCAGAACAACCTCCACTTTTCCTCTGCCTCCTGCACATAACAAGCCACAATGTGGTATAACAAGCTAGGTCTGGCTTTTCAAACAGAAACAAGATATGTCAGGTTTTAAGTCTCCTTGACATGACAATGACTTCATCTAAATCCTGAAGCCATCCTTTGGATAGCCCAGCCTTGGTCTAATGTCTTTTAGAAAATGAAGCTCATTTAATTCCTGAAATGTGAAATCTAGGTCTCAGGTCAAGAGCAAAGATGTTCTTTAGCTGAAAAATTCAGATCCATCAGAGACTGTCTGCAAGAGCCTGTAACTTTTCAAACTTTGGATTGCAACTAGACTTTATATATAGTCTTTCGAAGAGTAGGATCTAAATACAAATACCCTTGAAGAACGGGGCACTTTTTATGCTCCCACCCCTACAATTTGTTAGGAGACAAAAGACTTCTTCAGGGCCACAACTTGTCGGCACAGAACAAATAACCAGACCTCAGTTTAAACTCTGTTCCTCCTTTACTCTGTATCCAGCCCTGCATTTCTTCCTCAGGCAGGATTGTGATGGGACTCAGAGGGAGAATTCCCTAAGACAGGCAGAGTCAGATCACACAGCTGAAGGGACTTGCCACCGTGGGAGATATGGAAGCACCTCAGCCAGAGTAGGGCAGTTGCTTCATAGGAAAAAAACCCTACAAATTCTTATCTTAGTAATCATATGGACAAATCAAATCTATTCCCAAGCAATCAGGAATCACTCCTTCATGGCTATCAGATGACAGACCACTGGCCAAGCCACACACCCCTTTGGTAGTAAAGCGATTAGCTAAATCTCTTGCCAGGCAAATTTCTAACCCTCAGAAGTTGTGCTGCTTATGGGCAGGATGTGTCTACAGCTCAGATAAATTTTCATCCTCAGTGGGAAATACAGCTGGGCCAAAAAAAGCTTGTATTGCACCTGTATCTAGCACAGATTGTATATGCATATGAGTTTCCAGAAGGCAACAAAAAGCTCATTCATATAGCAATTGGGTCTTTATATCCTCTCCGTGTGTATGAACTTATGGTTGTATGAACAGCCATATCCAGTTATTGAAGTATTTGATGATCCAAAGTGCTCAAGGCCTTCTTATTCCATCTCATTCACCGTTAAAGTTTTGTACAATCTCTTTACTGGCTTTCAGCCTGCAATAAATATAAATGACTTGCCAATAAAAGCTGGTGTCTCCCTCCATCAGGAGGACTATAGCATCATTGTTATTTAAGAGGTGGCAGTTTTGACACAATGCTTATTTAAAATTCTTAAAAGGAAAAAAAAAAAAGATGATGTAATAAATCTGCATGTTCTTCCTAAGCAGCCGTTGAAAGTCTGAATGCTCTTCCCCTTTCCAAAAGCATCAGCCGTTTAATGTTTCCTAAGTTGTTTTTACATGAATTAGGGCGTTTGAGTGAAGCACTGTCAGTTACAAAACCACGCTGTTGTCTCCAGCTAATTTTGTGTTAGCAGCTCTTTTAAACTGCTAAAACTAGTTTTTAGTGTATGATGATTTTGTTTTGTGATGGTGTAAAACAGCTGCTACTTTTCTGATGAGTTGCCTATTTCCCATTTTATGTCTCTGCAAGATGTTGGGTTTCATCATGGCCCAGTCTGACAGGCAGCTGAGAGCAACCTGCAAAAAACCCCCCAAAACACAGCAAAACCCAAAGATCCCCAAATCCAGGGGTTCCACCACCCATACATCCACACTTCAGAGTGATTGGTCCTCCTCCCTCTTCACTTGTACCCTGAGATCATCTCAGTGCTGGACCTACACTAGGTGATCTAAATTAAGAGAAGGAAGCAGGATTAGCAGGGAAGAAGGTTATTTGCTGCTTTAAGAGGACATGTGAGAGGATATCTAAACCCTCAAGGCTGTTTCGGGGAGGGGGGTGGGGTGGGGTGTGTGTTGATGCAGGTTGCGATGGCCGTGCCCATTGTGTCACTGCTGTGCATGCTGCTAGAGGGGAATACCGCATGACAGGAGAGGTGGCATCTACCCAGGGTTTTCTGCACCAGGGTGACAGAAGGCAGATGTCAAGCGGGGTGAATTGCATCTGAGCACTAGGTGCTTACTTCACCTGGAACCACTCCCATACCAGAATGAGAAATCAGATCCAGATACTATCCTTTGCCTGTTTCCATGTTCCTAACCTTTAGCAAAGGTCAGCTACAGACGGCCAAGGAGGCTGGCACTGGTGTGCTCGGTCTAGTCCTCAACCTGATATAGTGGGAGGTGGCCCAGCCATTCAACCCTCCTACCTCTGGCCAGTGGGGCATCTCCTGAGGGCCAGGGGTGTTGTAACTATTCTCTTATACTCCCAGCCCTCTGTCCAGTTACGCCAGAAGAATGAAAATGTTGCTTGGAGCATCTTTACAACTTAATTACCACTCCACATTTCTCAGCCCCTTCTTGCCCGCCACTGTTTTTTCATTGTCGTTTTGCCTGAGTTTCTTGGGTGCCAAACTTTTCTCCTCAGCAGGACCCAGGATGCGGCTGCTCGTGGCAATCAGGAGATGTGAGCGAGGGCCAGACTGGCCATCAATTAGCCACCCCTCACTAACATTTCAGGGGGCCTCCCTTAGGCAAAATTTCTATTACTTTTGTGCAAGGTATCTTGCACTTAATGTTCACCAGAAGCGCTCATGAGGAACCACACAGGGTTCTGCGTGTCACCCTGTCAATACTTTGCTACTAACTTTCCCATACAGGCAACCAGCCCTGGTTTATTCGGTGGCAGAAGGCTGAAGGATCGTCTTTGGTCTTATCTTATCCCCTGGATCCTGTGGGCTGGCATTTGTTCCATGTGTACAAACACAAGAAAATGCTGAAAAGCGTAAAAAAAGCGCTCAGAGAACTCCTCAAAGAGGTGAAGACTAAGCTCTTTCCAATAATAACCCGCACCCCATAAAAAGATCTTAGATTTGGATAGACAAATTGGAAGCAGCTTGCCTCCCTGATTCTTCCTCCACTTCCCACTTACACCCCTCCCCAGCACAATGTGCAGGTTTTTCCAAAAGCTGTGCAACCCATTGAACAGCAGTGGTCTAAACTATTATGGAGATCTTAAACTGCTGAACTGTTACAAGCTAAAATTGATTGCAACTGAGCCGTTGAAGTGAAGTGCTAGAAAGTGCATGGAGCGAAGTGGAGAAAGGGTGCTAAGGATTTTGCTTCTTTCTGTTTCTTTTTTTTTGCTTTTCTTTTGCATGCAACACCATCACAAGCTTTTCAAGCAATCTTGCCATAATGAGTTCTGCATTTCTCTCTCTCAGTAAGCATTGGACAGTTTCTCCTGTTATTTACAACAAAAAAGGTATTCTCGGTTTGTCTTCTAATTTGCTTGTTGCAGTGTCATTTCTGGAGAATTGTACAAGTGCTTCAAAGTCAGATCCAGAGGGAAAATCGAGGGTGTGGATACTATGATATTTTCTCCCCCTTCAGCTAAAAAAAAGCCTTTTTAGCTTTTTAAAACTAAAAATCCTTTTTTAGCCTGCCTCAATCTATTCTGCATCGGTTTTATTTGCATCCTCATCACCAGAGCATCTGAACACCTTCAAGTAGTACATTAAGCAACGTGACTAACATCTGTCACGTACAGTTTCCTCGCTCTTTCTCAGCATCCTTAAAATGAATTTAGGGCTTGTGCTGGATCGATAGCACTGGAGACAGACGGTCTCTCTTTTGCCTCAGTGCAGGCCCGGCATCTATGAGACCCTCCCGACGGGTGTCCCCAACCTGCTGCCCCTCTGCCCTCTCCCCCAAGCTCCTGCCTGCGGGGAGAGCTCTCAGAGACGCGGCTCTGGACCAAATTCGCTCACAGCGGGACAGAGAAGTCTGAGCAGTCTGGGGAGATCGGATGCAGCTGTCAGTGTTTGCCCACTCTCGGCTGCACACTGAGGGACACGGGTGTGATCTTAGGTGCCAGCAGTAGCAAAACTTCTCAGGAGCCCAGCTAGATGCAGCAGCCACTGATTTTCTGAGGTTTTCTGCCTTCCTCGGGTGGCTTTGCTTACTTTTTAGTATCATTTATAACTTACGGCCATTAATGAACAAGAATGTAACTGTCTCTCGCCATCAAAAGCCTTCTCTACTAGATTTCTGCCGCTGTGAGCCTTTGACAGAGATGGTGGTCTCAGACACTTGAATTCTGGTCAATACAGGTCCCCTGCTGAACAGGGCTGGAAGCCCTCTGCTGCGGAGCAAGATCTAGGCGTCCTGAGGCACTGTAATTTCAAGTAATATGTTTTCTTAATGGGCCAAGTACGCTTTGCCTAATTTTGCTTTCAATGCATGGGATTGTTATTGCTCGGTGGCCTCACACAGGTGTTTAAGCAGTTTTTGTGATATGATTTTTCAGTAGCGGCATCAGGTTTTATTGGCTGTTACCTAAAGAGTAACTTCAGAGGAAAGGAGCGTTCGCAGTTGGTTGTGACGGATGCATGTGGAGCTGTGGCAGAAAACTCAGGAGCTGGTGACCTCTGTGTCGCAGTCTGTTGTATTTTGGGTAAGAGTGCAAAGTAACTGAAAAACGACACTGCTTTTCATGCAGTAAGAAGAATTAGGAGAATTAAGTTACTAACTTATTTGTTTCCACAGAAAACTGTTGGCTTCTCAGAACTGTATGTTCTCTGATAATACGAGTATACCAAGTCCAGTAGGTAAATTAAATCCCAGTGTTTGTGAAGATACTGGGCTATGGGGTTTATTTGGTCTATGAATATGCATTACATGGCAGACTAGGGGACTCTGGTCCCTGTGTGGTAATCTAAATTATACAGCTTTTGACACATAAGAGACCTCTGACCCACAACTTGGCCTTGTTCCAGTTCCACAGTAAGTCAAAACCCAGGTGTGTAACAGTCACTTCTCACTGCCACCAGCCTGTACCTTGCCACCCATAAAATGCAGACCCAGGTACCCGGCTGCTTGGAAACCCATCACCTTCCAGCAGGACCTACTCAAGGCACGTTCCAGAGCCCATTCCTATGGACAAGATCTGGGACTGTGCTATAGAGTTAGCAGCAATGGAAACATGAGTTATCCGATCAAGAAAGATAAATACGTCTATTTCAGAATACATAATCTTACCACATATGTGAAGTAGTTTAACCATTAGCAAGTTGTCAAGCACTATTGAATGGAATTAGCCTCTTTATTTCTGGTCAGGATCAATCTTTTTTCCCCCTTCCCAGTACAATGAGCTCTTACACATTACACATTGCAACGCCTGGGGCAGATGACACTTGCGAAGGGGCTTGATGATCAATTCTGATACAAATCTGACATGAAGAGACTTGAGAGAATCTGGATCAGATGATCAAGGGGAGAAATAAATCCACATTTAATGCTGTGACATTCTTAAATATGTATGCATGTTGTACCTACCTCAAACGTGTTCGTATCCTAAAGCAAGCATGATGCACAAGGATGACGTATGGACTGGTACCTGGACAGAGTACAGGGGTGAGGACAGCACTTCACATGCCCTTTTTGAATTGAATATTGTGGAAGTGTTAGATGTGGGATTGACGGCCCTTCAGAACTAAGAAAGATATTAATCACAAAACCATGGGGCAGAGAAATGCTAACGGCCTCTTGTCCACCAACTATGGTACAGAGACCATAGGCAGAAAAAAGAATTTCCATTATTTTTATTCACTAAAAAATCTCTGTTAGATTTGCACCTCCGATTTGGAGATGAAAGAGAGACCTATTACCAGTCCCAGACCTTGGAGCCTTGCCTTAATTTACCACCAGTTGGCTTTGCTCCTCTCCTTTTTTCTTCACAAGCCTGGCTGTATATGAGTATTCATGAACGCTCTTTATTATTTCTCCCCTCACAGTTGCTTTTTTCTTCCCACACCTGCCAACATTAGCTCCATTCTTTGAATCACGCTGCTGTACAGCCTAATGCATGTGATCTCCATGCCAAGATGTTATTTAATTTCCCAACAAAGTTCTTTTGGCGTGGAATGAGCCGAGCAGTAAGAGCACAGGAGGGGAGGCATAGACGAGGGTGGGAAAGGGAACAAGAAGGAAAGGGGACTCAAATTTATGTTGCCTCTGGCTTCTCGTATCGGAGAATTGTGTTGCGAGTGGCTGGGGAGCAGTGTGGGTGGGGTGGAAATGGCAGCAGGGGGTTCATCGATGGCAGGTTGCTGAATCAGGAACCCTGACACTTGTGAAGTACTCTGTCAGGAACATTAAGTATCCAAAAGTGATAAAGCTTCAATTTGCTAGTCCATTAGACTAATTACTGCAATAATTAAGTAACTACTTGATTAGAACTAATGGGTACCTAATTATCCAGGAGAAAAGTATCAGGTGGCAATTATCAGGTGGCAATTAATAGACTGGAGTTAATGTCTTAGCACTGTCTTTGTATGAATTCATAAGCAAGGTAAAGAAAACAAACAATAACTTATTAATATTTATTGGTTCCACAGTGTTTTTCAGCTTGTTTCATTTACACAGAACCAATTAGTGAAAAGACAGTTAGTGTTGCAAAGATGTAAAGTGACTGAAGCAGGAGTTTGATTTTAAAGGAACAGGATCACATTAGCACTTATAAGCAAAGACAAATGGGTATCAGCCAGGGACTTGGTTCTGGTGCTACTCATTCATCAACAGAAGAAATCAGAGTAATTGAACTCAGTATTAATAATGAAACACACAGGAAGGCAGGTCCTGTCTTAATGGGGTTCACTTTAGTTTTAGTCCCTCCCTGAGTCTTCATCAGCATTTTCTACATTGCACAGGAAACAGAGGGTGCACCTTAGTGAATGAACTGGAACTTCCCGCTGGAAGACACCATCATAAAATCTTCCAGATCAATGCTGCAAACTCTCTAAAGGAGACAGATTTCCTGGACAGCTAATGCCTGGTTGCAATGCTGCTACAAACGTAGTTCCCATAATGAAGGCAAGGTGGTAGAACTGAATTCCTGCCCATACGCTCTGTTTGCCTGTGTAAAGAAACCATAATGACATCCCCACTCCCAGTAATTTCCCTTTAGCTTAGCACCCATTTGAAGTACCACTGCTAGTTCCCATGAGTGAAGTCTAAAAATTAATCATCTAACCTCCTTTAGACTTCAGACCATCTCTTGGGTGGGGTTTTTTGTTTGCTTTTTTTTTTTGTGAGGTTTTTTTCATGGCTACACAAAGGGCCAGCTTCTCAGATGACATAAATTGCTGTTGTTTCTTTGGTGTCAGCATGACTGTAGTGACTTCTGCAGAATCAAAATATGGGCTAGGATCTACTTTTCCCACTCTCTTCTCCAAATTCAAGAGGCCTTAAATTTCCCAGAAGAAAAATGAAAAATCCCAGGGAATTCTTTCCTACGAATCTTTATGGCCCTAATGATCATTGCTCCTTAGCTCATTAGAGCTTCAAACCAAAAACCGTTGTGCATGCAAGTTGTCTCCTTGTCTCTCTATGGGAGAGCTCATATTAGCAATAATTTCTCTCATGAGTAAGAGTTTTTACGGTGTGATATACAACGAGCTGGTGTTGCTTTTAGTGTGCAGAATGAAGGGTTCCCTTATAAACTTTGAGCCTTGAAAATTCAACTGTTAGCAAATGAAAGACCAAATTCTTTGATGGATTTGTATTGGCGTAGTGAGATGCAGCTCTGCACAGTATATGGTTTTATGGAAGCTGAGGATCTGGCCCTTACAATAGCTATTTCCCCCCCTCCATCCTTTTCTCTATGGTATAAATAAATGAAAGGTGTCCTAATCATATTTTAGACTGTGTGCATAGTCACACGCTAAACCATAATGCCTGTGTATTATAACATGTGGAATGATAAATGGAGATAAATCTAAAATTTATAGAACATGAACATTTGCATAAACTGCAATATCCAAACATATAGGCTGTTAAGTAACAATTGTCACGAAGGGCATAAAAAATTCAACTTTGTTTCAGGAAAAGAACTCAAATTCCTAACATGATTAAGATAATATATCATTTGTTCCTATCTTATTAAAGGCGTAATTGTTGTTAGACACAGAAGTGGCATTAACTCTAATCTGGCTTTATATATGTACAAACAGGAGGGGAGGTGAATGTGAAAATTGATGCTTTTGGTGATCCATAGGCATTTTATTAATGTTTGAATAATAACTGCCTGGAGGGCCTGTTATAAATTAAAGGGACGAATTGAGATATAAATTTTTATGAGGACTAGTTATACATTTCCATTATGTGTTTAAAAATGAAGGAATTACTGTGAACACAGCAGAACTCACATTTATTTGAGGTGATTTGGATGGGAGGGAAGGTGCAGTGAAGGAAGCCGCATGCTGGCTGTAAGAAAGATGTATCTGTCCCTTTGAAAAGATATATCATATGTCATGCATGAACTCTGTTCTACAGGAGACTTTTCTCTGCAGCTGATTTCGCATGATTATTTATTTGACAACAGCAAGTGATGATATAGCAGCGAGTTTTAGGCCACTTAGAGAAGAATTCTTATTCTTAAATCATAGAGGAGTTCCCAAAACCCAACCACTGTCAAACTAGAGTTAATCTAAGAGAGGACCCAGTAATCTCCTTGGCATTTATTTCTCATTATTCCTCCTGTCTGGATATACACAACTTCATTTGCTGTGCATCTATGGGACCAACAGCGTATTTCAGAGCTTCCTCCTGCCCTTTGCTGTGGCTGTTTGTGGGAGCTCAGCTCCTGTTGAGCGAGCACCAGCCCCCCCTTTTGTTATTCACCAGCACAGATGCCCTGAGAGAGCCTCAGACAGTCCCATCAATGTGATTTTGCTGTGACATGGCAGGTAACAACAACCCAGTACCTACATTCCCGCAGCTACTTTGGACCAAAACTGCATCTGCTTATAAGGGAGAGGACAATTTACCCCAGTACTGAGCCAATCGCTTAATATGTGGGGACCTGTTTTTCACCCCTTGGTTTATTGCAACGGACCCCTGAGGGCAAACCCTTTTAGATCAAATTCTCCAGGTTACTTAGTGTTTAACCCTTGTTTAGAGGTTTGATTGCTCTTGATTTCCATAGGTGCCACGAAACTGATGCCTTGGAGGTCCTGAGCTGTATTCTCTGTGCCTCAGTTCCCTGTCTGTAAAATGGGGAGATTCACAGGAGTAGTTTGAGGGGGAAAGCGTTCATTGTGATGATGCCTGGAGAGATGACAATATACTATCATCTGCAGACATGCTACACCGATGTAGCAGCTGTGCCAGTGTGTGTCAGTGGTGTTTTATTGTAAGACACACAGTATAGGGGCCTTCCATTTCACAGTCTTTCATGTGAGTCAATTAATTAATTTGAAATTTTGTAGGCCTTTTTTTTTTTGTTTTTCCAAACCTTCACTTTAATCAGACTCACAAGGACTAGGCAAGTACTTTCTGTTTGGACTAGGCCTGATTCATTGGGAAATAAGTTTTTCTCATACTCCTGGCTTGCAGGGAGCCTGAAGCATTAATGAAATTGATAAAACGTTGAGACCTAGCTCAACCTCATTTCCCCTCTTTGAAGCATCGCCCTTGGCTCCACCATTCAGGGACATCATCATTGTGTATGCTTGGAGAAGAGCGGCTGGGGGTGTCTTTTGATCTACAAATAGCATTACTTTTTCTTTTTTTTTTCCTGAGGTGGAAATGAATTGTTCTGCAAGAAATATGACAAAATGGCCTCATGGTTCTCATTAAGGTTCCTACTTTTAGCAGCCCTTTGAATCTGGACCGGCTCCCCAGCCAGCTCACTCTATGACAGTAAACCTCACCCTGTGACAGTAAGAGGAATGATCAGCTCTACTTAGTTCCTGGTTCATTGACACAGTTAGTTCAGCTTTTCACGACCTCAGTTCTTTGCCTCCAACCTTTCAGTTGAGGAACCCAATTTGTGACACTCCTATTCTTACCCAGATCGAGTTCTCAGTGTCTATTACCTTCTAGGACAGTACCATGGGTTTGTATATCTCTTCTCTAATGGTACTTACATAATGCAGGCCATTTCCCATAAAGTCATACAAACAACCTGATCGCCTGGGCGCTGGTGAGAAAATATCGTCCAACCAAAGCAGCAAAAAATATTCTCCAGTCAATAGGAGCCTTTTCTAAATGCATTACAGTGCTGAACAAGTGGCTTAATTAGACAAGAGTCGTACTGTCTGTTTTCCAAAAACTATGTTTTTTCTGTGCGTGTTATTGAAGGGACAGCTTCACAAGAGTTTCTTTAGGGAAGGTGCAGGGGAATGTTGTAGAGAGTAAGTTCTATGACAGAATTAGCAAATGTATTAAGTACAGTGCCAATCTGGTATAGCAGAAATGACTAAATACCCATCAGGGCCTGTCACTCGTCAAGAAGTGAAATCTTAGACCCATTTAAGTCAATGACAAATGTTCACAGAATCTGGCTGCAAGTTAATAAATGTTTGGAGCCTGTGTAACTCAAACTCTGATATTTGTCAGATTAATTATTTGATTGATCTTATTGTCTGTCAAATAATTTCTTTGTGAAGTTAGAATGCTTTGTGTTTTATTATCTATAATTTTAAATAAGAAAACATCATACAAGTATGGAGATACATCATTGCAAGTGTTATGCCGGGTCATAGACACTTATTATACATAATATATGAAACCATATAACTAAATACGGGATTGTAAAATGTTCAAAATGGGACACAGCTGAGGTTGCATCTGCTGCCTCCTTTGGGTCATTTCCTGGTTTAGGAGTGCTTTAATATTCAGCCTGAACTTTCTTTTATCATAGTCTTCTCATTAGGCTACATATATGTGGAATGAAGGAAAATAACTCTACATGTACACCAATTCCTTCAGCTTACCCTTGCCTTTAATACAAAACAGAGGATTTCAAGACTATATACATCAGGTGTTTTCAGCAAAGTAGCAGCAGCAGCAGCAAATCATAGACATTTGTCATTCCTTGAAGCTGTCTGACAGTTCTGACAATTCATTAGGCTGGGCTGAAAAGAGGTTTAGAAAGCAAAGGAAGGATCACAGGTAGTGGAGTTGCTTTTGCATGATCCAGTAATAGCTGATTTGTATCATTTTTGGTGATGGATACACTGTTCAGATTAAACTCAGCTGAATTTTTCCCCTTTATTCTTCTCTTTTTTTCTTTCTCTTTTTCCTCCAACAGGAGCTTGTGGGCACATTAGTCTAGATTTAGACCTCAATTTATCCCAAGAAGTAGATGCCAAGGAAATTCTTCCTGGTAGCTACTGATATTTGTGGCTTACCAGAGCTAAGGAGAAGTGAAGTGAGCTTTGCTATTCAGTTTCCACCCAGTGAGGCTTTTCTTTTTCGTCGTGTTTGAGTTATATGCCTTTCTGTGACTGTACCATGACATGTGCCATTCTTCAAAGTCAGAGTCATTCCCACCTGAATGTATGCAAACCAAACCTCTGACATTGTTCAGCGATAAGTGCCTCCATTATCCCGCTCCTTCCACTTACCAATTTGCTTTTGAGACTCGTACACAAGCAATTTTTTGACTTGAAGGCAAATCCTTTGCAATAATGCTGAATCTGCAGAATAGGCCACCTGGAAAATATTTGGTCTTCCGTTGGAAAACATTGCCCTTTTCCAGGTTGGTGGGCTGTCTCAAATCATGCGACAATGTAAAATGCCTGGGTCAGATTCTGAGTTGATGTGGCAATGCTGTCCGGCCAGAGAGTATCCTGGGGGTCAGGCAAATGATGGCCTCCGGGATCAGCAATATGACGGAGCCCGCTTAGCCCTGCCGAGGATGAATAGCTTTCCATCTTCATTCTGTCTATTTTATGGCTGCCACAGAATAAGCAGTCTGAGATTGATCCTGACCCAGTAGTATTATATGTAGGTCCTACAAGAGCAATATTTGCTCTTGATGACCATCGGAACATACTCTTTTAAAGAATTCTAACATACTGCTAAAAGAAAGCCTTGTAGACGTTTTTTTGGTACTTTTTCTTTTTTTTTTTTTTTGCATGTGAGGTCTCCCAGACGCTCAAAGCCATCAGTAAAGTTCTAAGTACTTTCTAATTTGTACTTTTTTTTCTTCTCTGAGGTTCAAAGAGCTGACAGCACCACCTCACCATCCATCTCGGACGCAACTCCTTCTTCAGGCAGAGTTGCCTACCTGTCTCAGCCAAAGGCTTTGCAGCTTTTGGCTGCTGAATGCTCGGAGAGAGCTGAACCAGATTTTTTGTCTGGACAATCCCAGAACTGGAAATTACATCAGATTTCTGCTTCTTCCAGCATGCCTTTATTGGCTTGAAGTCAGCCCCTTTCTTCTGAAAATAAAGGTATTTCTGGCCCTTTCTAGTCCAGTGTAGGACTAGGTGGTTTAAAGCAATTAATGATGACACTTGTGGATGCTGGCTTATGTGGCGCGTTGTCTGATGTGCCTCCGTATTTGCTTGTAGGTTGTGTGATTTTTGCAGTTGGTTGTGAACGGCAGGCTGCACTTGCTGGTTTGTTATTCTGGAGTTGTGTGTGTGGGTTGAACTGTTGGCATTAATTATTTTTAATAGTGAGTCAGACGCTGAACTACAGGATCCTACCCATGGATATAAGAGCAAACAAAGAAACAAACGGCCTTCCTCTCCCTCCCCTGACATAAGTCATATTTTGTCTCCTACGACCTCAACCGGCCCTTTAAATTTCGTATCAAACATTAGAAAGAAAGAGGTCAAAGTAAGAGCCCCGTTGAAAAAAATCCCACAGCCAACCCAGATATGAACTATGGGAACTTGTCATCTTATCATCCTAATTGAAGTCATTCTGCAATGTATGACAGTCCATCATATATTCTGCCAGTCAGTGTGTCATACATGATGTGTAACGAGAGAGCTCATAAACCCAGAGGGGAAGCCCCTTCTTTTTTATTACTTTATTTGATCATTTTCATAAAAATTCCCCTTGCTCAATACAGAGGGAAGTGTTTATTAGCCCCATTAAAGCTTTGTCCATTCATTTGACACTGTGATTTACACAGCTTTGCCCACGAAAAAATCCCATTATTTCCAGTCTGGAGAGGTGTCTTTTTTATTGTGTGATGAAAAATAAGTATTTAATTCCACAGGTGAAGGCCAAGAAGGGGGAGGTTGTTGTCAGAGGCTCAGAAGTAAACAAAAGGATGCTTTAGTTATAATTGACTCAGAGAAAGAAAACATTCCCAGTAAATATAGAAAAATAAATAAATAAAGATGCTCTTCCCAAGGAGTGGGAATTGAACCGGGCTCAGCTGAACTTTTTTTTTTTTTCCCCTCTGTGTGCCTTCATTAAAAACAGCAGAATTTGGCAAAATTTCCCTCTGTGTTCTACTCATGAATGTTTCTAGAAAATATCAGCTTTCATACGCAAATATTCTTGAAGTGAAATTGGTGGCTTCCTTTGAACACAGCTAGTGCCTCAAATCCCATCTGCTTTTCCTACAACACGCCCACTCATTATCTAGCTTATTTGGCTTTATTTTATTTTTTTTTAAATGAACACAAATTAAGCTATTTAATCAAATATGTACATGATTACATGGCATTTTTGCATGAGAGTTATACACCCATGGAAATCATTAATCACAGATAACAACACTATGTTAAAATTAGACATTTTGCTTTCTTTCTTTTTGTGTGTGTGTGCTTTTTAACATAATATCCTGCGTAGCTCTAATTTCACCTCTACTCTCATTTGAATAAAGCAGGATTGTTTTACATCAAATTATTCATTTGTCTGTAGCTCTGATAATTGGTATTTATGTTTAGGCTTGATCTCAGAGGAATAATAACACAGGACTTGAAAATAAAATTGGAATGGGTCGGGTCTCTTTTTTTTATTTTATTTTTCCCCCTTTTTCTTGCACAGAATGTCACCGTGAATGTCCATTGGCAAACTGGATAAGAAAGAGTGTCACAGTGCGGGACAACCTAGAAGATGACAGGTATTTCCAGGCATAGCAATGATGAGATCAAATTCCCCTCAACCTGCCTTGTTTGCTGATCTTTTAATCAGATTCAACTTCACTGCAGCTACAGCACAAGGTTCCCTGACAATGTATGACAGCATGTGACAGAAAAATATTTTGATTTTTTTTTTTTTT
>VYZM01019502.1:605986-686295 GCA_013398915.1 Dromas ardeola | reverse complement strand
TTTTTGCCATTTGATGCTATTTCAGATAAATCTGAAAGCCCAGCAGCATCTGATAAATCTACCAAACTATTTCAGTGGAGGTTTTTAAATGAGCATAATTGAACTGGAGGGTCTGGGGTTTGTGTTCATATGTTTGTAGTGGAATCCAAACAGGAAAGCTGGGAAATGATCTAAACCCTTTGAGGTTAACATGCCATGAAAGAGCATCAATGACCGAAGAGGACATTATTAAAAAGCAGCCAACCTAGCTCAAAAAGAACCACTGTGTGAAGCAAGAGCCCACAGAACAACACCCAGGGCTGTTTGTGATCCCACAGGGATATGTATTTCATCCCCTGTCTTCATCTCTCCAAATTTCCTCTGAACTGCTTCTGAGCTGCATTCTTGAAAAACACCAGCAACTACTGAACGCGTCTTATCAACCTTTTCCCTACAATCTGCTTCATATTCCTCTCACAACCGTGTTCTCGCAGTGTCTTGGGGAAATGCTCGGATCAAAGATAAGAGAGAACAAGGAAAGGAATGAAGCAAGAGACAAACAACGAAACAAAACCACCGCCCCCCAAACTTTTTGACTAAACTCCTTTGTGAATCGTGTGCATGATTACAGCGAAGTTAAAACTGCCTTCTTCTTCGCCAGTACTTAATTCCTGCTTTTAAAATCAGGCTCCCTTTGATCTTGAGGATTGAAATGATCTGGAAATGAAACAGCCATTGCTTTGCAGAAAATCTGGATAGGGTCCCAGACATGGCTTTTACCTGGAAGGCTTCCAAAACAGGATGAAATCTCTCTAGTTTCGGAACAAATTGCAAGATTTTTTCTCTATGTCTAGTCCAACTGTGAAACTCTACCCCCGATGTCTGCTGTTTCCCAAAGCACAGATGTAATAACCTCTAAGGTGAACTGAGAGCATTATTCCCCCGTCTTCTCTCCTCTGCCTCTCCTCCGAGGGTCAAGGGCTGGGAGAATTTTATTAAAGCGAAAGCTTAAAGTTCTGGACAAACTTAAGTTGAGGAGACAGTTGGTTATAACCCAGGCTAGATCCAGACATGTGAGGGCTGGAGAGGACGGAGGACCAGGAGCATCTGTAACATCTGGATCCTCTTGCAGGCACAGAAATATCTGCCTGGCTTCACATGACCTGGTCCCAGAGCCAGAGGGGCTGAGAAATGCGGTTGAGAGACACCGAAGCAGGCTTTGCCCTAGCAAATGGGTCCCACTGAGAAAGCAAGCACATCAATATTTCTTTGACTGTGTTTTTTTTAGTTAATATATTTCCATATGTTGCATGAATATTTCTTTTTTGGGGGACTGTAAATCCATCTGGTACTTGTATCGGGAGGGCTTGAGCTGGCAGATCCCTACCCTGTGCTCTGTTCCACAGAGACCGAGACTGCCCTTACGAGGATAGGTAGGCAGTCGGATAGAGGCAGCTTCTTCTCAGCTATCTTTTTAATTAGGTGAACTTCTCAAAGCAATCAAGATAACCAGGTTACTTACTGTCGATAAGCTCCCACAATGCCATTTTTAAATGATACAAAATGAGTATGGGCTCTGTCTCTGAAGCATATCAGTCCAATATAAAGAAACCTCTCTCTTTTTGTGTGCTAAGTGGCCAGTCGCCGCACACTGCAGCAACCTCGCTCTGGGAAGCATAAAGGAGAAAGGATGTCCAGGCATCAATACTAAGCAGAATATGTGCTGAAATATCATAGTTTGCCAAGACAATAAGAATCACTTTCCTTTGCATGTGTTATTAAGGAACTGGGGAATAATTATCCGCTTTAATACAAGTTTTTTCCTTCTGCATGATTAACTTCACTGATATCAACAGAGAGTGTGATGACTCTGAAATGACAGCTCCTGGTAGCACGTTCTGGGATTAGCAAAAACAGGTTGTCACTTTACCCTAGTCGGGAACAGTCAGTCGCTTTGTGCTGAGCGCGGGACAGAAGAGCCGGGTTCTGCACCAGGCATCCGACAGCCCAAGCATGCAGCAGGTCCAGCCTCCTGCCAGGTGGCTCTCGGCTTGGGCGTGCAGGGCTAGCTGCTTCGACAGGAGACTTGATTTTCCGATTTACCGTGCAATTTTGGCTACGCAGCTTCCAGGCTGAAAGCACTCCATCCTCCTTCTGCTAAACCATGACCTGCATTAGCCTGGAGATCTCTGACCTGCCCCGCTGCGAGGCACAGAGCTCTGTCTCTCACGGTTCCACTGTTCTTACTCTTCAATGCACAACGCATTGAGCTGAGTCTCAAATATTACACACTTTAAAATAACTGGCTCTAATGATAGCCCTACCTCTGACTACTCAACGTGCAAAGTGATGGTGCATACACCAGCCCGTGGAAGGGATGGAGGGAGAGGTAGAACAAACACGCAAGACAGTAAGTCAAAGTAACGGTATGGAACAACCAAACAATCCTTTCATTCTTACTGAAGTTGTAAAAAGTCTGTCATATGGAGCAGGCTGCCTGGGGAGGTGGATGAGGCACCGTCCCTGGAGGTATTTAAAAGACGGTAGATGTGGTGCTTACAGATATAATTTAGTGATGTTTTTCGTCAGAGTTAGGTTGATGGTTGGACTAGATGATCTGAAAGGTCCCTACCAACCTAGGCAATTCTATGGTTCTACTATTCTATGATTCTGTGGAAATTAATCAGTATATGGAAAACTGCATAACAACTGTGTGGACAACAGGAACCTGCCTGTAAATTAAAGAAGGCTACTGTGAGTATGCAGAGCTCTCTGGGGAGAGCACCAGGACAGAGTTGCAGGGCTCAGCAGAGTTAGGACGGGGACCACAGAAAGGGATTCTCCAGTAAAGTCCTCATTTTGTCGATGTCGAGATACATAGGAGCTGTAAAATGAAGCGAACTGTGTGCATGGAAGCAAAATAGAAATTTGGTCCAGCATCACATTCTTTTGAAAGTGTTATGATCATTTTAAAAAGATGATGAAATGTCTGTATATTTTTTAAGAAAAATAGGAGATGAAAAGACTAATTCTCAAAATCTGTGAAATATACAGTGATGAGTTATTGGGGATTGGGGGGAGTGTGTTTTTGTAATTCTGTAGGCATCTCAGTCCTCTGGTGAAATGATGTATGGGGCAATCGTCTGGTAGGGGCTGATGGGATGTAAATGAAACTAATTAAGGAAATGTCAAACATAATTAATAAAACAGGTTTAAGTTGCAAAAGCACTGTCAGCTGAATGAATGGGGAAGAATGCTGCCTTCCCATTGTTTTGGGGCTTGCTTGCTTATTTATATATTTATTTATTTATTCCTTGCTCACCCCCTTGCCCTCCCACCATTTTTGCAGTTGCTCCATTCAATTAGATCTCAGAAAGCTCTTGGTAGCCGCTCAGATTTCCACCTTGCCCCCCTTCTGAGCTGGGGTCCCATAGAATAGAAGGAATATAAATTTACCCTGTCGGCTTGCAGCCTGGGAAGAAGAAGAAAAAAAAAAAATTAATTGCTAACTCCTCGTCTTCCCCAAGTACTACAGGACATTAACATAACCAATTTGCTTGAACTCCTCACTGGCTGCTTAATAGAGCATCTGACCAGCTGATAAGACCTGGGTGCTGCCGCCTATGATACCTTGTTATTAGCATTTTCATAATATTCAAATATTACAGGCCCATGATTCACTGGCCTCCATTCATTATTGATAAGTACAAAAAATAAATAAAAAGGGTTTATAAATAGCAAAGGGGGGTGAGCGACCTATAATTATGGCAAGCAAATTAGGGTGCATGGTAGAGTCAGTTACATTTGCCTAGGAGTAATGATGCTCAAGAACTTTTTTCTCCCCGGGGACCAGAAAAATAATGGATTCCCTGGCAGCTGCAGATGGGCTAGGAAAGGCTGTCATCCAGGACACTGTTTATATAAGTTAGGCCGAGCATATGGCTCTGCGTCCTGCCTGTAGCCACCTCCAGATATTGCACTTTCAATGAAAAGAAATAAATACATAAATAAAAACAGCCCCTTGCTGGAAGGTGGTGGTGAAGGGATATGAGGAGGAGAAAGGTGGAGGGGAGAAAAAAAGCAAACAACCAAAGCGAGTCTGCTCCGAAGTTTCTGTTGAGAGCAATCCCAGCAGCTCAGGGATCAAGGAGGGGTGATATCTTTAAAACCAGAGGCTGTTTAGCTGCATCACTGAAGAGAGGAAGATGAAATGTGATTTCTGCTAAAGCAAAACTTTTTCCATGTTCCAGTCCAAGACAGTCATACTTATACACCAAAGCTTTGAGCCTGAGATGATAAAAAACATGGTCCTAGTTAAAAGTAGGAGCTCCCAGAAATAACCACTGGATACTTTATAATTTAGTTCCTGTGGTTTTATTTCCATTAATCCAATCAAAGGCCTTTTTTCTTTACTAATGAAACTGGAATGAAACACAAAAGGGAGGCTGACCTGTTAGCAGGTGACTGTTTCTTATAAGTTATTCATTAAAAACACCCTAATGCTCTGGTGCTGAAGGAGGCTGTACCTACTTCTGTATAAATTAAACATAATTGAGTTGGTTGCAAGAAAAAAAAAAAAAAGTTATTTCTCCTAACTCCAAATCATTGTACAGCATGCATGTACTGGAAACTGAACCCATGCAGACATTTGCAGAGGATTGGGGACTAACCCTTGCATACCAGCTGCCCCCATCATTTTCAATTCCAAGTAGCTCTGAATGCCCAATTCTATTGTGGGTACAAATATTCCCCATGTTTCGCAGCCAATGTACTTTAGGTAAGATAGGAATTGGCCTTGGTTTGGCCTTTCTTGCTAATGTTAGAGTAAGCTCAGAAATAGAAGGGAAGAACTTTGGCAGAAAAACTGCAGTTCAGATGTTTTCTCCCTTTAATTTTATTCTTTATTAAATGTAATTAAATTATTAGTGAAACTGGTTTTGGCATTACACTGTTGATTCACATCGTTCAATCCTTCTATTGGGAACTTTGAAAAACGTGCCACTGGCATTTATTGAAAAAACACTATCTGAAAACACCAATCTGCCTGCAAACTTCACAGTTTGTTTTTCAGTTTTTCCTATTTTTTTTTATTTTTTTTTTTCAGATTGTCCCAGCATCTCTGTGGTCTAGTGTTATTAGCACGTATCCACTCTGGACTGCATTCTTGTCTGAATATAAAATTCTTGAGAACTTTCCTGCAGCTTAGTGAAAAATGAAGCAACAATATTTATCAGAGCAGTCTTCCAATTAGACACCCTCAACAGCCTTGTCCACTTTGATATATGCGACAAAAAGTCCAAACTTATTCATCTTTATGCTCTAAAATCTGGCAAGGTTTAAAAAGTAGACACAAGCTCAACAATGAACCCTACTTCTGCAGCAAGCTTTCTCTCCAGCACATCCCCAGTCCTGCAGAAGTTCAGACCTGGGTCTGTCCATCTTCAACACATGCATCCATCTTACAGAAGGATACTGAGGCATCCTGCGGACTCTGGTCTGCCTTAAACCTCACACTAACCTCATCGAGGAGAAATACAAATTTAAACTGACACAGGCTTGCTTGTCTCTTCCTTTATGTTTAAACACAGATGGTTGCTTTTGTTGTGCCGCCGCGTTTCAGCCAATGCAAGCAGCAAAGTACTTAACTGGAATATATATCTCTTCTCTTCTCCAAACATTCACAGTTTTTTGTAAGTGAAGTATCATTCTTAAGAATATATACAGTGTTTTCACGCATCTTGATCTAATCCATTAGTCCTTATAATTTATTGTTAACTGCTTGGATGTAGGAGCCATGACAGCTTTGAGTAAAGCATTTAAGCAGGCATCTGCTTTGTATAAATTATAGGAACCTTGGTCACACAACTTTTCAGAGAGAAACAAAGGTCTTTTGCCAACATCTGTAGCTTTTGGGACAGTCATTTCTTTTTTTTTTTTTTTTTACTGTAAGAGTCTTTGGATCTTGGAAACCATAACAAAGCAAATCTATGAACTACTTGCAGACTTGTTATTTACATTTGTATTTGGTATTGTGCTAATGGCTCCAAGGCAGGAGGAACATGATTGACATGGGGGTTGGGAGCTGGAAAACACTTTGTTAGTCTCAAATCAGCTCCTTGGAGGCTAAAGCCCTGATTAACTATAACTGGAGTGGATTGTTTTAATCTGACTGCTGTAGTATTTTATGTCTAGTCATTCGGGCTTATTTCTGTAAATACTTAGATAAGCTTGAATCAATTACTTCAACGTCTCCCTTTGTCTCCTACCATCGGAAATGGCATGGTGTCATGGTATAAGCAGGCAGAACAGCAGGATCAGGGAAATGATACTTTGTGCACACAGCGCAAGGAAGATGTGTGTTAACACAAGAGGAAGACATGGCCTTGGAAGATGACTTCCCATATGCAAAGAAGGATGTTCCACATTCTTGTTCAATGTCTTTCAAAAAGAAAACCTTATAACCAGGAAGAGTTGCAAAATCAATGCTATTCTGAATAATAGACTGTGCCAAAGGGCTTTCTCTCCTCTTTTGATCACTCCTTATGACTTTTGACTGGCTAGGAGACATCTGAAAGGACAGCGGGACTTTTGCTGTTGATACGCAGTTGACCAAAGGTCTGATGTGCATATGCTCTTGTTGCCTTCTCACTTGTGCTGCTTAGATTCATTTGGCTCACTCATCAAGCTTTATGCACTGCACATTTCCTGACTAAAACCGAAGTCTGACAGAGCAAACTAATTGAAACACAGTACTCTGCATCTCACTTTGGCACCATCGTTCCATGCTGTAGCCTCATGGTTCAAAGTTAATAGAGTGCCATGTCAGGGATGCCACTCACCGGGGTGAAATGCAACGCAATGGTGGACAAGCCTGGTGAGTGGTTTTCCTCTTCAAAAGTAGCTTGGAGACACGAGTTCACTCTCTTTAGTACCTCCGGATGCACAAAGGCATAGCTGTGAAGGTGATGGGATCATATCAAATCTACCCAAGTGCAAAGCTTTGGTTTAATTTTTTTTTTTTTTTTTATATCAATGGCTGGTCTCAGCTCTAATTAACCTACTCCCCTATCAGTCCATTCCCTCCCCACATGCCGTCTTTTCCCCTTCCTCTCTGTGATCTCCATTTCACTGCAGAGATGGCCTGGCAAAGAGACATTATTCTATTTAGAAGCTGAGCACCTCACTAGGGGTGACAGGCCTGTTTTTAGGTCATTTATCTAATTGCTCTTTGCAGATAAGAATTAATTAGCCCGATTATTTTTCTTAGTTTTTGGATGGGTTCCCCACCTGGAGAGAAGAAATTCCTCTATGTCAGTGATTAATTGCTGAGCCAGAAGCTTTCTGCCTTGCATTTGTAATAAATGCCGACTGGTTCTTTAGGTCGCATTAGGAACCAGGCAGATTGTGGTTAAAATGCACAGGATAATAAAGCATTTGTACAAACAAGATCACCACCATTACATTTTGATTAAATATTTTAATTTATCTGGAGGTTGAGGGACTGCGGGAATCAGAAGGTTTAAGGTTTCTTATTCCCAGTATTTTCCAATGAGAGCCGCCCTATAGCCCTTTGATCTAAACCAGATGAACCTCATGGCAGTGCTTCAGTTTAAGGTTTGGCACAGCTGGTTTGTGTCATCCTGGTCTGAGTGCTCAGAGGGTCGTCAGCGTGCAGCCAGCTCAACTCGGCTGTGATAACATTTTGTGAACTATAACGGGGCAGGAGTTTGGTTGAGCTGAGGGAGGAAAGGTTAAGATTTCTGTGTGAAATTATGGCAGTTTTATATCCAGCTGAATTTAATGCAGCAGAAGTACCTTTCCTTTCCTTTCCTTTCCTTTCCTTTCCTTTCCTTTCCTTTCCTTTCCTTTCCTTTCCTTTCCTTTCCTTTCCGCCCCTCCCTTTTCCCTTTTCCCTTTTCTTTCCCTTTTCCTTTTCTTTTTCTTTCCACTTCCCAATCAGTGTCCTTGTTTTCCCTCTTTTCTTTCCATAACAATTCTCAGCATTCACCCCTAATAAACTGTTTTTTTTCTGCAGGACCTACCAAAGAAAAGCACAGCGTCCCCGATTCACAAGCCGGCCAGGCTAGGACAGGCCTCTTTTCCAGGATTATACAGGCAAGTCAGACAATACGATCACTTGTGCCCTTAAAACCTGATTTCTGCCCTAGAAAGTTCATGGAAGAAAATGGGAGTCTTGCCATTTGTTTTGCTGTGCTTGGGAAATGTTTGAAGCCCCTGATGTCCCAATAGGAGAAATTAATTGGTGGCGTTAGAGCAGTTTTCTCCGACACAGGTGATCACAGAAGGCACGGAGCTGCCTGCTTTACGGTGATCGCTACCCCCTCAGAGAGAGGAGGGCTGAAAAGGCAGAGCAATGAGATACTGTGTCATCCCTTGGTCTGACTCCCTCGGTCTCCTAGCTGAGAGCTGTAGGAGGGCAGTATCGGGGCATCTGGCAGTGAATGCCTTTGCTGTGTCTGTTCTCTAGAAAAAAAAAATAAATCTTCCTCATGCTGAAACACTTACACAACCTTTACATTGGAGAGAAGTAAATTAGGGTCCCTGTGCAGACCTTCACCGTTAGTGGGCCGAGTTATTTTACTGGGGATTTCGTTTGGTTGGTTTTTAATGGAAAGGGGAAAAAAAAAAAATGAGAAAAATGGAAAACATGACAATTTCTCTCCTGACAAGTGGGCTGAAGACAGAAGAGGAGAACTGATATTTCTCTAATGTATAGGAACAATATTGCATTGTGAAAAGTAACTTTCCATGGAACTTCGATTCTTAGTCAAGCACAGTATTTTGAGAATACCAT
This sequence comes from Dromas ardeola, assembly GCA_013398915.1. Lineage (NCBI taxonomy): Eukaryota > Metazoa > Chordata > Aves > Charadriiformes > Dromadidae > Dromas > Dromas ardeola. The sequence continues at coordinate 677,501 of VYZM01019502.1, read as the reverse complement.
TCCCAACTGTGATTTAAAGACAGAAAAATCTAGTGCTACACTGATGGTTAGTCAAAAATCAATGCTTAAAAATTGCTCCTACCTTCAACTTTGAGCTATAGGACAGCTTTGAGTATCGAGTAAAGCCCATGCGTGTCAGATACAGCTGATATTTCTCACTACCTACAAAAATGATCAAAATTCTTTTACCTTTCCTTCTGTTAAATTGAGATACCATTCTGATCACCATTGCTGTCTGCATTTCTTAACTAGACCAGAGTAAACACCCAAGACAGAGCGTCTAGCTGTTTTCTTTACCAGGTACCCCAGGAGAGTCAGATACTTGAATTCAGTGGGAGCAGAGCTGCTAAATACTATATTTGATCTTAGCTCTTGGACCCTATTTTAACTAATATATTCCATAGTAATTTGGGAATAAAGACAACATCTCACCATGCCACCGGGAAGTTACATTACAACCCGTTTTTCAGATGTGGAAATGGAGCCCCTGTGAGTCTGAGCTCTTTCCCTAACGCCACAAAATGTGTCACTGGAAAAACTTCACACAAAACCTTAGCAATGTCTGCTCTTGTTTTAAGCCCACACCGAACCATTTAATTTAAGTAAGATTTACCTCCCCCACCTGCAGTGTCATTTCTGGCACTGTACATGAGGAAATTTAACAATATCAAGTGGCCTGAGTTATGATAATGAAAGATGGTTGCTAAGAAAACCCATGATGATAGCCAAGAAATTAATATTACAGAGATGAAAATCTTCTTATAGACCCAAAATAATAGATGTTCTGTATCAATATATGACTAATCAGCACTCAAGGATTTATCTTTCAAATTACAGAACATGGTGGAGACATTTAATGCAATATGGTCTCCCTTCAGAGAGATACAGTATGTGACTAAATATCTCCAGTGAGTAATATTCACACTTACTCAAGTACTGTAAATATATCCCTGATAAATCTGGAGAGCGAATTCTTGTAAATTCTTGTTTAACACTGCAAGGAAGCTTAATAACTTTCCAATCTATCAACATGTTTTAATTTCCTACTGTGCAGTTTCTAACCGAAACAGGGCATTTAACAGAGGAGATTCCAAACTAACGGAGAACGGACTATCGTGTATTAGAAAACCTTGGTATCAAATGTGCCACTGCATTGTATGGGCTTGGGCAGGACATTTTCCAATGGGAATGTTTCATTGTCGCTATGCCTAATTATGCATGCAATTTTTCATGTAAAATTAAGTGCATGTGCAATGTGCAGATTAAAAAAAGAAAAAAATCCTTTCTACTAATAAGTGGAAATGGCTAAGAACCTGCTGGAGGGATGCAGCCGGGTGGTTACATCAGCAAGTGACATTATGTGTACTTAGGCATATTTTCTAAGGTCCAGAATGCAGGCTTTGTAGAAAACGCAGTAAAAATCATGCCACACTTAACAAAACCAACCTGTTTTGAAGTTGGATTTAATAATGTTAACCTCCATGTATTTTACAGGGCTTGGAAGGGTACAGGTTGGCTGATCAGTAAATCAGGTTTATGTGATGTTTCAAGCCCCGAGTTTTCTGTTTGTTTTTTTTTTTATTTTATTTTTTTAAAACCATGTATCTTGGGTGCCTGACAAGGGGTACATTTACTCAACAAATTCAATCCAACAAACGCAGTGACATATATAATATCAGAGGGTTTTTTTTTGCAGAAGACTTAACCTAATTTCTTTAGCCTCTTTTATGAAACAGCAAACCCTGAACTGATGCTCAGTGGGAGGGTGCCCGTTGTGTGCGCGTAAACTTGTGTTGGTCAGAGAGGAGCCAGGGAACTCAGTCTTGCTGGGTCTGGAGGGAAGCAGACTTCAGAGTGAAGATACCGTCACGGAGACAGCCTCAGCGTAGGTTTCACCTCCATTAAAGCAGTGCGTATTCCTAGAGCAGAGTAAACTGTATAATGATATTGCTCTCCTCCACTGCCATGAGAGAAGATGAATTTATAGTCAGACCTTTGAAACAGCTGGGACACGGGCCATGCAAGGCCGTAAGGAGCACTGAGAGGAAATCAGTACAGATCCTTAAAATCTAGGGGACCGTACTGCAGTAAAGTGTCAGCAGCCATACCGCCCAAAATCTGAGCTGCCCAGCAGTTTTCAGATCTTGACCCAAGAAGAAAGTTCATAATTAATCAGAGCTGAGATAGATAGATGCCTGAATCGCAGCTGCTACATCTGGGTGTCACATGAATCAATTTTTACTGATAAAACTGAAAATACCTCAACTTTTTTTCCTAGGGGGTAATTATCTTTGGTTATTTACAGGTTTTGTCCCCTAAGCTTTGGGATGTTTCTATGTGTTTTAATTTCATTAAATGTATTCATGCCTTTCTCAGTTATTGTTTTACTGCAGAATCTGTGATCTGCTGCACTGTTTTTTCTTTGAAGGCTTATTACTTCTATAGACATTTTCTAGGAAATTAATTTAAGGGAGGTGTTGGTTTGGCCCTTTATTTGAGCAAATGCAGCAATGCCTGTATAATATTCCATAAACTGTGCAAGGGCTTTTTAAAATATAAATTATTCAGTTATGATGATGATGATGATGATGCTACTGTGTATATAAACATGTTTCCAGTCCCAGAATGGGCATAAAGTACTTACTCTGAATAGCAAACATCAAAGAAAACAACTGAGCTGAGAATTAATGACTCACTATTTCTGTTTTTTCAGCTTTAGGGGTTCTCTGCAAAAGAAACATCTTCCTACAAGTGATAATATGAAATCTTGCCGTTCCTCCTACTTGACGTTTTCCTCCATGGGGCCTTTAAGCTTACTTCAGGTATTTGAAGAACTTCCTACATTTTTCCTATAATCTTCCAAACCAAGTTTCCACAGTTTTTTGAAGACATTTTGATCTCCTGCTGCCTGACAGGACTTTCCAGCATTCTCTGCAAAATTGATAATATCTGATTTTTCTTCTCTCCTTTTTTTTTTTTCTTTTTTTCTGCTCAAAAATAGGGAAATAAACACAGAAAACCAAGTACTCAAAACATTACAGGACACCTGCAATAGGCCAAGGAATGAAATCATTATTTCCTGACCCCTTCAAGTCACCTTTTGCCTACCACAATACAGAGGAAGATGGAGTACAGAAAAGCACCTCCTTTTTGTTTGTTATTCATGTAATTAGCAACATTGCAACAATTCACAACAGTCTTCAATGTGAATATTATTAATATCAATGCTTCCTTTTGAATAATACATTCCTAGACATCTCTTGTTATGATTCACAAGTCTCTGGTCTGATCAAGCCCTTGGTAACTCTCTCAAAAGTTCTTGAGACTTATATTTATTTCCATCATTTCAGGACACTCTTTGTAAAGATGAATATCTTTTAATACCTCTTGCCTGGGTGCAAGGGGTGACCCTGATTTTTGCAAAATCTCATTTTGCAAAACACATGCTGAGTATATTAAGGCCCTGATGAGATACAGCACTGGCAAGAGAAACCTTCCAACATTACTTTTTTTCCTCCATAAAGTGGAAAACTCCAAATGATATTGTTGATTAGATACAGCATATTGGTAAAGGTCTTGCTAGCTCTCCTGAGCATGTCTGCTTGACTTCTAAATTCACAGCACTAAAATGTTTTCATTCCCTTTCCCTTCACTCCCCACTTAATCCTTAAGCATTTTCACCTTAATCCAGAAGTTTTCAAATGCCCTGACAAACCAGCTAAATGTAAAGAAATAGCTGCTTCTCTTAGCTTTTTTTCCTGTCAATCATTTAAAACCCAGCGGAATGTGTGATGAGGATGACTCAGTTTGTAGAAAAGCAGCAACTTAGCAGTTGGCTAATGTGTTGCGAGCTGCTCGGCTTAAACAGATGGAATACTTGTATTTCATATCTCAGCACCATCCCTGATTACGGTTTTTTAGTAGTCCCAGGTACTAACTACCTCGGCATCGGAAGAGATTGGTGGCAGTCTGGTGTTTGCAGCTTACTTGTGATTCTGTAAGGTTTTCTTATTATATTCAATAGTTCTGTCAGACAGGTGTTGGAGGGATGCAGTTGTGCTTTGGGGAATAGCAGGTAAATTTATGCATCTTTAAAGAACTGGCAGATTTAGCTGCCTACATATGATTTAAGGGCCTGATCCCAAACCCATTAAACTTAATGGGAGTTTTTCATTGACTTAGTTGGCTTTGGATTAGCTCCTAAGTGAATTTCCAGTAGAAGGCAAAAACCCAGCCAACAAACCTGTCGATTTCTTGGCACGCTCATCCCCTTTTAGTGCACAGTGGCACAGCCAAACCTTGCAGAGCTGCCCAGGGGAATTATTCCGACAAACACAACCTTTACCTGCAGACACTTTTACCCCTCACCTGAATATTGGAGAAAAGCTTGAAGGAACAAGGAAATATATTACAGGATTTTCCCCACAGGAATTCTGTTAAAAATGGAAAAAAGAAATGTAGGCTTTATTTAAATAAATTAGCCTGTATTGCCTTAGAATAGAGGATTGTTGCACCACGTTGGACCTAAGGGCCATATAAGCCAGTGCGCTCTCTGGATTTGGCTAACAGCAGCTATCTCGTGAACAATGCAAGGATATTTTTCAAAAATACTTTGCTGTTTTTCAGTGACCTGTGGCTCAGAAACAAGAAATCTCTATGCATTGAATAGCTCTCAATGTGGTTTTCTGCTATGAATTTCTCCATAGATTGTTTTTGAAACTATGCAACCACCCCTAAATCTTGTTGCAAGGAATTTTACAAGTTGCCTTTGTGCTACAAAGAGGGAAGTCTTGTTTGTTTTGACTATACCCCTTGTTAGTTTCATGTGACGACTTTTAAATCTTAGATTACTAGAGACAGTGAACACTCACTATCTATTTGCCATTTCCAGGCCAGCCAGAATGTTAAAGACCTATATCTGACCTACTCCTCCTCCCCCTCTTAGGTTGTTCTTTTTCAAGATAAAAAGTCTTGATCTATTTAGCTTAACTCGGAAACTATAATGTAACTTTTCCTAACCTCAAATAATTATGGACCTGCAATTAAATTTTGTGGTCAGCTTGGATCCAATCAATACATTAGGCTTACTGGACATGATGATATTTTTTCTGACCTTTTTTTTTTAAATAGAAAAATTAATCTGACTCAACCTCCCTCATGAGATATTGCAGGGGAAAAAAGGGGTGGGGGGGAATGGATCTCTATTTTGAGTATTCCTGACATTGCATTAGTTAATAATGAGGGTTATATTAGTATTCTTGAAGTTCCTATAGTCTCTATGCTTCATACAGAGCTGTAAAATAAAACAGCCATATCCATTAGTATGCTAATGTTATACGCTATGACCATGTTGCTCTCTCTCTGAGTATCTCCACCGTCTTCCTGTCTCTTTCCACATCACATTAACACTCCCCGGGTGAAATCCTGACCCTGTTGAAGTCAATGGCAAAACTCCCATTGACTTCACTAAAGTCAGGATTATCTCCGCCGAGGAGCTTTATGACTTTGCTCCTGCCTGCTTTTCTGTTTTCATATCCAAGCGTATCCCCTACGTGCTCTCCCTCTTTTCCTATAAATGCTCACCCTCATGCTCTCATTTATTTTGGTCTTGCACTCCTAATTCGGCACCTTTTTGAAATGAGTCTGCCAGCATGGAAAAGTCTTCCTCTGCTCTGCCTGCCCGTTGACTGCCTCCTCCTGCTATCAGATCCTGCTTAAATTTTGTCCAGCTAACCTTTCACTGCTAGCCACTGTTTAGGCATTCTCCTCTCCTTTCCCTATATCCCATCATGATGTAAGATACACTAAAACTTCAAGAATAGGTGAAAATTGCCAGCCTGCTTCCTCAGATGACTTCAGACTAGGTTTTCATATGCAAGACATCCATAGTTAGGGAAATGCTTCCAAGGCATTTTCTCCCTCTCATTTTTCCACCTTGTATTCAGTCCTTGCATTAGATAGACCTGTAATATTAATTCCTCACAGTCCCGCCTTATATTTTTAATTTAATTTTATTGGAGTTGTGCACGGTTATAGAAAAAATAAATTACCCTAAAATTAGCATGTTGAATAGGCTAAGGAGTATTTAGAAATGAGCAGAGAATAATGCTTTGTAGATAATTTATCATGCAGGCAAGAAGAAAGAGTTTGCCTGACTAAGGACTTCAGACTCTCCATGAATATATAGTGTAATCAGTAAAGTAAGGAGTTTGCATGATCAAGCACTAACCAGAAAAAGGTCACAATACAAAGTTCATTTAAATCAATAGAAAGTCTCCGATTGTCTTGGATAGAGGCCTAAGTAAGGATTTCAGGATTTGACCCATTGCATTGCATTGCACAGAAACCTTGTAATGCATTGTGGTTTTTGTGTTTTTAAAAATTTATGTACATAAGCTGAGCAGCTTTCTACTGTTGACTTTGAATAGTTTGGAGTCTAAGCTGAAAGACCCCAGAAACTATTAATACCCTCCAGAGAAATATCAGTCTGCAATAGTGAGTATGGATCCCTCTTGTTGACCTAGTTTATATCTACAGAATCAACCTACACAATTCTTTTCACCAGCTGCTCTGTGGCTTAGGGAGATGGGGTGTTAATTAATGAGACATTTGTTGAAATGTATAAGGGCTTTTCCTATCCAGGTTAGACATAAATTATGAAGGCTCTGGCAAAGTGGGCAGAATATTGTTGACTGTAACTGTTCTGCTTATTTTAGCCAGTTCTGGAGAAAATAGGTCTTCAAAGAACAATTTACGTGCCGGAGCAAGCTTGATGAGAAAAAGAGAAGAGCATTTAAAGAAAAAAAAAAAAAAAGAAAGTCGCAGTATGAAGTGATTTGTTTTTCCCGTTTTCTGTACTATTACTTTTTGAAATTTCTTTTTCAGTAGGGCCTTTCAGTCCCTGATCTGTTAGGTAAAGCATAATCATATGCTTATGAGATTGTGATCTGTTTGAAATGGGTATGATGTCATACAAAATTCAGTATTATCTGCTGCCTGGATTCCACAGAGATAAATACATTGGAAATGCACGCACAGAGACAAAATTAGATAGATTTGCTTTGATTATGTGTAGTTTCCTTTTTAATGTTAATTTTTCACAAATATTTTAGCATGGGAATTTAACAGCAGACGTGAGTGTAGAAATAGCCACTTTTAAGCGAGTGTCGGAGAACAGTGGTTTTCTTAATAACGAAAAGCAAATTTCCATTTCTGAATTATAAGCGTTGTCATTGTCAAGCTAATTCAAAGCCTGACATTTTACCAGTCAGGAAAAGAAACATGTAACATGCATTTAATTAATATCTCCCTCTGAGGGTTTGAACACGCACAGGAGTCTATGATAGCCATTCATTTAGGAGCCTTTCGGTTCAAGCAGTAGATACAGATCTGGAGGTCCCTGTTCCCGTTCACCCTCAGCCTTTTTCATTTGTTATGACATGTGCCAGATTATACTCCAACGGGGCAGACATTTTGCAATGAAATGTATTTTCATCAGAAGATGCTGATTCACCAAAAGCAAAATCTTATGTGGAAACACTGCTTTCGATGAGCTTCTAAGCAAATACAGGTGGGCTCTGCAAAACGTTCATGGTTCTGTTTGTGTTTTTTTTTTTTTCTTTTTATTCAGCCTGCTTGGTAGCTTCTAGGGTCTGTTTGAGGATCTGAAAACGCTGCATTTTCAGGACTTGTGTTCTGATTATTTGTGAAATCCAGTCCCAGCCATCTCCCACCAAGGAGACAGCAACGCCTAAAAATCCTCATTCGTGATTCAGATCCTTGCAGACCTAGAAAGCTTAGGGAAGCCAGCACAAAGCTACTACTTTGTGGGCTTGGCTTCTGAGTTCAATTTTATTCTGAAAAATTGCTTTTATTACTAGTTTCTGTCTAAAATTTTGTTTCATTCTGAAAGTAAAAAAATAATCCTTCCACGGTTACTTTCTTCTTGCTTTTTCTCCATCCAAAATCACATCCGCTTGATTCATAACAGTTTTGTTCATGAGCACCAAACACAGTCGCCTCACAAACCACCCTCAAGATGAGAATCCGAATTGAGTTATCAAAAGTTCCAAATGCTAAGAGCTGCTACAAGCTGAAAGAAAAGGGTTAAGTCCATCAAACAGGTATCGTTCTGAATTACTACTATGGCAAATTCCGGCAGGAGCAGCTTTCTTTCATGGTTACTAGACCATTAACAAAAAAAAAGCACAAGACTATGTCCTGAAGATGATGGTTCAGCCTCGGTGAAAACATTTCAAGAGCTACTGCAAATCCTATTTTCCTGAGAGACCGTAGGGTTATCATAGACTCTAAAATCAAAGGCAACCCTGTGCTCAAATCGCTCAGATCATCCTTTGCTCTTTCCTTACCACGGTCTTCACCCTGGGACTGTGTTTCCCCATGAGCCATGTGGGCTCCTTGCTAGCCCTATGACTGCTCAAATGCAGTGGTCTGCAGGGCAATCAAAGAAGCCATTTCATGCTCCTTGTCAGGCATTGGGCCTCCTGATCTCTTATCAATTATCTGTCAAAAGAAGAGGGTGTTCTTCTTCATTAACACATTGCAGTGTGGTAATTAACAGACAGATAGTGCGGGGCTTAAAAAGTGGCCTCTCTTGACCACTTGTTCAATAAATATTGACATAAGCACCAGTAAAAGTATGTCATATGGTTCTTAGCTAAAAACAACAAGCAAGAAAAGAGGAGAAAGGCAAACAAAGCGTACCACGACTTGTTTTTTGAAGAAACCTCTATCGGGTTTTAGCGGCAAATGGAACAATTTGGGCATTATTCAAGCCCAGGTTGCCTTGTTTCTTGTTTCTCTCCCGACTAAAGATGTGTCCCCCTCCCCCTGCTTCTGGGTGGGGGGCAGAAATGGGAGGTTACTTTCCTGTTGAAATAAGCCAGCAAGAACTTTGTCAAGGAATGAACTCTTACTGTAACCCACACCTCATTTGTCACCCTGATGGGCTGAGGAAAAGTGACATTTACAAACTGAGAATGAAAGTACATCCATTTCACCAGTCTGACACCCTGATATAATAACTATTTACCTTGAGAAAGAGGGACTGAGATTTCCGATTCTTGTGAATCTTCTCACTTTGGCACTTATTTTCTCACTCTGTCAAACAGCCCCAGATTAATGGAACAATTTGTTCAACAAATCATATTAGCAGAAAGCGCACAGGGTAAAGAGAAGGAGGCGGGGGAGCAGGAAATTTTTACTCATTCATAGCAGTGGTATCTCTGCAAATAAAAATGTAGTTATGCCTGACATTTACAGAGGTACAATGTGAAAGGGAAAAAGTGTAATGACTTTGGGCAGTTGAGAGATCACTTTGCAAGAACAGTAGTGCTCAAAAGGGAATAAGATAAAGTTACACATAACATCTAGATTGAGCTTCTTTCTGGAACATATTTGTCAAACACAGCAGGATCCGTCTGTGTTTAAAAAAGAGTTTTCCATTAAAATTAAGCACCGTGTGCTTTCCTAACGATAAAGGAATGCTCCCTTACAGTCTGCATTGCAGAAATGTTAGGTAAAGAATTAAAGTAAGTTGGTGCCATATGGTGAATGCTATGAATCCTTCTTGCTGGCTTGATAGTGTTCGAGGGACCGATACAAACCCTAAGTCAATGGAGGATTTTCCATCGACTTCATAGGACTCCAAATTGGGCACAGAGCAATCAGAAAGCCTTCCTCTGCATTTCCTCCTCATTTACACTGTGTAATACCACTGCCAAATCAAAACAGACAAACAAGGTTTCTTCTGGTTTCCTATACGTGTATAATTCTCACTGTGGAGGCGAGAGAATGGAAGAATGCAACAATAGTTATTACAGCTTTAGAGAGGCACAAATGTAAGTATAATCAATCCTGAAAAGTCATCATGGATATATGTTTTGGTTAGGAATTGGTGATGAGTTAAAACTGTATTAATGAGTAGTTCACTGGGCAGCAAACTATACTTATTCCTCTCAGCTCTTTAACCCAGAGCTCCCTGCAAAACTATATGTCAGCATTTATAGTGTACGCAGAGCAGATTATCTTTAAAAAGTGATTCTTTTTAAGTCTGTGATGCCTGTTTCTGCTAGCCATGAAAATATACAGAGCAATGTAGCATCATCCCCCCACAAGCGCACTCACACACTTACAAACACATTTTAAGAGGACACTCTAAGTTTGCCGTCACATTAATTTATTTCTGTTAGCTTGGTACAGCAGCACTGTACCCTGCATCTTCAATGAAAATTGACGCTCCCCTGTTCCACGTTTCTTTATGCCATGACCTTGGGTGTCAGGGGAAAATATTGCTTTGCATCCTTGTGTTGCTTGAGTCCTGCTTCTCTCTTTAAAGCTTATTACTTGGCACACTTCAGACCGCCGTGTACCGCAATGAGATACGCACTGTACAGCTGGCGACACGAGGAATACTTCAGGCTATGGAGATAAGGAGAGCTAAGTCTGTTGCGCAAATAATATTTTTCATCAAATTCAAGAATTTAAATGTATGGTTCCAAGATTTCTGATGGTAAATTGTTATTTTCTTAATAAAATTTCTCCTACTATGGCTTGGTCTATAGCCCAGTGAAGTCATAGATCAGCCCTTCTCCATGAGGATGCTGATTCTGTCAGAATATTTTAGGTACGTTTGTATGCTGAGCAGGATGAATGGGGAGGAACCAGCCTTCTACACGACTGGAAAAAAACCTCTGAAAACCCAAAGTCATCACTCACTAATTCAACTGCTTTTTACCTGTGTTAGTGAATAAAATACATGCACAATTTGCTAAGGATCTGAATGAAGGGGATCCGGCACAATTAACACAGTCAGGATTTACAGCAGCAGCACAGAGAGCAGAATCTGTCCGCTTCAAAATATGGTTAAGGGTGTTCACTGGTTCACTGTCGACATTTCCTGAGCAAGCACAGCAAATGAAGAGTTGCTAAAGCTAACCTGATTTTAAGTGGCTCAACCTCTTCAACCTATTTCAGTAAATCGAGAGCTTCTGAGAAAATGCTGCCCCTTTCCCCTCTGCACCCACCCCATGTTGAGCAAGACCCAGACGTTCGGAAGGCTGCAAAGTCCCTCTGCTGACCTGTCTCCTCCTTTCGCCCCCCCACATACCGCTTTACTGTTTGTTGCTTTTGTAAATTACTAAAGTTCCCTATTCTAGGTGGCCCTGAGGGCAAAACCACCAACATCCTGTATGGATGAACAGTGACCAAGGATGAAAGTAGTAGAGATTTATTGGCCGCTCTTCCTTGGACATCTCCAACCTAGCACACACACGAGTAACAATATAATTAGTTCAGAACAAAAGAGGCTTATGTACACATCAAGGTTTACACCTCACTGATCTTTCTGGATGCATCCCCCTTCCATGGAAAGTAAATTACAGCACAAGGACTCGGTTGCAAGAAGAATTCTGCGAGACTTGGCACATGCCATGGTCAGATGGCAGGTTCTCCTGCCAGTTTGCAACCCCTGAGGTAAACAGAGATCAATCCCAGCCTGGTAGGAGGAGTTTCTGGGGATTTGTGGTTTTTTTAATAGCAATTCTCTTCTGTCATTTCAGTAGGTTACCACAAGGTGCGGGGGGGGGTGTGTGTGAAATCTGGTTTTATGTTTTGAGGGTTCAAGAGAGTATTGGATATTTTTTGGCAAATTTGAAATTTTGCGGGTGGAGCCTCTGGACAATTTCATTATGTAGACACTGAAATAAGCTTCTGGTAAGGGCGAGTATTCCTTGTGACATCATTAAAAGAAGGAGAAAGGAGGTGCCAAGGTGGCTGTATTGCAACTGGAAATATGCCATAGGGAGGCTAAAAACAAAACAAAAGTAAAAAACAGAACAACCCTCTCTCTCCAGAGAACTGGAAAAGAAAGAGACACAAAGCCCTGATTGCAGGTCTGTCCTTCTCAAAGCATCTCTGTTTGACAACATATTCATATTACAGAAGCAAATGTTCTCATCTTTTCCCAGATGGGGATTCTCCATCTCTCCAGGCCTGTTTGCTCCCACTTAGTCACAGATGTAAAGATGGGCTAGAGATGTTTGACACCTTTTCTAATTTTCTAGGAATTACTAGAAAGCGCAAGGACTGTATCTCAGAAATGGGCTGTACAGCAGAGGTCAGTTTGCAGACTGTGTGAGCAGTGAGGGATGCTCCAAGAAATGGTCCCGACTCCATAAGAAACAAAAATAAAAAAATTTGAACCTCAAAACCTAAAATCCATGAGGGGCGGGTGTGTGGAACACTTTCTTCAAGAAGAGTAAATCATGTATTTTAATTTTGACCTCTTAGAATATTTCACATTTTTATTGTCATGGCAACTGGTGTTTTTCCTCTAGAAATACCAGCAATTCAAACCATAATTCCCTCTCCTTTCCTGGCTTCTCCATATCACTGGATTATTTGCCCCAAAAAGGGGAGAAAGGAAATTGTCTCTCCTCCTGCTGTACCACTGAGATGAGGCAGTGGAATATCACGTACTGGGGTACAAATGACTAACTGGGCACTAGAGTAGCTTTTCAAGTCAAAGAGATGGATTTTGCCAGGACCCAGGACTTCTCCCGGTGCAATCACAGCTGTCTGAGTTGGATTTTTTTGTAAGCAACACCACAGCCCAACTCTTTCTTCTTTGTATGAACCTCGGTGCCAAGGGTGTATATAAATATTAAAAAAAAAAATAATCCCCAAAACAAAAAAATACAGAAGAAAAAAATAATTAAGCTACTGTCCTATAATAAATCTTATATCAAATCCTGTGTTCATAATTGGATCTTATGGGGTTTAACCTTCATGGGCTAAAGCTGACCAACACCCAGGACCACCAGCAGAAGTTGTGCTAATTAGACCTTATTCTGGAATTCTATTTCGCAGCGCATAGGGGCTAAAGACCCCTCTCACGCATCACTCAGGAATATTTGGAAGGGACCTTTAACTCTCAGATAGTAATACTAGTCCTTGTGCCGTGTGAGATGGTTTTGGTCATGTGGGAGTGCAGTCTCCTGAAAGCTGAGCTCTGCCCAGAGCTGCAAACCTGCCCGTGCCAAGAGGAGAATTTTGTAAACTGAAAAATAAAATCCTTAAAAATTGACATATCTTGGAGTGAAAAATTTAGCAGGTTAATATGAAATACAAAGCATTTTCCTTCTTTGGTGACATCCTTTATAACTTCTTATTCGTAATAATTCTTTAGATATTGAGCAAGCAGTTCTACAAATAGAAGATTTAATAAAGCCTAACGAAGATTTTTAATGGATACACATCATGTAGCTTGGTACTCTGTGGGGTTTTTTTCAGGCGAAAATACTGACAGAAGCTATTTCTCCAGCAAGCTTTTCCTGGTCTAGGGACATTCATAATGCCTCTCTCCTGTGTAAACTATCTGATGTCTAATGGTGACAGACGCGTACACACATACACAGACTGTGATTGCATAAGCCTTGTTTCCTGAGCAAACCATGCTGAAAGAACCCATCAAGAATGCTAAGCAGAATTTGAGACCTTCAAATACTGTATAACATCCTATAGCTTTTCGCGTAAAGTTGCGAAATATATATATACATGAGTCTATATATGTCTGTATTTAGAGTTTATAGCTATACGTGCATATATATTTGTGCATGTGTGCACATATATCTGCACAGTTTTTCAGGTATTAGAAATAAACTCCCTTCTTCTGGCATCGTATTATCAGTTTTGTTGCCTATGCCATTGAACGCGTATTAATTCCATGTGGCTCCGCTTGATGCAGGATTCATCCGGAATGTGAAAGGGGCAGAGCAGGTGGATTGTCATTTACCCATAATACAGCCTGGGGTAAATGGGCCCTGGACACCCACGTATTTAGAAATCCAACGCACCTGTGAAACCTTTTTTCACCCCTCTGACTAATATGGAGACACTGGTGTGAGTTTTATACACTCTGCTCATCAGGCCAACGTATAGAGACTTGCTGAGCTGAGACATAAATATGGCCTAATCATCAAATGTGGATTCAGGTCTCCCCTGCTGAGCAGGTAACAGTCTAAAGTGTTTAAACTGATACCTGCCCAGCATGTGGTATCTTAATCAGCATCACATTCCTGTGCTTCCTCCCTCACTTTGGTCTACAGAGACAATGACTTCAGGAAGACAATTTTATTTTAGTGTTCAAATTTGCCTGTATGAATACATTTTTAACTCCTGCATTGCCTCGCGGATGAGCACTGCAGTCTCTGTGCAAAAGAAAACGTCATCTGTATGAAGGGAATTATAATGAGAGGTCACCAGATAGAAGGCTGAAAAGTGAGAACCTTAATGAGCAGCTTAAGAGTTCACAAATTTTTTCAATTTTCATAATTTTAGGCCAAAATCAGAAGTTAGCCTGGTATGGAACAGATTTAGAAGTTGTACTCATCTCCTGCAAACCATAGAGTTGCAGCATGGCTGCAAACAGCCGTGATCACCCAGGAAGATCCATGCAGGAGCAGCTCATCCCTGAAGATGCCATCTCCCCATACCTCCTCAGAGAGACATCCAGCCCCTGGGGGCTGCCGAAACCTGCCCATGCCATCATCCTTCTTTCTGGGCAGCTCCAGCCAGAAGGGAAAGCTTGTTTTTCCCATTGCCACTCAACTCCTGTTGGGCATGTATGGACTTTCAAAAAGTCAGTCGTTGCTTTTTGAATTTCAACCTTGTTTGTTGAAATTAGGGACATATTTCCTTGCAGGAAGCCTGGTGTCGTACCAGTGCCTGGCCAGAGGCACGGACCAAACCCCCAAAAACCCATGGATTTCCTATGTGTCTGGAATAACCCGTTTGCATCCCAGTTTTAGGATGGGCTGGCGGATTGGGAAGGAGTGTGAAAATTTCGATACCTGAGCCCAGCCTTGAGCATCCTTCCTCCATGCCTGTCCCCAGAGGCTGGAGTTTCCCGGCACACTCACTTTCTCCCATCCAGGGAGTTGCCTGGTCCCTGTCCTTCCCAAAAACCAGGACTAGAGACACAGAGCGTCCCCTTCCAGGTAAGAGAGGTCCTGAGAGAGCAGGGGGAGTCTCCCGGACGCCCGGGCTTTGTTTCCCACCTTCACCGCGGCGGCAGAGCCGGGTGGCGGCCAGCGCGGCGGGAGGGCTTATCTCCAGCTCCCAGCACTTCCCCCGGCGTGCGTGTGGGAGCCGGTGTGCCACGAATATTCCAGCCTCGGCGGGGGTGGAGGGGGGAAGAACCGTGGCCGGGCCAACAGGAAGGCTCTCTCTCGCCATGTGCCCACACGCCCCGGCCGTCATCCCGACGGCCGTCGGCCTGCAATCGGCCATCTGCAGGGATTTCCCGTGGCTTCCGCCCCGGCAGGCGCAGGCCTCTCCATCTCTTCCTGCGAGGCCGGCGGCCGCCGCCGGGCCTCAGGAAGCCGCCGGCCATGAGCAAGTGGCGGCGGGCGGGCAGGCGGGGGATGAGGAGGTGACGGTGGCCAAAACCTATTTGTTCGGTGGCCGCCGCACCGACACGCGCTGGCCGGGACAGAGGAAAACAAAAGGGGGATGTCTGCTTCAAAAAGGCAGGAAATGGAGCGGCACGGGGGACGGAGAGACCTATTGGGACTGGGCTGGGGCTTTTCTCTCTTAACCTATTGTTTCATTATATTAAAAAAAAAAAAATAAAAAAGAGAGAGAGAAAAAAAATTAATAAATTGAACACATCCTGTGACCTCTTATCAAGCCATCGGGAAGAAAAACAAACAGCTCATTCATCTAAAGACTGAGGGTGTTTTTGATGTGACTGCTGGACTCGTTAAATCCACCAGGCCAGACGGGCCACAGAGGGGTCGGGGGAGCATCACCCCCCCATGGCCCCCGCTCGCCCCCTCCTGATCCTTGGCTCTTGTGCCAGGCGGGAGCCGTCTGTTTGCGAGGGTTTCTATGGACAGCGCTGGGCATTTCCCAGCTGTCCGCGGCCCCTCTGGCCCCCCGGGGCCTCTGTTCCCTGTGTGCAGGAAGTCTTTCATTCCCTTCTTATCTGCACACCAGAAGATTTTGATGGCTGATATTTCTCCTGCTCCGTATCCCCTCCCTTTTTTTGGCCAGACACCTATAGTTTTCCACTCCTCTTTTTCTTCCAAAGGAGGTGACATTTAAGGGAAAACAATGCCATTGCTTTATTTAGCTCTTACCTATGTTTTGGGTTTTTTTTTTAAATTATTCTTTTATGGCTGCCGTGGTGAAGAACTGGACTTACGCTCTAAAGTGCTGCACATCTGACCTAGCCAAACCTCAGCGAGTCTGGTTCACACACACATCCACATAAACTTGTTTACATCATGCCTATAAAAAAGCCATATTCACTCCTTGGATCTTTGGCTAAGCTCTTAGATTTTTAAAGCCAGAAGGGGTCATCAGGTCACTTATGCTAAGCTGCTCTATAATTCCAGTCCTAGTATTTCACCCATTTCCCACTGTAGTGAGCCTAATAAATCATTTTCAGCTAAATGCTATCTTTCAGAAAGGCATCCTCTCCTGATTTGAAGACTTCAAGAGGTGGAGAACCCACCATATCCGCTTGTGGCCTGGGTCATTCAACTTTAGCAAAGCACTTAAAACATCTTCTGAGGAGAAACTGATGTGCTGTTTTGACACACGATGCGATCTTATGAACAGGTCTTTTCCAGCGTCAGAAGAAGGGCACAGTTAAGCGAGTAGCTCTACCGAGCAGATGTATAAAGGACACAGTGAGGAGTCACGTTATCTGATTCAGCAAACTTAAAACTAATGAAAGCTGTGGTTACCAGAGATGCATCCCTTTTTTGTGGTGTACAGCATGCCTGCTGGCTCGCGCTGGCCTCACCCGAAGTGCCTATGATAAAGGTAAAAAGGGAATGGTTCAACCATTATTGAAATCCCAGGGACCGGAAAGGTCCCTTGGACATAAATGTGAGGACTGTGACTTCAGCAGCTTGGAGGAAGGGAAGTTGTCCATCCAAAAGGTCTTTCATGAGAAAGGACAATGCGTTTTTACTACTGTATGACCTCCACGCTGAGAGGAAACCCGGTAAATCTCAACGTGATATTTTACTCCCTGGTCTGCTCCAGACGGGCCATAAGGATGTGGGCTGTGCTGACTTGGTCCAACACCAGAAAATCCCACACCTACACTATCTATCTTCATGCCATAGCCAGCCCATTGAATAATTAAAACATCAGCAGGAGCCTGCAAACAATTAAAGGGTAACCCAGAAATGTAGACTCTTTTGGTACTAGCACAGATTTAAAATTTCCAGCAGGATAATGATCCCTCCAGGAAATGTAAATGAAACTTATAAATACATAACAGAAAATCGGGCCATAGCACAGTTAAGATTAGTTCTTTAGGTGCATCATTGCTACTGGCGCTTCACTTTGTAGAAAGCAGGCCATGGTAAAAGTGCAATGATATATCATTGTGAAACACTGTTTGGAAGCTCACTTGACCTTTCAGTCTTGGTACTTTCTATATTAATCCCATGCTGCATAAATTATAAGAGGGAAGATAAATATTTAGTTTCTTACTGTTCTGAACAAAGTCCCACAATGTTTTCTTTACAGGCTGAAGAAATTCAGAGGTGACCAGGAAGGAGGCAGACGGCCCAGTTGTCTTCCCATGATACCGGTAACACAGACTGCACATCTAATGGCAAAAACAGAGACCAAGGAATGGAACTGCAGGCAGGTTTTTTTTTTTCCAAATTTTCAGAGAGACATAAATACAGGAGAGTGGAGGAAGAAAGGGAAATAGAAGACTAATGAAGAGGATTTTATTCAATTCACTGACACCACGGTACCTAAATTTGCTCTAGATTTATGGGAAGTCTTTCACAAGAGCGAAGAGGAGTTAAGGCCCCTCTCAAATGAATATTCAGTACAAATTACTCTCAGAGGCTTTGAATGTTTCCCCACCAGGTACTTCAGAAAAGAAAAACAAACAAAAAACCCCTCCAAAACAAAACATACAACTTGGAAACTGATTTTTTTTTCTGTCTGATTTATCAGCCTAAATTAGGACTGTTTGGTAGGAAAATTTTGCCCAGAGGATTTGGATATATGTAAGCAATTTTCCTCTTATTCCCAGCACACTGTTGCATTCAAAAGCATTTCAAGAACTTGATAAAGTTGCCCAGTAGGTCTAGTGGTTAACTCGAACCAATTACCCTGAGTAACATCAGTGCTTTCTTTAACTAATTTATCCTTGGCTATCTTCAGTGAGCTAAATCTGTGTCCTGAAGCTGCTTCTAAGTTCCCATGAAGTTTAGCTCCAGTTTTTGGCTTCAGCGGAAGAAGAAATTGCACACTGCAGGGACTGTGAGTTAAATCACTATTGCAGATGAATGTAGATCTACAAGGGAAGAGGTCAAGGGTGGGTATTTGGTATCACTTCTGAAACTGGAGGGACAAGTTAAAGCAGAGAAATGAGGAAGAAGGGAGACAGCTGACTAAAAACTGATAGCCTGTAATTTCTAAGAAGTTTGAAATTGACTGTTTAACTGTCTCTAGTTTTTACTGATCTTGCTGACAACCTGGACAGCTGATGTTATGGACTTCTCAGTTTCCAGATTCTAGCAAAATCAACTCACACCGAATAAGCATTAAATTTTTGTATGGATAGGACTTGGAATTCCTAAGGTGCATTCATCTGCTAAGTCTCCTTGCCTCTTAAGACCTCCTCATTTCCTTAAAATCACAATATACTGGTTGTCCTGAAGAAAAAGGGACTTCCAGAGCCTTTAGAGGGAGTCCTATACAAAGAGCAAGTGTGAAGCTCTTGAAGGCTATCTTATCCCCTTGTCGAGTGTTAATGGGATTTGTATTGATTCATTGATGGGAGATTACACTCCTTAGTGTCTTTGTCATTAATACTTATTGGTAAAATGTATGGCATGTGGAAGGTCAATATCTCATCCATATCTTTTTTTTTTTTTTTTTCCCTTAATCTGGTTCCCAGTAGTTGGAAAAGTGGCTCTGAGATAGCAGCCAACCACAACAGGGGCTGTTAAAAGAGGTCCCAGCTACCAGCAGCCAAAAGGAAATCTTCAAACGTTGATTTTCACGCACAGATTGGCTCCCATTCTTCCTATACATACAGTACCAGAATGATAAAAAAAAAAAGTTAGACAAATATTTATACATATGGCTAATGAGAACACCTGGCATAGCAGGCAAACAAGCTAATGGGAAGGAGATGGAATGGATGTGGATCTCACGGTGTGTATTGCTTTTTTTTTCTACTGATGTCTCCTTCAAAGAGCTTTTTCCTTCATTGAATGAACGTGCTAGATCTACTGCCCTTGAAAATAGTTGGGTTCCCACTCTACCTCAGGGTAAAAGCAAAAGCCACCCCGCTTTGGAGGAAGGCTCATTAAAACCTCCAGGTACCAGTGCCTCTGCAGAGATGTCTAGCAAGCTGGTGATGGCATTCGGATATAGACAGATGTCTCCTAGGACCTGGGCTGGCACCACCAATTTATCTCATGTTGACCACAAAATAACCATCACCTTATAAAGACTTTCATTTATTACTAGTGACTGGTAAACCTCTGGAGGTTTGCTTGGGACAAATACCAATTCAGCTGCCAAACCTTATCTGAACTATCTGAACCTCTCGTGTCTAAAAAAATTGGGCTGGAAATCTCATCAGATAAGGATTTGCTCTGTGATTGACTGTAGTTATTGCTTCCAGATGGGCGAGAATTACTGACATAACTGCCCTTTCACTTGGTATTTGGTATATCCAATTCTGGCTCAGAACCTAGGAAAAATGTATAGGCGACCAAAAAAATATACATATATTTTACATTGTATAAATTTGAATTGATCTTCCTAGTTTTCCTTCTCCAGTCTCCATTTCCTTATTCCTCTTGAGCTGAAGAGAAAACTGAATTTTTTTAGCAGACAGCCCTCTGATCCCAGTGAAACCTTTTGATGGTGGCCTGTCTTGTTTTGGTACGAGTCACAGTAAAAGAAGGTAATCAGGAAGGATGGGAGGATGGTCATACCGCCCCATTTAGATGAGCTGCTGAATGAAAAGCCAGGATACATACAAATAACTGCAACTGTCTGCCTGAACTTTGACTTTTTTTATTCCTTATGAAAAGAAGTCAGATAAATTAAGTATTCTGTTCAAAAGATGTCCACAACAATTCAATTTCTAAATATTTTCGTTATTTAAATGCCTACAGTGTACTCAGATTTTTAAGTGTAATGTCAAAAAAGCTTTTTTTTTTTTTTTTTTGGCCTTTTTTTTTTTCCATTTCTTGGTCTGCTGAAATTTTTGGAAATTGTGTATTGGTGTTGATTGACAACAGTTTCCTCCTTGGCCAGAGTTTTTCTGACCAAGCAGAAAACTGAAAATCCCTTTGTCTCACTTTTTTGGAATAAAACAAAGGCTACTGTAGCAATAAACAAGCAACCAAAATCCTCGAGAAAGACAGTATCATTGGTAGGAGGGAAACGACTGGCACTGATGGTGGGCCAGGACTCTCTCAGACAGAATGAGAAACTTGGACTTTTCATCACAAATGCAAGGATCCAGAGAGGAGCTGACATTTTTTGTATGGTTTTTTAGTGTCAAGTCTTTGCTTAGACCATGTTGGGGACTAGCAGATGCACCAGAGGGACCGGGATAAAAAGGCAACAGAAGCTGGTATGTTTGAAAAACCAAAGTGTATCTTGCAAATGAGAAGAAAAGTCCGTTACTATAAATCTGTGATATGTCCACAAGCACCATGTGATTTTGATGGTACAGCATCTTCATGCAGGGTCACCTAGTGATTAGGAACGGAGGAATTCCCAACTGAGTACAGGTCAATGGTCCTGTTAGTTCTCTCGCCTGTCTCTGACAGTGCCTATTTTAAAAGATGAACTGTGGAGTAGCTTCCCAAGGGAAGCAGTAGAAGTCCTGTGTCAGGGGACTTTTACAACTAGACCAGACAAAACACTAGAAAATGTACTGTAGCTGTAGTGAGCAATTCTGCATCAGCAGGGAGATGGATTGAATGATCTAATACGGCTCTTCCATCTGCAATTCCTGTGAGTCTATGAATTACATTTCTGTGTGGCAATGCAGCCGAGTAAATACAGTGCAGAGCAGCATCATCAGCTATCTTGGTATCTCTGTAACAGTAACAAGAGTAAATTAGACAGACAAATTCCAAAAAGGGATATATTTGACTCTCCGGTTCTAAATCCATCTGTTCAAACTGGCTGCAGTACAGTATTCTACTGCTAATTTCTAAGTGGTTCAGGCTGGATAACAAGATATTTTCTGTCAGGTATTCTATTAGCAAAGAACTAAAACATTATTACTTCACATTTTGTTGTACAGAGCTAGTGTTTCCTAACTCAGCTGGCACATTTTGGATTAATACAAAGAATGACCGAGCTATCTATAGCCTTTGTGAATTTTAACTTTAACCATATGGAAGGATCTCGCAAAAGTAGACTATAAAAATTGAAAATATGTCAGTTTAAGATGCAAAGTGTCTTCAAACTGGAAAAGCAAGGGTGGAGGGATTGAAACATTTTATTACAAGACAAATGAGCTCAAGCTTCATCCTGGTCCTGTGCCCAGATGATCCAGACATAAATGAATTCATCGACAGTTGGGTGGGTGTCAAAGCTAACCAGATGTCAGACTAACCAAACATTTCTTTAGTCCACCCAACCAAGCCCACTGGGTCAATTAGGCTTAGAAAGACCTCTAACGTTGTTGATTTGTTTGGGAAAGGGAAGTATCAAACATATCAAACTTCACCTTCAACAGTAATCGCTACAGAACAGAATTATGTGAAACATATTTGCATGATACTTCTATGGCAATAAGGGGCCATATACAGAAATGTTGCCTAGGACAAAAAGCCCAGTGTTTCACTCCAATACATTTACTTAACAGAAGACATTTCTCTAGCAGTCAGGAAGATACTTTTAGCTGTTTTTCACGAATTAAAAGGAAAGCAAATTACCTTTCTTGTTCTTTTTATTCTGGTTGCAAACTCCTACAGCCCCCATGACCAAAGGCTTATTTTTCTCGTCACTGCTCAATCCCTTCCCTCACAGCCTTGACCTTTCCATGGCCTTCCTTAATTATCTTCATTACGTATTACTCCATTTCCTGGATTGGTAGCATGATGTTTCTGCCACACCTGCAGGATTACATCTGACAACATGTGGTCCCAGAAAGCCTTGCCCCCCCTATCTGGCTTTTGAGCCCAGGTTCTGAGACAGTGCAAGAAGGAGTCACCTCTGCAGCATCACTTCCAATGGCAGAGGCCTGCATTACTAGGGGATTGAATAAGAATGGCCAACCTCTTTAGATTTCTGAGATTTGACATTATATTTGAAGGTCTTCTATCTCAAGTGCAAATAGTGTGATTTGGGAAATGTGATTATTACTGGATCCACACATATCTACGTAGACCTACCCATGTAGATGCATGCTCACAGCATGCACAGCATATCTAAAAAGGGATGGACATTTATATGGGACATCATTTGAGACTGTATGGCTACATATATTTGTACGCATGTATTGCAACCAGACCACTGAACGTGCAGGTTTTTAGTTGTCAACAGGACTTCACGAGTACCCTGACTGACTATTCATGAAGATACTGGAGAATTCAGTATCGTGACATTTAGACCTGTTGATTTATTCATTCTGAACTACAGCATCATTTCTTCACTAGTCTTCATTCATTTTTCCCTTGTTTAAAAAGTTTCATTCACCCAGTCATAAATAAGTAAGTAAATAAATAAATAACCAGCACGTGGCTTGGGTAACCAATTCCACACCTTTGTGGAGAATGAAATTGAACTGTTTATAAATAAACCATAAGATGAAATGTGTTTGCATAAACCATTTGATAAACACTTAGGAAAAGAGCTATTGGGAAAAAAATCCATCTTCATATTTTTCACTGTGAAAATGAAACCCATTTTCGAGGAGGGGAAACATTTGCACCTTTTCCTCTATTTTTGGACTGGCTCAGTATAAAATCCATTAACAGAAAATGTTGAAATTGATAACAGATTACTGCTTGAACTTCATAGTTAAAAAGTTTTTCCACTAATACTGAAAAATGAGTTGGTCGTGTTTATTAGTGTGAAGGGGGACTGTCTGTCTGTAGCTGTCTCAAGGTTTGGCACTGGGTCTGGACAGATCAGCCAAATCCCCTTGACAGTGAAAGGAAAGAGTCTCCTTTGCAGGACTACCCAGCCCAGCCCAAGACAGACATCTGCAGTAGGTGGTACGAAGAGCTATAGAGATACAACTTGGACGGACAGGTTTGACACCTAGCTTTTGGTTGGCTAAAGCTGGATTAGATGAGTACCCCTATAACGTCCTAGCCAACCAAGATAACATTTGTTTCTGATGTTATTTACAATCATTAGTCAACTACCAAAGGACCTGTGAACATCAGAGTAACTATACTGTATAAAACCAGTAATAAAATGCAGCATCTTTGCTACAGCTGTAGAACAAATGCCAACATTTAATAATTAAATGTGTATATTTACATTATATCTGGTTTGTAGCTGGGTTTACTAGAAAGGAATCTACAATTACAACAAACAATTTGTTTATAAAACTTTGGGGCAAAATAGACTGCAAAGCTGCAGAACTCAGTAAAGATTATTATTACCTGTAGGTTTCTGGATTAGGCAAGGCATACCCTGAGAGGTTTGTACTACAATATAGCCCCCAAACTTAAATGTTGTGACATTAGCAAGTAGCTTATAATTAAAGTATGTTGCCATTTCACCAGGCTTTCATTTATAGGAGAAAGTGCAAATTCTATTCTATGTGAACTTTAGATACATCCAACTTTTTTCTTTGTTCTTTTCTTTAAAGCTTTGCAACAAATGCATCTCCATATGCTTATATTAGTTAATCTAGTATTAAACATATTGGCTGTGCAAAATGTTGGCATGCATTAATAAATGTTTTCATTTTTTTATTCTTTTTTTTTCCCCCCTTACTTTAAATTCTTCCTTTGACTACACAAGCAACAGCTGTCTAGCTTCCTGTTCAGTACTGGATCTAATGCCTCTACAGAAATCTAGGTCAAAACACTTGGAATGCATGAATATCAAACAGAGTTTTCAAAACAGCAAATGAATACATCTTTAACTGGTGACATTTTCCTGTAGCATATGGCTGCAAGCTCAGGGGACTGCATGCTTTTTTGATGAATATGTTCCGTCAAAAACTAAGGAATGGCAGTGGGCTTATATCACCTTCTGTTTTGCCTTATGAAATGATAATGCAAACTCATAAATGGATACTACTATCACAAGACTTCTGCCTTTTGTCCAATCCCAAAGTAGTACAAGGCCTAGTGGTTAAGAGCCTAACTCTTTGGTCGTGTTAAAGTATAAAAGATAACAGTCAAAGATGCTTTTTTGTAAAGCACTTGCCCGTGTCACGGAGTGCGCAAGATTACGTGCATTTCCATACTAGTGGAAAACAGCAACATACGGTACCAGGAAAGAGATACAGATTAATTCTAAAATTCTGCGAAGATATTAAACCGTGCATATAATTTCTGCAGAAGAATGGCATGATATAAAAAAGGTAATATTGATACAGTTTAGCTTGCCAGCACAAATAGGCAGGGAAAGTTGTACGTTTTTAATGATCGAAATAAGAGCATAAAAGAATAAACTAAAATTAAAGTGCCGGCATTTCAATAAACCCCATATCAACACTAAAGTGACAGTCCAAAGAAAGCTGCTCTAACAAGCTTGTCTGTTATTCTCTGAGAAGAAAGCATGGGCTTGGCAGCAACACCAGAGCCTGTTGAATAATTAACCAACTACCGATTCTGACCAGTAGGAAACGATGGATCTATTATTTCTGATCATGTATTCATCTTCTCAAATAGCAAAAAGTATTCATGCCTAATGTCTCTTTAGGTTGATGAAGCAGGTAGAAAATCAGCCAATTAAATACTCTTGAATATTCCATAAGACCTAGGGTTGGAGACGCATGTCAGCTGGAAGCACAGAGTGGCTCAATTGCTGGACTTGAAGGGGTTTAAAATATGATTGTGGCCAAGGTCTTAGCAGGTTCTGGCTTCCAGTACCCTGTGGGATGTAGTGGGACAAACAAATGCTAATTTCAGGCTCTGTTTAAAGCAGCCAGCAGGTTTTTTCTGGGTCGACACTCATAAAGCAAATGTGAAAGTGGAGCCCATCTAGGTACGCTATGATTATATGAAACTGCGCTTTTATAGGGAAGTCTGATTTTAAACATCTACTTGGGTAACGTAAAGGCTCTGTGTTGCTGAGTATGTATCAGGGCTTCTTGCGTATTGTGAAGTCTCTTTTCAGTTATGTAGACCCCCGCACACTTTCTGCCATCCTTCATCTCCCAAGCTCCGTATTAAAACAACCAAGAATGCAAATTTCATCGTGTCTCCGATATTTCACTAGTCTCACACCACCTTCCCGGCTCAGCCTGGAGATTTGGGCAGAGGCTGGGGAAATAGAGTCTGAGAGGGAAATAATTTCAGAATTAAGCTAATTTTGAATATTTTTTTTTAACAGTTCTTGTAAACAAAACCAGTTTATTAAAAGATGGAAGGATGGACAAATGAAATGTACGAATAAAGAATGGCTGTCATTATCCTCCTGTGCACTCCTCACAGTTTATAGGAAACATATCTGTTTTTAAAGCCATTTCATGTTGGTACTTGATATATATTTTGCAAAAAAGTAATTGGTTAAATAGAAATGAAAATTGTTGATCCTTTTGAAATAGATAGTTTTATTTCCCCTGCATTTTTCTACAATTTCTACATGCAGCTTTGGAAATACGCAGTCTCTTTTTTCCCCCCTTTGTCTCCCTTGCTGTCTTTTATATGTCTTATTGTCACGCAGGTGAAACTTCATTACATTTAACCCTAGAAAGGGAACAGCAAGTGTTTAACCTTCACACTAAGAGCGAATGTATTTCTTATAAATACCTTTATCAACAAAATATCTATAGTAGGGGTTAACTGATTAAATTGTTTATGTATTTAGTCACTGGTGACCCTTTCTTTGTGTCACCCAGTGGTCCACTTAATGATTTCTCCCTGGTTGATAAATATTAACAAATCATCCCATATTACCTACTTGAATTGCTGTCCTTTAGTTTAGCAAAATTAAAAAAGGTCATTTTCACAAAGCCTTTCTGAGAAGTTAGATGAGATTTTTTTAATACATTGCCTGCATTTATGATGCTGCAAATTTTTATTGTTGTAATGTTTTAACTTAGGAACATTTGTCCTATCAGGAAAGTTGTCAAAATTACATTCATTTTATATTAGGCAAATGAACCAAAACGCCTGGTTGGTACAGGATGACAAGTAACAAACCAAGACACTTGGTTTTGAAGATGAAGATCTATTTTCTCTGAAATCAGCAGAAAAAATACTTCAACTTAGTTGTACTTTCTTTAGTTCTAGAATTCCTCTATTTAAATTAAACAGAAGGATCTGCATACTTACATATCTGTCCAGCTATGGGAAAGAGAAAGATAGCAGAGCTACACAGCCAACTGAGCAGGGACAGTAATGTTTGAGCTATGAAAGCAAAGCTCATTTATGTTCTAAGCTTATTTTATTTTTCTTAAATCAACATTAAGAAGGAAAAGTTGAGATATTAATTACCCGTTTACTGCCAATGTAGCGGAAAATGTAATTTATAGACCACTTGCAAAAAAGTGCTTGCTTAATTTAAGAACTCAAATTATTCAAATAACATTTTGAATTTGATTATTCGTATAATTGAAATGTTGCTCTCGCAGCCTTGAATTGCTTCTCTGAGTTACAACCTGAGCAACAGTTAACTAAGACCTCACTCGCTGTAGAGATTATCACGAATGTGAGCAGGAAAGGAAGAGAGACTAAGCCAATGTACAGCATTTACCTGGAGAAATTTACAGGCAAAGCATCAAGGTTTAATTTGAATTTGGGGTTTCCCCAGGTTTTAGCAGCTCTATACACACAGAGCTGTTGCCACTCCCTTTACTTTTCCATATGGACTAGGATCAAATTAATTTTGTTCCAACAAGTTTGCATCCGTGAAATGAGTGATGTGAAGCAACCAAATTATCTATGTCTGAACAGGCTGATTGTGCCTTTCAAGCGCTGGTCGCTGCATTGTGACCAAGGCACAGCTGAACTTATATTCTGGTCCACCAACTCAGAAATTTTGGAAATGCAGCTATATGGATGTTGACATGAAGTTTGCCCGGCCCTTCTCTAAAACCTTCCTGAAATCTCTACAGAATCCTGTCACTAAATATATTCTGTGGAAAATTTACCCCAAAATCAGGGATCTCACTTCAGAAATTCCGATGTGAATAATATGAAATATATTTCCCTTTTCTGCAATGCCAAGAAAAATGGGGCAGAATCAATACAGCTAGATACAGACTCTCTATTGAATAAAATCTTCATTTTGCTTAGCAAAGATACCTTTGAATTCAAAGATATCAGCCTGTATCTTTTCAATTTCAAAAGTAAGTTTTTCCTAGCCATAGTAAGGGGGAGAATGAGATTAAATGGGATGAAAGATAAATGCAACATTTCATACTTGGCACCTAAAACACTCATGGAAATAAACCTTCTGAAGCACAGAGCATATGAGGCTGTAGTGAAACTAGAGAAGACCTACTTTATATTTCAAAAATGGATTAAGATATTTAATCAATCTTACATCTATGAAGAAAGAGCCTCACCTGGCCTAGAGCAAGTTTGATTCCAGTGCACCTGGATTTTCTCAGTAATAACATCTCAGCTTTTCCAGGATTTAGAAAAGGGATTCAGATAGATCTAACTCTGTTAAGATTACTATTTGTATATAATTTTAAAATTCTCTATAGTAGATGCATGTCAATTATTTTTTCCTTAAGATGTAAAGGATATTATCGTTATTTATTAGATATAATCATTAGAAGTAATTTGTTATTCTTGGCACAATTCCTGTGATATTCTCCTCCTCTGTCTCCACCCGGCTGTTAGTGAAGCCAAGGGATCCTCAGGAGATGCAGAAGCTCGTGTTTGGGTATCTGAATACAGGATAAAATCATTAAGGTTTTCTTCCCACCAAAGAAGGAAGCTCAGACATTTGACAAAAATTCATAATGGGAGATGCATCCAAAAAAACAGTTTTATTTCTCATGTGTCTAGGTGGAGATGGATGGTGCACATTCTTTAGCTTGGGCAAGCAACATAATTTCTTTCGGTCTCTCAAAATGACTGAAAACTTTTTTGATGAAAGAGATAAATAATAAAAATGAATACTTCAACCTGAGGTATACTCAGAAAGGTTGGGAAGTGTTTACAAACAAGTAAAAATAAAGTATTTTAATAAAAAAGTGCCCCATATCTTTAAGTATATGTATTTTTGCTTATATTATATATGCCTAGAAGTTCTCAGGAACATATATTAGTCCACCATGAAAACTTCTTTGGACCCTGATATTGTTATTGCAAATCTAATGGCATCCTGCTAAATCAAACAAATCAAAACAGAACCAAAACTGTGGGATTTTCAAAGGAAATGTGATGATTCATGTCTCATTGAGTTTAAGCACCTAACTTCATCAGAATCTGAAAATCCTATCCATAATCAGATACTCAGTGTATAACAAGTTAGAAGGTTTTTAAATGACAGATGAGCTTTGAGAATTATGGATGAAATTAAGTAGAAGCTTTTTTTTTTTTTTTTCCCAAATTCTCAATGTCTACAACAACTATTTTTCATACTTTGCTGCTGAGAATATGAAACACTTGGACAGCCAATGGCATGATGTTTTCTGTTAGTTTTTTTTTCACACCCTTCTTTCCCAGCTTGTCTTTTCTTGTCTAGTCTTTTCTTTTCTAAACAAGTCTAATTCACTCTTCACATTTCAGCTTCCCCATCCTCCAGTCTTTGTTATTCTTTCCTTCTAGTCAGCCTGCCTTTCAGCTAGGAATAAGAGGGGTTAATAAAGCCATGATTAAGCTGTAAAAGGCTGACATTTAGGTATCAACTATGAATCAACAGCTAAAGTATTAGAGGAAATGATTTTTTAATTGTTTTTTTCCAACACGGGCACCCTCTGCTGCAGCTCTTCTCTTTCTTACATTCCACTTTTTGAAGGTGCACGGGGACAAATTACAAGTTGTGTCACTACATCCGTGGCCGTCTCCCATTGTACGCTCGCCTTCCAAGTCTCCGTGATAAACATTCAGAATCTTTTTGCCCTGAAAAACTAAAGGTGGAGTTATTAAACACTGTGGAGCAGCTTATCTCGGGGCATTTTACCCTCGCTCACAGGCAGCCAACTGAGGCGGGAGCCAAACTAGACAGAGAGAGACGGAGGAGAGGAGAGAGGCGGCACAGAGACCCCATTAGCGATTCCCCCGCCGCGGCCTGAGTGGCAGCTGGGAACAAGGCACTAACTGTTTGCCCGTTGCCCATTCTTGTGTTATTGGGTAAAATAAAAGTTCTTTTCTCTGAGAATCTTTGTACAATAAAACAACTCTCAGTCATTCGCGAGTCAGGGGAGAGGAGAAAAGGGCCTCAGTGTAAAGTGCTGCAAACTGGCACATTGTTTCCAGTCATTTTCTCACTATTCACATATAAGGGGAAAGAAGGGGGGAAAAAAAAGGGCAGAGGGATGAGAAAGAAGGGGGAGGGAGGAGGGGCGACTCAGGGTATCTTTTGACAGAAATGTCAGATATGCAGGGCTGCTGGGGGAGGAGAGGGTGAAGTGTGTGTCTAAGGAGGGCAAGTTTTGCCTGAAAGTCTCCAGTTGAACTCCCGGCCACGCGCTTCCCCCAGCTCTGACACTTTGCCCGTTCCCGTTTTCTCTCCTTGGCTAAGATGGGATAGAAACCAGCTTCTCGGAGACCCGGAGGTCGGAGTGATCCAAATGCTTCTCTGCAGAGAAAGGACAAGATGGGCACTCCTCTCCCTCCCCTTGCTGCATTTCTCATGGTTTTCCTAATAACAGACACACTTAGCAATTTAATTAGCAGAAACTCTACAGAGCTGAAGGTCTGACTCCTGCACATGACATCTTATATTTCCAGGGATCAACAGCATAATAAATAGCCAGACAAAGGTTTTTAATGAAATCTTTTATTCAAGAGTCTCACATGAACTTGGCTCATATTAGGTGTTTCCACAATAATAATAATTAAAAAACCAAAGTGCCACGTGGCACTAGTTAATGCACAAAGTAGGGCACAGCAACTCCCTAAACCACAACAGCATAACTTCTCTACCACCTGGATGAAAAAGAACCTAGAAGCCCTGATCACAGCTCCTCTGCTCAGAAGCTACCTATTAAACTCTGAACTTGGGAGAAAAGCATTTCCTGCAGCAAAAATTCAGGACCTTTAAAACCATTGTGAAGTGATAACACAAGTGAAGACAGGATTGGTGGCACTACAACAAAGACTCTGGTATTATTTCTTTCATGGTTCTTCTGAAACAGGAAAGACAAAAGCATCCTAAAAGGGACAAGAAAAGTGTGAATCTTAAAGTAAGAACCTAGAGGATTGATATAGAAGTTGTAGGTAAGAATAAGGCATGTCAGCGGGAGACATGGAAAATTATGGCACAGCATTAACTTGATGACTAATTAATTCTCATGCCATGGCCTGGATGTAGACCCAGTCTGAACAGAGAGGCTGCTGGATTTCTTGAACATACCCAACCATCACGCCACCCCTAAGACATGGGTTGGTACCAATGGGAGCCTGCAACTCCCCAAAACCTTCCACTCAGAAATCCAATATGTGATTATACACATCATGGAGTCCTCCGTGAACGTCCCTTGTTAACTTAAGTTACCATGAGATTTTAATTCAGTAGAGGGAGCTGTAGGTGAGAACGATGCAGTTCCAGCCAAGGGAAGATTGATTGTGTTCATTCAGCCCCCACAGCCTGAAAATGCTCCCTATTTATTTTATTCAAGTTCTTGTTACAAGACATCCCTGAGTTGCCAAGTCATTTTTTTCCACCAGCAAAAGTCCTTTCCTTTTCCTGCTCACCTATGTGATACAATCAATCCCAAGAGCACTCTGGTATCTCACTCTATTTTTGCCCCCCTAGTGTCCAATCTGTTTCATGATGGCTACAGGTATTACACCAGAGAGAACTCAATATTTTATAGAGCTCATATAGACTTGGCTGCCACTTGGTTTTTATTTAAATCTGGTACTGACCTGGATCAAATACGCTCCCAGCTTTGGGGTGGCCAGGACCCATGACCTGAGCAATTCAATCTAGGTTATCTCCAATGACATTGGCAAGCTTCTCTGTCTAGTAAACTGATGTTAAAAACAACATATACAGTAATTTACACCATAATTACAATAATTCCATAGCTTCATGGCTGCCAGCTAAACCATGCACATTGCTAGAGAAATAGTTTTATCACTTGAACTGTCATCCAGTAAAAACAAAAATTATTGACCAGAGACTAAAGGATAAAGTAAGTTCAAGTACTGGAGCAGAAGTTTGTGAGCCAGAACTGATCCAGCAGAAGCCAGAAGTACATTTGCACATAAGCCTGTAAATTATGTATTTGTCCACTCGGTAAGTGTAAAAAATATCAGCACATTCGGCAAGAAGAGAGTGTGTCGCAAGAAGACGGGTGCCGTTCTCTTCAAAGCTACTGGAGTCCCTGTCTTCCCTACCTCCCTGTGGCATCTGAAAGCTTTATTAGAGCACAACCTGCACACTGTATCTGGCAAGAGCCAAATTACAGCCGGCATCTCAAGACTCTGCTCAACAACATTGAAGTAGTTTTCTCTTCATGGGCACATATCTTTTGAACATAGCTAGTTTTCTGAATTCAAAATTGGGCTGAATAAATAACACTGCCATTAGTAAGCTTCAGCACAAACTGAACTTAGCATGGGAGCAACAGTTTATTTACACTACTTTTCCGCTTGCTTCCATTTTTCCTTCCCTCTTGCTTCACATGTAGTCTATCAAGACTGAAAGCTCTTCAGAGTATGAACCATGTCTTTATATTTGTAATTAAATGCAGTGCAATCCACGCTGATATCTATCCCATTAACTCATCAACACTAACAAACTAACTTGCTCCATGGGTTCAATTGCGCCCTTACACAAGACAGCGATGATAGTTTTTGATAGAAGATTGCAAACTAATGGTACACGGAATAAGGACATCCTATCAACTCACGCTTGATAGTATTTTTTGTCATGTTCAATTTTGGAAAAGTCCATGAAAAGTCAGGTGTCGAGTCTGCGACTACAAACTCCTAAATTAATTTTTATTAGTATGATATTTACATAAAAAGAATATTTATGATTGTGATAATTGCATTGTCAAATTGGTTCAAGTCTGGCTCTTTGTAGGTCTCCATAAAGTTTTGGAA
Organism: Dromas ardeola; assembly: GCA_013398915.1. Taxonomy (NCBI): domain Eukaryota; kingdom Metazoa; phylum Chordata; class Aves; order Charadriiformes; family Dromadidae; genus Dromas; species Dromas ardeola. The sequence continues at coordinate 645,093 of VYZM01019502.1, read as the reverse complement.
ATGTGTTCCATATCATCTGAACTATTCTTTAAACTCCAGCTGTGACTTTCAAGTGACTTTCATGAATATCACTACAAATGCAAGCCCGTCGATCACCTTTCCTCTACATTTGACATCTGGGCCTAAAAGAACTCAACTTAGTTAAGAATCATTTAACTGAAAAGCAGTCTTTGAAGGATCACCCTTTACCTTTTTACTTATCTTTAAACAAAAGCCAGTATACACAAACACACATTCATACGGAACCCCAAATCTCTGAATAAACTCATAACTCTCTGTGTACAGTGTTACTTGGAAGCGCTATAGGGCTGCATAATTACCCCAGCTCCCGCATCAGGCAGGGAAAGTTAGTGACATGTTGAGTGAAATGCTACACTGTGTTAATAACGGTTTTGAAAGAAATCAGAAAAGTTAATCATGTGTGGACACAGGGTTAAGAAGCAATGTAACAGACTATTAAGTTTAATATAGATATGTGATATAAGCATATGCAGACAGCCATTAGCATAAATTCATGTTACAGTAGAGCAGTGCAGCATACCGCGCGATGGATTTATAGCATACGTGGTGTGCAGGGCGGGCACCAGAACGAGGGAGAAATGGGTCAACAAATTCATAGACATGTCTTGAGTCAGATTGGCAGAACCAGGGCAAATGCGACCAGGCTGTGTTTCAATGGGGATGTTGTCTCAGAGTGACTATCTATCATATAACAGTCAAATTGCTTGGCTGCTGTTTTCTATGGGCTTGAGCTTGAAGACGTCAAAGTCTGGAGTGCACATGAGGTCCTTTACTTTGCATTCTTACTATGTGACGAGGACGGCTCTCGCAGATCAATTTCTGCTCCCTGTTTCTGTAATGGAGATACTGACAAATTCTGCAAAAGGAAAAAGTTCAGTGCTGCTCGCCAAGAATAAGAATTGCAGAGGCCTGCTTATATTTGTCTCGTTTACCTGATTTCAGGATCATATTGTATTGATTTTCCTTAGTTACTAGCACAGCTGAGCAAAGAATCTGCAACAAGTTCTGTGAATTTGCCTCCTTTTTCTCTTCGCAGAATGTCAAGATTATTCATTACACAAATTCACTGAAGAATTCCCCCAGTTTGCTAACCGCCTGCCTTGCTATCTGACATCATCTAAATATATGTGGTTAAAACTGGCTCATGCTAACTATTCCTACTTGTAAAAATTGATTGCAAGCACATTTCCAGAAGATGACTAAAAAAAAAGTTCAAAATCATTTACAGTTAGATTGCCCACAATGAATTGTGTCATGTTCTAAGAGAAGCCAAGATGGAATAACGGGAACTCCTAAAGTTTGTTTATAACAACCAGCATTTTACCCTCCTTGTCTCATGGTTAGTGCAATTAATTGGTAAGAGGCTGCAACTGGACTTTGGGCAACATTTATAGCATGTATAAATTGCACTGAACCACTTGTCCTTCATAATCCCAGAAAGAGTTTTTACGCTTGAGATGCTTCCTGCATTCTGCGTTCCTCCTAGCAATAAAAGCCCACAACAAAATAGTGGTAGGGCCTGATTCAATTTAATAGTGGTCTCCTCATGATACCTACAACTGTTTAATGTTATGAATCCTTAGAGCTATGCTACTCTTTCATCAACAAAAGAAAGGGTTACAACCTTCCCCATGTACAATGTTTTTATTGTATTTTGCCGTTGGGAATTTCCAGCCCAGTCTAATCGCTATCTAATTGTGTGTGAGGGAGAAAGTCTCCCATCAGCTCCAAGGGTCATTGATATTCAGGTGAGATCCAAGCTGTTTTCCAAAGTTTGATCATTCCTTCATCTTCTAGGGCTGTTTGACATCTTATCACTCACATGCGAAATCAACTTTAAAGGTGATTGTCCTTTGTGAACTGCAGTGTGGGTCCAAATTTTGCTCAGTGTATTTGCAAAATTCCCCAGATTTTAGATTTTTAGCTGACCTTAACTTGGGGCAATTTGAAGCTTGCTAATGGTTGTTTCAACAAATTACTCAATTAAGACAATTTTTGTCCCTCCTGTAACTCCAGTTCCAAAGACACAACCCCTCAAAATTATTTTTAAAAAATATATTTAAAATGAGAACAGAAAAGGAGTAAATTTAGTGCTGAAACATGAGCTTCAGTTCTGAAACACAAGCCTTTGACTAGAAAAAAGTGGTTTTCATAAACGTAAAGTTGTCTCTAATGATTTTGTAATGTCTGGCCTTTCCTGCATAAGAGGTTATTCTGGATCCTAATGAACTCTTGGGTTCTGCATCACATTTGCTTTCTGAATACTGTCTTTACCACCGCAATTGAAAGGAAGAGGATGGAGAAAAGCTGTCGGACTGAAAGGACACCGATTGCTGGATGAAGCAAGCAGACTTCTGCTGATTGCGCTAGGATGCCAAAGAGCAGTTTGGAGCCAGGCTTCTTTGGGGATGGAAAAGCATTGGCCAGGACAACTTTTGGAACCTCTGCTGAGCTGCTGATTATGTATCATATGCTCAGGATGGTCGCAGCAAGAAATCTTACACGGGCATATTGATATCATGGTTATCTCATGGACTAGGTTAACATACAGCAGAAAAAGGGTTCGCATTTCTTGGGGGAAGGAGAGGAGAAAGAAGGGAATGATAGACATTCTCAGCTATTTGCACTAGATACCTTGGAAAATAAGGAGAATAGGGGAAAAGTTGAGAGAAAATGCAACCTCTACACTGGAATCAAATGCAGAATATGTACAGATTGATTTATATAGTGCAGATACTTTATAAACATTTTATTGCTGAATTTTAGCTATGATATTTAGAATTTAGCATTTTCTTGCTACCACCCTACTATCCCATATTGGACATCTCCATTTGCCTCTACCACGCCAATAGTTATATCAGTAAGAAAAGAAGGTAGATTATAGAACGAGAAAGATTTCCAATGAAGCCCAAATGCAGGTTTCACAAGAAGAGAGCCCCAGTATTGTCTTGTACTTGCCTTGCAGTGGCTGAAGAGCTTAGCTAACTGTTCTGTATTCCCAGCCTGGCTCCTTCCTCCCCACCTTAAATAAAGCCCTCCCATCGTGCTTATTAACATTGCAATTCATCAAAGCAATTGTTAAAAAAAAAAAAAAGTTATTTCAGCACTGGCGGAAATTATTCTAACATTACATTTCAATAAAATACCCCCTCCCCCGGTCCTCTGTGTATAAGCAATCAATGGGTTAAGTTTAGATCACTAACGTATGTTCCGTGACCCCAGAATGCTTCATCAAATGTACTCATTACCAACTGAGCAAGTGAATGAGTAGTTGTGAGCTGCAGTTTAAGCGCTGATGGGATTGTGTGTGAGCCCCAACGTGGCCGAGGTATTTAAATTTTGATTTTTGTAATGGGCTTTGACATGTTTCATTTCCTCCGAGGGAGCACTCAAGACCTCTGAAAGTAAATGTTGCTAAAAAGTCATCAAGGCAGAATATTAAAATGCCATCAAATGAAAATTTCACTAATGCAATCCGGCTAGGCCTTCAGGTACCCGAGCGAAAAGGGGAGTGTCAAAGGTCCCGCTTCTTTTAGTGAAACATTATTTGTTCCTCTTCACTGACTGTTTCTCCAAAATAAATTATTTAAAGTCTTATTTCTTTTTTCTCCTGGGCCCTTTAAAGTTCAACTACGCTGAGAGGAGATGTGGGGAGGGGTGCCGGGGGAAGGAGGTGTCATATGTAGAAATTTAACAAATTGCTGTGCATGCATCGGGCACCTGTGAAGATTGGTTTACACTTGCTGGATGTCTGCAGCCTAGATACGGGCAAGGGACAGGCGCTGACACGCTCTGGTACAGGGCTTCAAACAAGTGTAGGGGCAGAGACTCACACGTGTCCGTCTAGGATCACAGCTCAAGGACGGGGTTCAGCCTAAAAGATATTAAGCACATTCCCGAGGAAATGGGAGGACTCGGAGGGCTGGCGAGCTCACCCAGCACCTTGCAGGGTTACCCTCCTCCCTTGGAGACAAGCGGGCTGTTGTAAATTTTTCAGACCCGTTCCCCATTGAAATGGTAAAGCAAGAAGCATTCAGAGAAGAGTAATGAGGTGGTAGGAAAGCAATGTGGTGGTGGGTGTAGGGATCTTTCTTTTCAGTGGAAGCCAAAGAAAAGGCAAAAGGGCATTGTGTTCAGGATAAAAGAACTGGGGACTCTGGTTTCACTTCCACTCGTTTTATGCCTGTGTAAATCTGCGACTCTCTTGCTGTTCCTCCCGACTTACAACACTGGGCAAAACTTAAGCCCCTTGTTCCAGGGAATCTGGAGGCAAATCAGAAAAAAACCACCAGCCACTTTATTTAAGAAGCATCATTCATCTGAGCTTCATTCAAACTTTACGAGAAGGATGAAACAGAGGCAGCCTGACCTCATGCAGAATCCCTTCCCGGGTGACTCCACCAAGGATATTCGAACAATGAACTCAACCAGTGGAACAGCGAAGAGGAGAAGTGCACCATCAGGCCAAACGCTGATTGACTGGGTATAGGCAGGAGGCTTGCTACGGTCAAACTTCATAAAGCTGATTAACACATCTCTGCCTGATACACATACCACCAGGAAGAGGGCAGGCAGCAACTGTCGGGGGACAAGCAACTATTAAAAGAGGATTGCAAAACAAGGGTTTCCAAATGATTCATAACTACCCTTTGTAACCCTCTTACTGATGTTTGCTTTGAGTGAAGGGAGAGAACAACGGGTGTTTTCCCCTCTTGCAGCCATTTGTGTATCGCACTCGATTTGATGCAAATTCTGTACAACGTAGTTAATAAAAGCAAGTGAAAAGATATCTATCTCCCCAGCGGCTCCCCAAGTCCCAGAAAAAAATTCAAAAATATCCCCTCTGCACACTCACAAAGTAAGCAATCTCATTTCAAAACCCATTCTACCAGTTCCTGACATTGTCTGATTTCACATTAGCACAACGGATGGAAATGGCATTCAAGCTAATTATCTACAGGAGACTGAGCAAGAGGTTTAGGTGAGCTCCAAAAATTAAATAGGAAAAAGAAAAGAAAAGAAAAAAAGACCAAAAGAGAATCCCACAAAAGGCCCTGTAAAATCCTTTCCAGAAAAATTCAAGCTGGTTTAGACAGAAAATAGCATGTGTGTTTTTTGGGAAATCCCCTGAAAACTGAGCCCCGTCCAGGTGTCCAAGGAGAGAACCGGGATCTTTTTCACCAGGGGAGTACTGGAGTTTACAAAGCATACACAAATGCTTCCCACTTTTGGGGGGGGATTTTGCAAACACCTGATTTGTGAGCCATCTGCCAAAGTTGTGGCTCAGACGCATTTCATCTCAATTGGGATTAGGGTGAGTGATCCAAAAATGTGCGTCTCAATCGAAATGTTGCGGGTCATGTCCCACGACATTGGTACCTTTTCTCTGCTGGTATTCAGTATGCAAATGGGTTGCAGCATGAAGTGATCCAACAGCAAGATGTGATGGGAAGGAAAAAGATAGGACAATGTGTCAGGGAAAGAGAGAAAAGTAGCAGGTTGCAAAAGAACGGAAGCAAAAGACTGGGGCAAAGCTGTTATCAAAAATAGAAGGGTGCGGTACTGTACGCTTGAGACACGTGAGAGTTGTTGGGAGAGCGTGGCCGGAAAATTATATAGCGACTGGAGGTCACAATACCCCAACCACGGTGGGACGTGGGGGATAGAAACCTGAAGCCAATGGGAATATTTCAGTGTACTCTGAAAAGAGAATAAACTTCAGATTGGGAGGAAAAGGGTTATTTGCCAATAATGCTGCTTCTTTTTCTACTTGCAAGGCTTTTCGTTTGCTTGTTAACAGAGTTTCAGTTAATCTTGAAAAACTGGGATTGTATTAAAACAAACAAAATACTCCCCCTTGGTGTACCCGAGGTTGCTCAGAACTCAATGTTTTCTTTCAGCTTGCTTTTAATTTCAATATATTTTGACATTAAAATTTAGAGCTCAAGATCTGATAGAGAAAAACAAAGACTTTAAGAATAACAGAAATTACGGAAAAGACAAAACTCAATTTCTTCACGCTTGGCAGTCATTTTCAGCAATAGTTACAGCTAGACAAATATTTTGGTTGTAAAAGCTTCTTTCAAAATGCCTTTTTGGTTTAAGAGCAAAGAAAAGAAAAAGTCAAACTGACCAAATTGTTCCTTTGAAGAAGTCTAAGAAAAACTCAAATGTTTTGTTAATTTTCTTTTTCAACTTGAATTGTGCTGTTCTCAGTACACTTTAAGTTGATTAAAATTAAGACTTCCCAAGAATAAAATATTTCAGCGTGGATTGTTTTTTTCTTCAACTCAGTGAGGCATTCAGGACATTAACAAAGGCTCTTTTTCAGCTGGACTCCAAACAGTCTATTTTAAAAAAATCACAAACAAGCTGAAAAATCAATTATTCACACAAATCTAGTATTGACCTTCTCTATAAATTACTCAGCCATCCAGTTCTGCCCACAAATTCGTATATAAGTCACAGTGAAACCAAAGGAAATTGTGAATATGAAAGTGGCTGTAACTACAATGTTTAGCAAATCTTACAAGAAAACACATCCACAAAAAAATCTAACAAAGAAAACATGGGGACTAGCAAAAGAAGCTACATTTTCATTGCTTTTGGAAACTGAATTTTTGAAACTTCTGAAGATTTCCTTGGTAGTGAACGAGAAACCCCAAATTCCCTTCTGCTTCACAGATAACTCTTCTTTATGGTTTGTATTTTAAGATTAGATTGAGGGACCGAGAGCCTCTGTTGCCTGCTGATTCCTGGTGTGATTTCAATATGGCCAGAAAAGACAGAGAGTCATTTGGAACTGCTCTAGGGTGGGGAAGCACAGGAACCGCATAGGCAGCCTGCAGGTGAATTTTAACCTAGCTGATCCAAGCAGACATTTGACCTTTGCTAAAGCCTGGTGGTGTCCATCTTCATAGTCTCAGTGTCACCCTGCATTCACTAGGATGATGGCAGAAAAGCAACGAGGGATGCTTAAACTCCATCCATTCATACTGTCCAATTGTTTCTGTGCTTTAAATTCCACATATACTTGGAAATACTTTGAATCTGAAACAGTCGGAAACCATTTGGGATTTTACAGAGAATCTCTGTTTCAAGACCAATCAGTTCGGAAGGTTTTTGTTTTTGTTTTTGTTTTTTTTTTTGGTTTTCTCTTTGTGAGCTCGCAGCTTCACCGCAAATGGTATGGAAAAGCAGCAAACCCTCTAGAGACACCATTTTGGGAAAGACTTTAAGTTGTCAAGGGGAGCATTTAACAAACAACTTCTACAGCACAAATCCTCCGGTCCTGTTTCATCTAACTTGGCAGAATGAAGATATGATGCTTGCAGAATGTACTGTGTTTACTTTAGTTTCTCTTCCAAAAACTCAATCAATATTGCAGCCTCACCGTCTCCTTTTATAATTGGCAATTACATCCTGACTGCCTTGACACCCAAATATCTTCATGTGTGTTATTCTCTATTTCCTGCACAGGCAGCTTAAAGCAGGCAGAAGCATGTCTGCATTAAGGAATGGGGTCATCAGTTTGGGTTTAACCACTCACTCTGTACTTGAACTTCCCCCACAATTTTTGCCTTTCTTTGACCTTCATGTGTCTAACTGGAGAATGGCTTTTGAAAGAAAGAAGTGCTCTTCCTTGGAAAAGGTTCCTAAACAGCAACAACAAAAGAAGAAGGGTTAATAAGGTCTTCAAAATTTACCATTGGGACTTTTGACCTAAAGCTTGAAAGATGAAAGCTTGATTTTTCTTTTTCTCTGGCTGGATCTCTGAATTTCATAGCATAGACTTATTGCAACGTTATGTGCATCCATTCAGTTTGGGAAGCTACTTCTGACTGACAGTTCCTGTAAGGCCCACATGAAACATCATGATGATTGCCTCAAAAAAAAAGCTTTAGAGTTTCTTTTGACTAGCTTGCCTCCTCCACTTAATATCTGAGATCTGCTTAGGCGGTTTCTGGAAAGAACATTATCCGGGAAGTGCTAACAATGTGCTTTAATTTTCTCCTGGACCAACTTGCTGCTGATACACTCCCAATCTATTTCTGAGAAAACTGTCTTCTGATAAACATTATTTTAAAAGTTACTGTCCTGTTCAGAAGAAAGATGAAGACAATCAGTTCTGGCTAATAATGAGAAAAGTACTCAACGGACTATTTGTACAAATGAAATTTTACGGTGAACTCAGGTTTCCCTAGGTAAAGAGCTTCATTGCAGTCGTCCTGCCAAAATCATTCTGCTCTCAAAAGCAAAACAAGACCGCAGCTGTTGTAAAACTTCAGGTTTTGTAAAAGCAAAATCCCATATAAGCACATAGCTCTGATTACATGGACCCACAGGTTCCAGAAGTTTCCTGGTATATAGAACCTTTCAAGGGGAAAAAAATAAGCAAAAGTTTTGGGAATTAGGGAAAGGTGAATAAACCCATGGTTAAATGTATAGCAGCAGTGAAAGCAGCAAAAGACAAAATAAAACAAAAGTGGGAACTAATGTGATAAGTAAGTGGTACCACTTCACTGTATGAATAAGCAGTCTACGATCACATTATCTGCAAAAAGTACACAAAATAGATACAAGAGTTCATAGAAATGTCAGAAAAATGAAAAAGGTTACTGAAATACTTTCTTAAAATCACAAATTAAAACCATGAGGACCCTTTAGCATTGGGAGAAGATGAGTCAGAGAGAAGATGAGTGAAAGTATTTACAAAATAATGAACAGCATACCGAAGTTAAATCAAGGAATGACTTATCACTCTTCCTATAACACAAGAACAATGAAGTGCATTTAAATTTGACAAAGTAAACAGTGTTGGGTTTGGTGGTTTTTAACCTAGTGACTTATTAACCTATGAGATTCATTGCTGTGAGGTCTCTTTGGAGTCAAAAGCAAGACTGAAAAAGCCATGTGACATTTATTTTGATGATGACAAAAAGTCAAAAGAACTACTGTCCATTTTGAACATCGCTAACGTACTTTTTTCAAGGGGTTGAGGTAAACCCTCAGGCTTCCTGGCAGAAGTCTAAACTCTAATTATTGAGGGTCAGGAAGAAACTTCTTCTCTTGGCAGGTCATCCCAGAGTTGCCCACTAGAGGGTCTCCAGGGTGTTCCTTGAAGGCATCTGGACTTGGTCATCATTAACAGCAAAGAGAGGCCTCATCAGGATAATAATTTCCCTTTTCCCCGTGTATCGGTATATTCCCGCATTCAAGGCCTTTGCAAATGCCTGTAGTTCACAGAACGGTCTGTAACTGGGGAGCTTTCCCGCAGCAGAAAGTGAAGTCTGTTTGTCCCTCTGTCCGATTCTGCCTACCCCGTCCTACGGGCTCGGATCAGAACAAAGAGCTGTGGGGGAGTGCGGGGAAGACGTAAACCAGGAGTAACAATCCTGCATCCCTTTGCAGAGATTTTAATAGTGTACGTGTGGAAAAGTAATAAACGGGACATAGCCCATTAGGCAAGAACAAATTTTCTTCCCATAATTTTATCTTTGTTTAATTGAATATTTAATTAGTATAAATAGGAAACTAATTTTTTTATATGCTCAGTACATTTAGCAAGAAGTGTTGATCCCGCTCTGCATCTTGAGAGGCATTTATGCAGACACGGACAGCAGCCATGCCCTTCTTGTCCCCTTCTGTGTGCTAATAGAAGTGAGCGGGTCATTTGGCATTAGCAAAGGAGTAACTTAGCATTTGCACTGAGCTGAATCTTGCCAGACTGTGTGCATATTGGAGCCAGTAGACAGCGGCTCCTTTCACGTTGATGAATGGCTTTTTTCAAGCGTTCTGCTCCCTAGTTATGAGAAGGGTGACCCGGTCAGGAGACGACTTTATGAAGCTATAAAAAATGTATGTCACTTCGGACTCTCTAATGTCACGGAAAAAAAAGGGAGAGAGGGAGAGAGGGGGGGAGAGAGAGAGAGAGAGGGAGGGGAAAAAAAATCCTGTGCACAAAAAAATAGCAGGGTAATAAGCCTGTTTTCAATGCTCTAAATAGCTTTCTGTCTACAGCCCCTGTGTATCCCTGTGAGCTGGGGCTGCCACTTGCTTCAACAAAGCAGCGAGGGTTTTGTGTGTGTTTAAAAAAGGTTGATTCTCTTTGCCTTCCTATCACAGTAAATGCTTATCATGATGACAACAAGGCATTGGGAACGCAGGTCGGGTGGCTGTTACGTCGGCTGCTGCGAAAAAGCTGTAATGCACTTTAAAAAAAACACAACGTAATCCACTCAAGGTGGCTCTGACTTTTAAGTATGCAGAACAGCTCGAGAGAAAGGCACCATAAAAGCCAAGTAGCTTTGAAAGGGCCCTTTCATCTAATATTTTATCAAGAATTTTCTCTGTGTCACGCAGAATAAAAAGTAAAGGGTTGCCAGGTATGTTTGCCCCCCTGCCTTTGGTTAATACTCGAGAGTTTAATGATACTGCCGGGTAGATTTTAACAAAGACAGCCCTCTGTAGATCCATAATTCAGCATTCATTGAATTTTCCCATTTCTTTTTAGGCTTTGATATGCATATTTCATTGCATTAGATGCTTCCCCCTCCCCCATGCCCCCCCTCCACCCACCTCCCAGAGATGTAGCACATTTTATAACTGATGTTAAAATGTTAATTTGCACAAGGTAAGTGGCCTGGAGGATTGAGGGCAGAGGCCTTTTCTTTATTAGGATTTCAATTAGTCACGGGCCAAGTTGGGAACGCCCAAGTTCTGGGTTTGAACACCGCCCTCGCCAAAGCTGAGATGCAAAAGCTCCTGAACTCCTAGACCCAACCGCTGGTCTGCTTTCCTGTTTTTCCTGGTGGGATTTCCAGTTCTCACCCCACCCGGCCCTGGAACAACTTGCATCACGGTAGAAACAAGACTAGCTGTGAGCCGAGTGCCAGGCTCAGATAAATCACGGACATGTCTTTGTAGAGACTTGGAAAGCTCTGTGGTTTTTTGACAAGCAAAAATTGGGCTGGGAGGAGCACAAATCAGCAGGATTCAATAATAGCAACGTGCAAGTCTGCGTAAGAAGGGTGGAGGGGACACAGAAATGTAACTTGTACCTTTGTGGTATTCTGTGGGGGCGCAAAATAGATGTAGCTTTAATCCATTTAGAAGTCCCTGGAGACCGAACTGAGTCCTAATGAAAGTTCCCATTGAAGTTAATGGACCTGATTCTCTTCTCATTGCAGGGAGTAATTCTAATTAAGTCAATAGAGTTACACTAGCATAAAACTGGTGTATGTGAGAGGACTAGCAGGTCTTGGGAGAGTTGAGCCTCCTAATGACAGGACTAAAATTGGACCCCGAAAATTCCAATCACTCTTGCACCGAAATAAATTCAGCATAATTGCATCAAAATGCATTCAGCAGGCAGTGGCCTAAATTCTGCAGGATTGTTCCTTGGTCATAACTGTGTAATTCCACCCTCTTCCTCATGGAAGCAAGATTAGGATTTCGCTCTCAGCGGTTGGAGTACGGAAGGAAATACAAAGCCAGAGAAGGGAACATTTTTACTTTGATTATTACTTATTATTTTCATTATTCTTGACGATAACCAGCATATACTTAAATCAATAGCAAAACTCCTGCTTCTTTCTCGCTGAAGGAGACAACCCTCAAACAGTAAAGCAAATGGAAATCAAAAGGAAGGCACAGTCACTCTTTCCAAAAGCTTTCTACCTGTGGAAATGCATTACAAAGTATGGGACAGAGGGGGAGCTTACCCCAAAATCCCCAAGACTGTGTAACAACCTGTGACAGTACTGGCTGGTACCACCATAGCATCCTTCCTTAAGCCTGGTGGCACTTCTCATACCATGGGAGAAAGGAAGACCATCACCTAGCATTAGCTCGGTGGTCCACTTCTGATTCAGCCCAAGAGCAGACGACCCTTACCCTCTAGTGTATAAGGTGGAGGCAGTCAGTGCGCAAATCCCAAGACAGTTATTTAAAGCCACACTCTTTTTTTTTTCTCCCATACTTTTGTCCTCTGGAAGTGTTTAAGCTTGGTAATGCATAAAATATATATTTTTGCAAGGAAAAATTTTCCCTCCATTTAAGAATTTATTAACAATTTACATAATTGCTTAAGTAATCTGCATAATTGACAGAAAGTTTAATTTGACCCTAGTTCAAATGCAACACTTACGGTTTTAAATTGAAATGGGTATAATTCATTTATGAGAGTAATTAAGCCATAGTGTCTAACAAATACAATGTATGCTGCCTGAGGCCTTCAAGGCCAGAACATGCTATTAGGATGTTTTATTTAAATATGTCAAATCTGTTCATCTCCAAAGCCGCCTGCGTTAAAATATATCAAATGTCTTACTTGACCTTTAAGGTGCCCTACTGAAAACAGGGCATTAAAAAAAAAAAATAAAAAAGTCACAGGCTTTTCTGCATGCCTAAGGAAAGGCAGGAGCGGTGGAAGGGAGACCACGCGAGGAGTGCTCTGAATGAGATTATCAGACCTGCTGGCAGCTACACAGCTTTAAGGGACTGATTTTGCTACCTTCATTGAGTGAAATCCATTGCTGTGTGCAATGCCAGCACAAGGCTGTTTACAACCACGTAAGCCATTCAAATAGAGCTTAGGTGGAGCAGAAGTCTTTATGTTGGCCTTCTGCAGAGACAACTGAGCAATCCCTGGAAATCCCTCAATCGCTCCGAGACCATCGAGGTTCTGGTAACGTGAGCCAAGATAGTGGAAGCAACCCCCGAATGCCAGGGCTAGACAGTGATCTCCTCCCAGATTACCCTCCTTGAGGATGGCTACTCAAGGTTACAGCTGTCCTTGAAGGACAGATTCACTAGTCCTTACTCGGGCTGACTGATGCTTTCCTTCTGCTTTATTCCTGTTGAAATTCTGGCTGCCGCTCAAGGTCCTAGACTGACAGTTACCATTTGCATTTCCCTCTGTTTGGGTGTATTGAAGTATATGGAGTCTAATCAGCTGTACTGTCTTCAGTCTTTAGGGCTGGTAAATAAAAGTCTGGCTAAAGTTGCTTCTGAAAAGCAGGTCCCATACATGTAGCATGTTTTAAATGAAGGCCACCCTTTTTCTGTAGGGCTATGGCTGAAGGAGTTGAGATTTGTCTTGAGAAGGAAAAGTGCTGAAGACCTGTTCAGCAGGAAGAAGAGCTTTTATTTTTGTTTTGGAATTTTTTATTTTTGCCACGTTGCTATGCTGAGATCCCCTTGTGGGCCCGTAATTTCCCAGGGTTTAGGTCTCAGGCTGTGAACCCACGCCTGATTTCATCTGATTCTCGGCGTTGGACAGCTCGGCTGACTCATCCTCCAAATGCAGTTCCAGACTTGCTGGGGTATAACAAAACCTCAGCTCCTCAGTCATTTCAACAAGTTGCTAGTCGGGTATTAAAAGGCTGATCATTCTTTCTTGAGTGAACATCTGGTATCATCAGGTAGAATAATTCATGGCGGTGTGGTACATGCTATAACTTCTGATCTTTCCTCTGCAGTCAAAAGAAATGGAGTACGAAGCAGGACTTTGCTTTTTTCCTCGAGACATGTTCCTAGTGTATTTCAAGGCAGATCTACTCACTTTGCTAATTAAGATACAATGCGATATACATGGGAGAGAGAGATGAGATGCAGGATGAATGTATGCCAAGTAGCGATCTCAATTACCAGTCATATAGATTAAAACTGTCTGATATTAAGGAATTTATTAAAAGCCTTCCATAAGGTACAAGAGCGTGGAGAAGAGCAGTTTTGCCCACTCTTGTGGTTGTGTCACTAGTTTCATGATGGATGGCTTTTTTATCCAAAGTAGAAGCTACAGAGAATGAGGAGCATGAAAAAAAAAAAAAAATCAGCATTCATTAAAAAAACAGTAGAGATGATCCAATCACAACAGTTCAACAAATTACCATGAGTCAGCTAACCTGCAGTAACCATCGCTGGGAATACTCTTATTTGGAAGCAAATGCTAGCTTATGTGTATGGTACAGCTCAGCCTGCCATGAAAGAAGGCAAAGTGAAATATATAATTTTGCATATGCCCCAGGCCAAAGAATGCACCTGCAGGAAATCACTGCAGCTCAGCTGAAGGTAACTTGCTACAGTTCCCTGGTAGTGGGTAGGAAGCACGCATTCCTAACCTGGCTGCAGGCACGATGTATAATTGGAAAACACCACCCTAATCCTAAATAAATAAGGCCCTTAATGGAAGCACTTGCTCATTGATCGACTGATTGATGGATTGATTTTTTTTTAATTTAGATTTAAGAATTAATCATCTGGTTATCTTTTCCCACCCCTAAAATGCAACTCATGGTTTCAAAATGATTTGCTGGGAAATCAGTATTAGGACAAGAAAGAAGGAATGCCCAGTTAGCTGATGAGCCTGAAAGACTGTGCATTGTTCCAAAATGTTGGGAGTTCTACAGTCCATATTGACGGAGCCAAAGAAGGGTTTATGAGGACCTCAGAGATCAGAGCCCCATATCAAAACCTTGTAAAATGTTGTTATGTCATCGGATTCTCTTCAACTGCACTGGTCTGATATAAATGGGTAAAAAACGTCAAAGCCAGTATCATGGAAGCAAGAGAGTACATTGTGGTTTTAAGAAAGGTCTCATTTAAATGTCAGAAAGGGATCACGTTTCTGGTACTGTGATCGTAACAAATGAGTGTGATTATTAAATCTTTCTGTTAGAAAAAGAACTACAGGCTTTTGCTAGTATCTGATCCCACCTGGGAGGAGACTTTCCCCCTGGCCGGGAGCTTTCCAGGTGACATTTAAATGGAGCCCCCTGGGAGTGGGGAGAGGAGAGCAGCGGGGCAGGAGGGTGAGGGTCCCAGGGCAATTCCTAGGGGATTCCCATCACAACCACCGGATCAGCCTGGTGAGCCTACTTGGAAAGCCCGCAAGGCAAACTGACCTCAGCATGAAAATTAGGCCATTGCGCACATCTCTCCAAATATCTTTGATTCCAGAACATCTGCCCAGAATCAAGCACCACCAGTGAATTACTGATCATCATTACTGATCTAATAATAATCTCATAAATAATACATCGCCTTCAGCTTCAGGCAGCCAAGTCGGCAGCATGAAGTACTACTAACCCCGAAGGCACAGATTTCTTCTAAAGGGCCTCAGTTGAGCTTGTACCATCAGTTAAAAGTGCGTGGGTTTCACAGCAGTTAATTGCCTGATTTGCAGTTTCCAGGTAGACGTCTAGATAACAGTTAGACACTAGGTAGCACATAATACTTTTACATCTGTAGTAGTAAGTTACTTCTATAAAAAAAAAAAAAGATATATGACACACAAAATATTGTATATGATTAGTTATTATATAGAAAACCAAATAAGATTTCTTGGTTTAAACCGACAAAACCAGAAGTGATTTCCTATAGCATGAAGGTTTAACAAAGTCTTTATTTGTAAACCTCTAGTTCTAGTTTGATTAGGAGAGGAAGTCTGAGATTAAATCAGTCAATCAATCGATTGATCATTGCCCAGCCCATTTCTTTCTGAATATTGTTGGCTAAATTCAGCTATCCATGTTTACCATTTTAGTCTATGTGGAAGCACTGTGGGGAGCAAATCTGTGTGTGAACCTACAGTCTGTTGCCATACATTATTAACTTGCCACCCTGCCATTCTTAGTCCACGCTACGCACAGCTTTATCAGGATAAAGCTCCTGTATAAACTAAGAGTGGCTAAACAGACATCAGCAAGTTAGACCCAGCATATTAAAGTCTTGTTTCTTGTGTCACTTTGCTTGTCACCTGGAGCAGGCTCCCATGTGAACATGGGTTGGACCCCCCCAACAATTCCCCGAGAAGCCTTGCAGCTGTCTTCAGGGGCATCCTGGCAGAATCTGCCTTGCGTTCCAAAGCCTTTTGTTTAAAACAAGTTGGAGATTAGTTTCAGAATCTTACCCAGACCAGTCTGCCATATTCCTGGATATATTTAAGATGTAAGTAACTCCTACCTCAGTTAAAATCGGAATGAAGGGCTTCACACCAAAAGTTTAGAAACATTGCGAAAGAAGTCATCTTTATTCAAAAAGCCACCCATGTTTAATGTCTGAGAGGTAGATTCTCCTCCTTCCCTTTCTATAGGGCATTACTGCAGAAGAAATCGCACTGAAATCAGTAAGGCTACCGAAGGTAGATGCTGTATAATAGGAAAGGCAGTGGACAAATTGAGGGGGAAAAGGGGAGGGCTGGGTCCGAGGGAAACCGGGCTGACTAAAGTAAAATTTCAGGAACATATCCTACGGTCTGAAGTTTTACCCACTTACTTTATTTTTTCTCTTGCATTCCAGTTTTTTTTTATCTAATTCTTTGCTCAAGCAGTGGCACATTATTGTGTATTCCCACAAATAATTGTAAGGGCAGCTGACATCATTTAGACATCAAAGTACCTGATGGGGCATTTAGATGTGCAAGTGACCTTAAATACACCCACTGAGAGTACAGAAATGGAAATAGAGCTTTAAACTCTGGCTTCTAGAGTTTAAGTGCAGATGATTCTGTATCGTTTCATTACAAGTGGTTCTAGCTGGGCTTGGAATTTGCATCCCTGCGCCATCAGAATGGCCTGGAGTTTCTTAATTACCAAACAAATGGAGAGTGGCTGCTTGATTTTGACAGCTCCTTTGTGTATCATTCTTCACAGAACATGAATGATTAATGGAATTTTCCCAACACAGTCAAAGTTGTTTACTGATGGAATTAAAGCTGAAATTGGCAGTGCTCTTTAGGGAGGACTTTTTCTATAATGTCACCAGACCTGCCAAGCTCTCCTAAAAAATAGGGACAATTAGTGATGGGTCAGAAGGATTCTGGGTATTAAAAGGTTTGGTTCTCTCCAGTGAAAGTGAAAAGGGAAGTGGGCGAGTGAAAAACAAGAATGAAAAAAAAAGGAAACCCTAAAGCCTGTTATTGATTGTTTCTTTCAGGGAGTAATATCCTTGGGCCCAAGGTCTGTGCTTGAATTGAAAGGGAAAAAGAGTTAAATTTCGGTGTTTGAAGATACAAAATACATAGAAGCAGCAAGATAAAAGAAGCCAATGCTCAACACTTTCTGTTTAAGTCCTTCTCACAGGACAAATGAACGTGAAGACTAGTTGACCTCAGTGAGTGTACGCTTCACATTGTCAACACAAGGTGACACTTTATATGTAGGAGTCAAACTTCTGAGGCAGCTGGTTATCAAGGGGTGGAAGAAGAGTACAGACAGGGCACAACCAGAACAGCTGTGTTTAGAACATGGCATTTGTGCCTTTGTTGACATTTTGAACACTAGAAATGCCTGCAGGAACAGCTGTCTGGTGCAGAAGACAATCGTTACTAAAGGACATCCAGTGTCCTGTGCATCCTGTCTTGTAGGGAAGGTTACAAGGCTGCTAGATGGCCCAAGGAGCTGTTGTCACTGGAAACGTACCAGTACAGACTCAAGGGATGGGAATGTGCAGGTGAAGGAGATGCAGAAGAGACTGGTGGTCATGGTATGTAACCAGAGCATGAAAGGAAGCCGACTACAATGAGTTGGGCAGACCCCCAAACTGAATCATCTGGAATTATTCTGAACATATTCATAAGTATTGCTTTTGCCCCGTATTTTCATCATTTGCCTTCTTGTCCCCTTACACTGCCAGATTCCACAGGCAGAAAAATTTGTGGGAGTAATATCCTCCCATCAGCAGTGGTTCATCTGGGACACACTTACCAAGTTCATAATAAAGGCAAGCCCTACAGACCGTGCTCAATGTTTAAAGTGTTTTATGAACAACTTCACACCAACCCCAGGAGATAGTTAGATAAGCATGTGATTTATTTTTATTCCCATTTTCCAGATGGAGAAAAAATGGTGAAGTGACCTTCTAAAGGCCGCAGAAGGAGTTGAAACTGAGATGAGATCAAGGAGCTCCTGACTACCCTGCCTGTGGGGAAAACATCAGATTGTTCTGCATCTCTCTTCTGCATCTATTGCACTGACAAAGGCCTTTCACCACACTCACGTGAACATGTCTACAAGATGGATTTTTATGACTGCAGTGGAATCTGGTAGATGGCCAGGATGCTTTGGTTTTTAGCTATCCCATATCATACTTTCCTGATGTGTTTCTCTCCCTCCCGCCTCTGAGCATTTTTCAATAAACAGGCAAAATTACCCATGAGCAGGGCTGCAAGGGACAGCACAGAGCCAGCGAAGTCATACGCCTCCCGTGCTTGTATAGTTAGCAACAAGTATATATAACACAGCCCTGCCCTTCCTCTTCTAATGAAAGTGGCTCACCACCAGGTAGGTGATCAGCTGCCAAAGGAGATTAATCTCCCTTTTTAGCATGTGTTTTGAGGTTGGGAGGGATATCAGTTGCTTTAGTATGTTTTTAACATCACCTAAAGCATAGCCAAGGGATATAATCATGCCCTTGGGAGAGCAAAGGTACAATATGTAGCTAAGTGCCTCTAATTCACAGCAGCATGATTGTCTATTGATAACTGCCTCCTCCCCTTTAGCTGTCCTGCCGATCCTGAGCTTGGTTAATAAAAACAAATGAGTTCAGCATGCCACCGCACAGTAAAGAACATGTATTGGGGGTGTCAGGGTGGGGGAAAGTTAAGTGTTCTCTTTTGTTTTCTTTTCTTTTAATGCAAAACCCAACTGGCTTGGTGATCTCCAGATATGCACAAATACTGATGCCAGATATTCACTTGCACAGGCAAAAGTAATACAAGTACAAAAGGGAAGGCTGAGGTGGAGGAAGGGGAAATGGCTGGGGCCAAGAACTAGGAGCCAATTCTTGCCATGATGTACTCTTACTGCCTTTGTAATCCTGAGCAAGCCTCTTAGATTAAATTTAATAGCCAGGGCTGGATCCAATGACTGATGCTAATCAGAAAGCAAAAGGCCCTTTCACCTTCCGCTACTAAATTTGCACCTGAAGTTAGTTATCCGTAGTTAATTCTGTACTATTGCATCCTAAAGTCAGACTTCAGGACCGATGAAGCTCCATAGTTTCTATTGGCCTCTGTAGGGTATTTAGTTTGACAATACTGGTCATGATTTCCCCACATATCAGTTTCATTTTCTGTGATAAAGGAACAGCAGTACCACCTTTGCCCTACACCACCCTCACAAACTTATAAGGAAGTATATGATTTTGCAGTTTTTTTATGAAATGGCAAATGCAGTATAAGTCAGTGTTGGAAACACACACTGAAAAATCTAGTGCTGCTTTTCCATAAGCACAGATAGTAGATGGCAAGTGGTGTGCCTGACTCTGGTCACACTCATAATGGAGCTATTCGGAGTTATTTGCGTTACACCATAGTAACATGAAAAGGAAAGTTCACATGGCACAGCAAGGTGGTACAGATCCAACCCAGGTATGTACCCCACAGTCATCGGGGTTTTGCCGTTCCCTCACAGGGAATTAAACTCTGAGGAGAATGAATGCTTTTCCCATGTTTGAAAAGCATCTGTAAAAGATAGAAACTCTTAAGAAAACACAAATCAAAAAACCCTAGCTTATTTGTTCATCCATCATATTTTCCAGGCAACTGGTCTCTTGAGAAACCTCCAAACAAATAGCCAGAAGTGAGTGGTGGGGAGAGGAAAGATATATATGAATTCTGTCAAACAAGGCACATCTTGTAGCTACCTAGTCCTTCTACTGGAATGTAACCTTCATGTTCTTTCCTGATGCTGGCAGGGGTGGGGTAGCAGTTTGAGAATAAATCAGTTTACCTGCAAAGGCATGGACTCTACTTGAAGAAAAAAAAATTCCTTTAAAGAATGGCCTGTCCAACAGTTGCAAATGTCCTTGGAGTTCAAGAACTTCTACAACATTCATTTCATCATAAGACTGCCTAGTGCTTGCACTATTTTAAACTGTCCAAAGTCAGATAATCATCTACTACAGTAAAAAAAAAAAAAAAAATTAAAAAAATCAATTGATCACATGCCCAGGCAATACTTACCATGGACTGTACTTATTTTGGCTAAAGGTGTACAAGGAAATTTTTCAAAAAATGTCCCGGAGGGAATAAACAATTAGCAAGACAGTTAAAAAAGCAACCACAACACCCTGGCTTAATGGAGCCATTGCAAAAAAAAATCCAGATAATTTGATCTCTAACAAAGGAGGGCCTGTCAGGTCAGTAACCCAGAACTGAGGTAATGGTTTCATATAACAATACTCCTTGACTCAGTATTCATTTTCAGCCCACAGTGGTAAAAGTAAAGTTCAACCCAACAGCAGCTGTCAAATACCTTTGGCTAATCCCCCCGTAGCTGCTTTGGTACAATTTTGGTGGTGTAATACATGGTATCACCCGACCCCAACAAGGCCACCGCACTGTTAACACTTTGCCCTTGGGAGGCACATGAGTGGGTCGGAGTGGTTACAAACTTCCCCTTAGGTATTTAGGAGAAAGACCTGCTCACGCTCCTGACTACATCTCTGCTGTACTTTGTGCCACTGTAGTGCTGAAATGTGTTTCTTTCCAAATCATTAAAGCCTGGCATTTCAGAGCTGGGCTCCAGGGAAAATGTCCCCGCTCTCTGTGCCTTCCCTCCTGTATTTTGAAACGTAGATGCTAAGCTTCAGTGCACCTTCCTGCTGGATTTTCAAACAACTCAGTGTTTTACAGGCTTCAGGATATTATAAATATTGGCCTTTTTTTTTTTTTTCTAACTGTGTGCTGTTCAGGTTTTTCTATTGCTTGGATTGAGCAATGTACTCTGTGTAGTAGGTTGGAAAGAGCTGGGTTAGCGAATCTCGCATCCCAGAAAACCTCAAGCAGATATGTCCATGGGAAAGATGAGGTGCCTAATGATTAGAGCAGCCTATTGGGGCATTTCCTGCCATCCACCTTCTATTTCTCTTTATTCTTATCTAACTACCAGTCATGATAATGCCTTCCCTGTGAAGTAGGCATACTTGGTGCCCAGGAATCCTTGTGGCATTTTGGTGGCTGTTTACATGCAGGCAGAAGGTGAATTTGTGAGAAAAGAAAAAAAAACCAAACAATAAAAAGTCTGAGCCCAGTGTTGTACCTGGCAGATACACAGTGTCTGGTCATCCTGCAGATAGGCAGATAAACTTCATAAAGAGCATGTTGTTACATGAGCATAAACTGTGTTGCCATTCTGGTTTTTTTTTACTATAAATTTTGCTGAGCTCCACCTTCTCTTCCTTCATCATCTGTACCTGCACAGGCTTTCTCTTAACCCATCTTTAAATAATTTCCTTTCAATCTTCTTTGATGAGACCTTCTACATATCCCAAATTCAGGATGAAAAATGAATAGAAAGCAGGGGTGAGAAACGTCCTCTCTCATCACAGCACTGCCAATGTCCTGAGTCTATGCCACCTTTCAGAGGGAAATTCAGATAAAGCTGATGGATGTGGCCAACAGTCTCTGCATGTCTAGACAGTCTGCATAGTTTTCCTTATCCAAACAGGCAAGTCAGAGACACTGGAAGCAAAAGGCTTTGGGGTGAGCTTCTAGTCCCTTTCAGTAGCTCTTCAAATCTCACCTTAACCTCAGCCTTCTTCTCTTTGGATATTTCTTTGGATTTGAACCCTTAATTAATGGAAACTTTCAAGATTACACTTGGCATGGAGGACACCCTGCATGGGCAAAGCACCTGAGAGCGAAATGTTTCCTAACTCCATTTCAGAACAATTTATCTGGGAATCACTGGCAGCCACTTTTTCAGCTACGGGCAGGTTTATTTTACACCCCAGAACAACTAGTATTCTCTCCCTTTGGAGTTATGTTTGCTATTTAACTCTACATACTTCTGCATTTCTTTAGTGTTCTTACACTGACGGAATAATAATAGTAGTAGTAGTAATAATAATAATAGTTGTAATAACAATAATAAAAACCCAACTTCTTTTTCCTTAAGGTACAACACTGTTCCACTTGACTGGCTAGAACAGACTCAACTCCTTTGAAAGTAATGGAATTACATTGCCAGCACAGTTCACTGGTCTGCCTCATTTCAGAAAATTCATCTCTTTTAATGTCTCGGCCATACTGAAGCTCAGCATCAGTTGCTAACCTGTGGAAGCTCAGCATCGCAGCCCAGCAGTCCCAAATCTCAGCTACATCTTGAAATGACTCGATACTCAAATTGACATAACACGGACAAGGATCTGGTCTGGACTGTGTGACCTGAGGCTTTCCTTGGAACTAAAGAGGGAGGTGACATGACTAAAATCAGAAGAAAATTACCATTTAATGCTTTCTCTCTGTGCATACTCCTGCGCAGCATGACTCACAAGCATGCTCAATGTGAAGATATTTCAAGGACTGTCTCACTCTGAGGGGCTGTTCTGACACAGCAAGGGAGTCTCGGGACTTCACAGTAATTTTGCATATTTCTCCAGCGAAGCAGTGATTTCTTTGACTGCAAGTCAGCTAAAGTTCAGAAATCCACCTCTTTAAGTTTGGCTTTTTTTCTACCACCACAGAGACTGCTTGGTAGGACCTGGCAACCACTGTGTTTTGCATTATAACGGTTCCTCGAAGTGAATGGCACCGCTCTAAGAGCCACGCTGGTAAGTGGGATGGACAAAGGTTCAGAGCAAGCTACTCTCAAATAATCCTGCGCCGCTGACTTCTGATGGGAGGTGTTGGTATAACCAAAGCCCTTCGACTGTTTCAGAGTTCTGGTGGCCAACATCCACCTGTACCCCCATCTCAGAGTTGTAGCAACTCATGAGTCCTCAGATCTGGGATGATTTATTGACTGATTGAATGGACAGGATTGCCCCTGCTTGTACGGGTTTTAGGCACTCAGAGGAAACAGAAGGACCCTGTGAAGTCAACTATTTCACCTTCCTGTATCAGAGTCCAGGTATTTATTTCTGTCACAAAGTTCGTAACTAGATGCCAGCAAATGTTGATAACATTACCATACTCACTGGAAATAGCCCATCATCTGTACCTGCTGATAAACACCAGTATTTTCACCTGAAAAATGTACTAAAAATTGACAGCCAGACTTTACAAGTACAAACTCTAGTGCTTCTCCACACACTCACGAAGCAGATGATTTCAAAAGCATTTGAATTTTTAACAGGGACACAGCACTAACACCGATTCCCCAGGCACAGAGGACTGAGAAATTCATCAAGCAGGCAGCTAGCTGGGAACTTTCCCCTGCCACGTCTACGTGCAGGCACTGGGAAAGGAGTCATATTTAGCACACTACAATTTACCTGCATGATTAACCATCAACGGTGTTTTTGGATGTCTAATCAGATTATATTGGGTTTATGTACAATTTTCTAAGCAGGCCGACTGATAGATTGATCAAGGGTAGATGGGATCTGACAGCAGAATATTATGGCAGAATTCTCCCGGTGATGGATGAGCCCACCTTGACACAAACTCCAAAGCTTCGCCTCTTAGTAATAAATCTCAGCATGAAGTCATCTGTCTCTGACCTGAAGCTCGAAATCAACGACTCGGGATACTGAAGTTTCATCGTCTTTATGAACATTTAAGTTGGCTCAATGGCATAAATACACACCTCCCGCATTCAATCTCTTTAATAGTGGCAGGCCTTATAATGTTGTTTTTATTTATTTTTTTTTTGTTTGTTTTATAAAAGGTAGCGACTCATAACTGATTTTCTCACCAGCCAAGGAGACCGCTGCTAATAGATTACATTCTGCATGATGCTTAATGAGCCATGATTGGGAACGGAGATGGGAAATGGCACTTTGGATTGATTTAGCAAGGATTCAGTGGAGGCAATGCCACGACTCCACAAATAGCAGTAGGTTTTACGTGGTGTCATAGAATTATATAACAGGCACCGCAGGTAAAACCTTCAAAACGCCCTGCTGGCTTGGGAACTTAACGTGCATTTTCAAAAGCTAGCTAAAGTCGGATTTGGAAAAATACAGCTAGTTACCCAGAGGGCTTTTTCAAAGCAACGGTGAGAGTAACTTTCAGTATGTGGTGATCAGATAGGCGTAAAAACCAAAATGGAATTTTCCCCCAAGCCCACCTGAAAAGCCTCCTGCATACTCCAGAACTCTAAAAATTGAAATATCTCATTCTTTCCTCATAAACTGCATTATGCACAGAATATACGATGGTGCGATGTGGTGTTCACACCATCCGGAATTAAGAATCTCATTTGCCTGGGAATTAATCCAAAGCCACTGATGTCACCATGACCCTATTTCTTCATGGGATTTAAGCACCTAATTTTTATCAATTTCAGCCGGAGGTCAAGGTTTAGTTCCTTTTGAGAATCTGGGTGCATGAGACCTCAGATCA
Source organism: Dromas ardeola (assembly GCA_013398915.1). Classification (NCBI taxonomy): domain Eukaryota; kingdom Metazoa; phylum Chordata; class Aves; order Charadriiformes; family Dromadidae; genus Dromas; species Dromas ardeola. The sequence continues at coordinate 620,780 of VYZM01019502.1, read as the reverse complement.
TGTTTACATGCACTGGTAATGTAAAAATGTGAGGTTGTGTAATAGAAGTCCTCTAAGATCCCTGTGCTTGGTAGACATCCTGGGTACCCACAGCAGCTCACTGAATTAATTGAGTAATGCTTTCAGGTGACCTACTGCAGACATTTTTATCCGACAGAGCCAGGAAATGGGGTAGCTAATAGACCATTTTGGAGTATTGTAAGATCAGAGCAATCCCATATTTAAGGAGGTTAATATAATACTAATTGGGGCTCGGGTGAAGAGTTCATAAGACAGATGAACCCACCTGAATTTTGAGAGTTTGAACAGCCAGATTCTTAACCCATATTCACTACTGCTTTGAGTGTTTTTGCTCTTTAGCTAAGAAGGAAAAGAAGTATCAGGAGATGGCTGTAATTGTCAGCTTTTTCTGACTAACCTTCTTGACTGCATCTTCTGGGTTCATGGTGGCTGATAACATACCGATGTCATGGCCAATGAGAAAAACCAACTTGTAGGACCAAATTCACCTCCTGACTGACTCTGGTAGACCTAACTGCACTCTGAGATTTTATTTCTGCTAATATCAAAGTCGAGAAACTGACAAAGCTGTATTATTGTCAACCCCTGTAGTGAGGCTGGGAAAGTAGGAATAACAGTTAAGTTAGACCTACGTGAATAATTCATAGGGAATAATTTATTTGATGAATTGACCTCCTTTCCCACCCCCCCACCCCGTTCATGGCCCTGTCCACAAGCAGCCTCTGATTTTCTCTCCTCCATTGTTACTCAAATTGAAAATATCTGCTGAATAATTTCTGAGGATAATTCTTGTTCTGCAAATTTGTCCCTGAGCAGTTAGCTGTGAACATTTGGTATCTATCTGAAATCCCAGTGCTAGCTAGACATACAGATCTCACGGTGTTATTCCTGTTCTCTGCATAAAGGGGACATACATTCAAAATAGCGTGTTTTCCACTCTGGCTATTGGTAGTTATGAGTCCTTTAATGTAATGTTCGGTTCTGCAAGGCGTGTATTTGATTGTAAGACCCCCATTTTGATTCATGTGAGATAAATAATACATATAATGAAAGGAAAAAATGCTTTTCTTCAGGGATTTTCTTATAAACCTGCAGGTGCCTCCCAGGCAAATCCACTAGCTGCCCAATGAAAACCCAAGAAAGCCATGAGTAAAGGGGAACAGATTCGAGTTGTGAGAGCAAATACTTAGTCACAGCCTATAGCATTGTCCACCAGGTAAGCGGGAACCCTCCTGGCCCAGAGCCCCCCCCCCGCAATCACGGAGGGACAACGGGTGCAGGGGATGCAGCACGATCTGCAGGACACGTATACGGCAAGGCAAACAACCCCGGCCACCCTCCCCAGCTCCCATCACCCCGGTCAGGAGGGCCACACAAGCACCTTCACCCTACCCTTACAGCTCCCATCCCAGTTCCTGACGGCTTTAGTGCTGAGCAGCTCCTCAATTCCCTTCACAGCACAATCGTTTGTTTACTCGCTCCACTCATTATGGTCTGCACTCACGTAAGGTGACTACAAGACTGCACATCAACTTTCAGAATCGGGGGGGGGGAAGGGAGTGAGACAGAGTTAAAAGTTTCAGCCATAAAAGCTTTTGACACATCTTTCTGTCTCTTTCTGTCCATGTAATCAATCTTCTAAGTTTCCAGGAGCGGCTGAGATTTTTAAAAACAGCTGTAATCTGTGGTCATTGATGGTGGAGTAGATTGTTTGCCAAACTATTACCATAACTGTCAACCGAAATCAGAAAAATAATCTCATTGTGCTGGACAGATGCCTTTCCTGCATTATTGATATAGTCACTCCAGAGTAATAGAGAAATATAAAGCATTGTTCTATTTACAAAAGGAGATTGGCCAAGTCCTTGAGAGTGAGCAGGAGGGACAGGCACTTAAAGGAAGTGAGATATAGTCAACTCAGTAAAAGTTATGTGTCAGGGTCATGTGGCCTCCATAGTCAGCAGTAGAATCTCAGTTTTCAATAGCTTTTCCTCTCCTTTCTCACTTTCAGATTTAGCTCCCGAGCTTAATCTCTGACTAAATGAGCTTTCCAGGGTTTAAATGCAGCACCATGGAATTTACCTAGCTTTTTCCTCTTTCCGCCTCCCCTTTGGCTGCCAGCATGACAACCCCAAATGTGTCTCCGGGACTGCCCCATTTCCAGAATACGCAAAAACACTGCACCTTCACCATGCTGCTCTTTGCAGGGAGGATAAATCAGGCCAGCGCTGCCCGTTACAATAGAATACAAGAGAATTTTGTTTGCTCGCCATCAAGATACCTCAGAAAGCACTTTGCAAAGCAACGTACTAAATATGAGCATTGCAGCAAATCTTTAGGCAGATGGAGAAGCCAGCCTGCATTTAGCCATAGCGCCCACAGAGTCTTTTGCTGTTACAAATGTTTGTATATAGAGAGGGGCCCAATTTTGCATTGGAATCTGCTACAGTGAACCGATAACCCCAAGTTCCCCATTTATAGCACAAATGAATAAATATCTATATATTCAGAGGACTGGAGGTGGGACTGGAGCTTCTATTTTCATTTGAACACCATGTAGGGGTCAGGCACAGTGAAAGTCCCGTGATCAGCTGAGGACAGGCTCTGGGAGATACGTAGTCTCCTGTCCTTTTCTTTTTTTGAAGGTTTTTTTAATTTTAAAATTGCCTCGCATTTCACTGCGGGGAAAAGATTCTCTTCTCATCAGCGTTTTGAAAATGCAAAATTGGAATTTTTTTTTGGAGGAGGAATTATCTATAGAAGTAGCCCTCCATTTAACTTGAAAAGAGAAATTAGCTTTTACAAAATTACAGCGGTTTTTAGCTTATTCTTGTTCAAAAGCAGCTATATGAGACGCTAGCCTCATTTTGGTAGCAACAAAAGTACTTTTCGACAGCTTAATGTTTTGAGGCAACACATGGCTTCTTTCTTTCTTTCTTGCAACAAAAACATACAGATGCAATCTTTGTCTCAGTAGAAAAAAAGATGGAAATAAAATCAGTTCATCAAATTTGGTGTAATGAGAATTGCTGTCTACTATAAAAATAATTTAAACAACAACAACAACAAAAATGCTTTTACCCCAGTTTTAGTGAACCGTCTGTGAAAGTGCCACTCTAGTGAAGCAAATGGATCCTCTGGTCTGAAGTGTGAAATTCAGCAGTACGTGGAAAAAAAAAAAAAAAAAGCAGGGCTAATTGAAGGACAAATTCTTCCTGGGTGACTACCAGTCAATCAATAGCGGGGACCCATCACGCTGACCGTAAAACATTTGTAGCTTTCAAATGAGAACAAATTATTGTGAGGAAAATACCTGACTGCCTTCATGCAGAAGGACAAACAGTCTATGGTCAGGAAACGAATGCATGAAGTGTCCTTGACACTGCATTTGTCTTGACACGCGCTCTTCTGCTCTGAAGTTGTTATACTCTGGTTACCAAGATGTTCTGAATCCATTAGCGCATGTTGTGGACAAGGGGTTTGACCCAATCCCTTGCTGCATTACACCGCTAACTCACACCTACCTCCAGCACATGTGAACCCGCACACGCGCCTACAAGCACACAAGCAGATACCCAGCCCAATAGTGTTTTTAATTGAAAAGCATAAATTTGGCCTGCTAAATCTATTAACGATTTGTTTTAATTAGGAACCCAGCTGCTTCCTGAGATTTTGCAGTCTGGGTTTCAGAACTTTAGCCGTACTGAAAATGAGTCTCAAGTGAGTTGCTTTGAGTCCTTCAGCTCAGCGTTTTTACAGACTTGTTGGAAGGGAGATGTTTTGAAAAGTTTCCACAGCGCGCCTGACACCCCTCCTCTCTGTCCTTGAATGATACCAACTCAGAGAGGGTAAAACTAGACCTCCTCATCTCCAAGTGCTTCTGAAATCCAGATGAAGGTTGCCTCTCCTCACAGAGAGCAGTTAAACTCATCTTAAATGTAGTTTTCAGAAAGGGTCAGATGGGACCGAATTAAAAGATGTTTCTGCTGCCCCAAACCATCCCTTCCCCAGTGCAGAGAGTGAAGTTAATTAATCAGACTTCCCAGCAAGTACTGTCACCTCTTCTTTCTTTTATTGAGTACCTGGGAGTTAAATTCAGGACAAAACCTGCCAGATTTAAGGACCCTGTATTAGGGCTTGGAGAAGCCAGGCAAGAAATGTCCCCTTTTCCTGGGATATTTATTTAATCAGACCACACACTGATGAACCTGTGAGTACTCAGGCACTCATTCCTGCTAGGTTTGCATTGCCACTACTAGCCAGAGGAGAAGCACTGGCTTTTGGCTGATCTTTTTGTGGACCCATGACAATTTGCAAAGCCTTTCCAAGTCAGTGGTCAAAATACATTGTCATTTTCTCCTTTTCCTCCCAGGAGCCGGGGCCTGTGCCAAGCAGGGAGTCGTTTTTGCACTTGGAGACGAAGCTCAGCGGGAAAATGGAGAGGACTTGTCACTTGAGCATTTACAACTCCAGAAGGCATCAGCCTTTCCCTAAAATTAACTTAACTGACAAAAACACACACTACGTCAGTGACAGTGCATGGTCACTAAGAGCAAAGCGCCCTCCCAAGAAGCCAGGCAGAATCCGCATAGCTAAAGTTTCTTCAAATACTACCTCATTTTTCATTAATATTTCACTGATCATATGCCTGCTCTTTCTCTGTGATCCAGCCAGTATCTCAACAACAATTGTCCAGGTGGAAACGGCATTCATGAGATTAAATGAGCTACGTATATGTCGTCTTCCACCTTCATTGTTTTCTCTTGACTTTTCTGTCTTACTTTGCTTTGTTTTTTTCCTCCTTCATATGCAACTCTCTTTTATAATGCTTTTCCTTTTCTCAACCAATGCCAGTTTCAGAGGCGGGTACCCACATAACTACCTAAGACTGCAGACCATGGAAAAGAGCTGAGAGAAGGAAGGAAAACAAAGCCAGGTGAGATAGAAATGCATGTCATCGGGACAGAGAACTGCTGATTTCAAGCATGTTCATCATTCCTCACAGACTGATGCTGGACTTTGCTTCTATTTGGATGCCCAGGATGATTTCTCAGTATCACCCTTTGAGTGGAAAGGAATTAGCTGTCTGATGACCTTTTCCATCCAGCCAAGAGGTGAAAGCTGGCATAGGTTATCTTTCTCTTCAGCTTTGCTTCAGCCACTCAGAAGAACTTTTCAAATAGCTCAACTCTTGACCACATTAGTTTATTTTATCAATCAAGCTCTGATGCACTGATAATAAACACATCAGCAAAACTCTTGGACATGTTCACTAATAATAAACAGAAAACTAAGTTCTCATCAGTCAGTAAGAAAATGGGAATTATTTTCTACAAAAAAATATTGTCGATAAAGTATAAAAAACAGGCTTGAAATATTTTCATATTCTACTTTTCAACAAACAAAGGAGAATTCCAACCCCCTCCAAAAGAGAGGAGACCTCTCAAAGTAAGAAGTTCCCCCATATAACAAGCTCAAACAGACCTGAAGCAGACAGTCAGTCCTTGAACTTTGTGAAGTTCCCTTGATCAGGTCTATGGGCACAGATTTAAGGTGTCTCAGCCCCCTTTTTTTTTTTTTTTCATGATTCTCTGATTTGTATTTTCCTCTGCTCCTGAGGTCATGATATTGCATGAGACTCTCAGACTGCATTAAAAGTGTCTAGTCTGTACACAGGAAAATGAAAATATAAACATTAAATGAGAAAACTGCAAGTAATCCTCCTCTGATAACTACTTTTTTATTATACAACCTCATTATATTCAAGCCAAACTTATGCTTTTGGATAGAGAGGTATGCTTTATGAGTTTTACATACTTCAGTGTACGCTTTCAAATGAATTCTGTATTTCTCTTTAAGGTATGACTTTATTTTCCTAAGTCCAGCCTAAAGTTTTCCAAATGTAGATTTATTATTTTGATTTGGCATTTCAAACTCTTAGTCAAGAAACACGAAAGAAATCCAGCAAGGATGCTGTTCTTTCCTCTTATTTTTAATCTGGTTTATCTTTAAACCATGGCATGTTTTGAAGATGGTAAGAAAGCAAAACAAGGAATGATTTGACCAGCTCTGACTGGAACGTGGAGCAACCCCAGTGAAGCTCCAAGTGACATGTTGTCTCTTTAGACTCCAGCTTCTAGTCTTTACTTCCCAGACCAATCTTAATTAGCTGGATGGTGCAAGCTCTCCCTCATTAGGACTCTGCACCCTTTGCTCTGCCATACACTAACATCCCAGGTGCTCAGTTCTGCAGTTTGCTAGTGCTGGGGCAACTTTGTGCACCTGTGAAGCCTGCAGCAATTTTGAAACAGGACTGGGGAAAACTGGGGGTTGGAAGAGGCACCGAATTATGTCTTGGGTTCCAACAGCTGTTTCCAAACTTCAGAAACAAAGCTCTGAGTTATGGCACTGAGAATAAAATTTAAAGCCTGCACAAGATTTCTTGTGCAGGGATGGAAAGGGTTTGTACAGAGAAAGTTTTCACATGCGCCACTAGTGAGAAGCTTCCTGGTAACTTGGGGCTGGCTGAAAGCTCCTTTGCATAGGCATAACCCCATATCTAACTTACAAAAAACCTGCTGATTTGAGAGTGCTTGGAGGGAATGCCCTCCTCACGTGTTTATTCCAGTGCAGCTGAGTGATTCTCTCCTGCAAAGACTCCCCTTTCCCCCCTTCTCCCAAAGGGCTGCTCAGCCACTTTATCTTAAGTCTTTTTTGGCTTGTTTACTAAATCTTTAGTCTGCTCACTCAAGGTTAAGGACCCTCAACTTAGGTATGATCCTCCACCTCATGCTTTGGTTCCAGGGTTGACTCGTAAGTAGAAGAGTCCTTAAACTTCAACAAGCAGATTGAAAACTCAGTAAACAAGCTGAGGAAGAGAAACTCAAGAAGTCCAAGTCTCCAGCCACACAGGCATGAAAAGCACTTTATACAATATATATTTAGAAAGAGGTTTTCAGTGGCTTTGTGATGATTTATAAGATGGGGGTTTTTTATGTTTTGATTCTCTTGCCCCTCCACAACCCTTACCAGTCAAAGCTGGGTTTATTGCATAGCCATTTGCCCACGTTTAGCTCAATAATCTTACTAGTTAAATACTGAGGAGCGGTATGCCGAATTGTTTGTTTTTCTCAAAAAGAACAAATGCCAAAGAAATTTAAGTAAATTCTTTTTAAAAATATGTTTCCGCAACCTATCAATATAAATGTTCTGGAGGTACATTGGATATAAACTTACATAATCTTGAGTATATTTAAAAGTTTCCATGGAAACCCTTTCTTTGTCAAAAGAACAACATTGCTCTGGGCTATTTGTAACCCACACCTAGCAATGTCCAGCTCACATATGGGGACCAGGAGGTGACTCTGATGCCAACAAAGGAATGGTCTTGGCTGTTTTCAGTTCCCCAGCCACAGCAGAGGGTGCAAAGTAACATTCCTTCATTATCCATGGATGGAGACAATAACAGTGAAAGAGTTTAGGTGAACTGACCCCTGGAAACATCCAAACGCCAGCCCACCTGCTTTCCCTTGCAGGGACTCTTCTGGTTATAAGTGTTTCTGTAAGAGGCAACGAGTGTACAAGGTCTCAGTTCTCCTTAAGCAAGGGTATTTGTTCTGCATGTCGCAAATTTTCCCTGCAGAATAAGCTGCTCTTCTAATAAATGCTGTTTTGACAGCAGTGTTGCAGCTTGCCAGGAGCTGCTCCCAATGCAGCCTTGCCTGTCTCTGCATCTGCAAAGGCATCTGAAAAGTTGCAGTCCTAATTCTCACGCCATTTCCTTGTCCCCACTATTAACCAATTCTTCAAGACAAAAGGGGAGGGGGAAAGGAGAGAAAAAGTCCAGTCTGACCTTCCTCCCGCCTCCGGAAACACTACACTTTACAGGAGCCGTAAACTGTAGCTGGGTTTCTCGCTGACAGCAGCTGGGAGTCAACAGCAGCCCACCTTCCCCACTTCAGAAATGAGCCCTGGCTGATTGGACAAATATTTCCTATTTACCAGCTTCTCCCCCTCCTCCTGGATAATTCTAGGGTTAATCCACCACACCGCCTCCTCAGCCCAGCCCCGTGATATTGACACTTAAGAAACACAGAGCTGTTTATATTTCATTGGAGAGCTCATACTATCAATTTTCACATTAGTGAGTCCAGCTATTGCTCTCTTCTATCGGGATCTATTGAGTGGTGGCAGTAGAGATATCCGCTGTAGTGAAGGAAAAAAAAATACTTAGCTGTCTGATGAAATGTTTTAAATGCATAGGGTTCACCTTGGGGTTGGCTGCTGCTCAGATTTTATCCATTAATAACACGCAGGGCTGCCACACTACTCTCCAGGGCTGATAGGAAAAATAGTACCACTTACAGATCCCCTGGTTTGCCTCGGGGAGAGTGCACCAAATGCAGCACATATCATACATTTCGGGGCTCAAATTTACTCCACAAGAAGAAAAAAAAACCCAAACATTCTTTATATTAAAAAACAAAACCCAACCCTATTCCTGAAGCACAGACAAAGGGAAGTTGCCACGTAGGCCGGTAGTTGCAGACCGCAAGTGCTTTCCTTATGCTATGAAACGCCTCTGGGCAAAACAGGGGTAAGATTTCAGTGTAAAGGACCTTTTTTAGCTTACTGCCCTGCAGGTTGACATTTCACCCAGCAGGGAGAAGAATCTGAATTGTTACAAGGAGCCAAGCGCGAAAAAGTAGACTCTTGGTCGACCGTCATCCTTCCAGCAAGAGAGTCTCATTTATTTGTATTTTCTTTTTTTTTTCCCCTACCCTTGAAACAATTAACAGGAAAATGATCACAGAATGAGAATTGTTAAATGATTAGATTATTGTCGGCATTCGGTACAAGAACACAGCCAAGTGCTCAAGGGTAAGTATTATTTTCATCCAGTGATGAGGCTAAGAAAGGATTCTGCACCCAATTCCCTGTACATTAATGATCTGAAGATATTTGGGTTGGGTTGCATTGTTTTCCCCGCTCTTTCAAAGTGAGCCACAGAGCTCTTTGCTGCCAGGAAGTGTTATTTAAGAATATGAGTTTCTTTTGTAAAGGGAAGGGCATAATTAGATGTTAAGAGCTGATTATTGTATTGTTCTCCACAGAGATTTGCAAAAGGAACTGCATTTGAAGAAAGAAGGGAAAGTATGTATTGTGCTTGGAAAGTGAGAGGTATCTGGCTTAAATATTCTTTGTCTCCGTATCCGAAAACTTTTTATAAGAGATGAGAAGTAACCGAACTTTCCATTATAGCACATTTGCTGTAAGCAGCCCATTGACCTGCAATATCCACTGTGTGAAGCTGGCACTACAGTTCCCACCCCAAAGACCAGAACAATCTTCTACCTCCTCAAGTAGGGATCACTTGAAAGAGAAAACCATGAATTTTCATATATATATTTTTAAGGAGCTCTTTGAAACAAGTTGAACTTGTGCCTGCGCACTGCTGTTTTCTGCTACTCCAGCCCCAGAGACCTGTTGTACCTCATGTTTCCTCCCTTAGGCACTCAGAGAAGCGAGATGTTTCTATCACAGAGCTCTCAGAGAAACCTTTTTAAGTCTTAATAAACCCTTCTGAGGGGACAAGGACCCATCTATCTCATCCAAATTCTGTAATGCACTTAATGTAAGACATACTGTAGGCATTTATCCATATTGCACCCAGAAGAGACCCAGGCTGAAGGCAGACATCCACAAAGAACCTCTCTACCTCGTGCCATACCACACAGGACATATGCTGTGCTAGTTGCCATCCCCTCAAAAATGTTAAAAATCAAGCTGACAAACCTCATGCTTTTCTCTGGAGGCTCCCGACGCAGTCTCTGGAGGCTCCTGGTGCAGTCTCTGCCAGACCGGTCAGGGAGACAGCCAACACAGACCTTCAGCTGCTACTGACCTCCATTTGATTTTCAGCAGTAGCAGCTGTGAGGGGAAGCTCAACTGATTTCAGCATTCACTTCTTTATTACTCTTCTCACAATGTGAGAGGTGCTTCAGCCTTGCTTAACACCTGAAACCACAGAGACATCACTTCCTCAAAGCTGCCTCTTTCTGCTACCACTCCTTCCTCCTCAGTCTACACTATTTATCATGTAGGAGATGGAGTTCATCTAAAACATACCTTAAAGATCAAGTTCCTACCAGAAAAACACTGAGGTTATCTTTGCTTTAAATGCTGCCATGGTGACCTGGCCACCCAGCAGAACCTCAGCCCTGTGCTGGCCTGTTTCGCCTCTACTGATGAAGTCTCCACAAGTTGTGATGAGCTGGGAAATGCTGCAGTTTTAAACAACCGGACTTCTTTCTAGAAGTTCCCAAGGAATTTGTCCTTTCTTTCTAGGAAAGAAAATAGAGAATCTAGGACAAATGTTTAAAGCCTGCTCACTGTATCCTCACCATTTTCCAAGGTATCTCATTATTCAAGTCTTTAAGGCCCATTTTAAAGCTCATTAGGTACATCCTTCCTACCACTGCTATCAGAAGTTTGCTCCAAAACCTCACAGATGTCATGCTAATTGTTCTAATCCTCAAAATACAGGATTGTATAAAAGAGAAACAACACCCCAGTCTTTTCAGTTTAATTTCTATTGCTGCATATAAACCATACTACATAACACCTAAATATCTGCACCTGAGCTAATCACGTAGCATAAGCACAAAGAGGAAAGAGATGTAAGAGCACCTCAGCCTCTCTGACCTCAAACAAAATGATTCTCGTGGCCCGGAGTCATCCTTTTATATAGCCCTTTTCTCTGCCCCTTTTTTTTTCCTCCATCAGACAACAGCTTCACCTGGAGAAAATAAAATAAAGCAAACAAAAAAAAAAATTAAAAAACGGTAACCCCTTACATACAAGAAATAAAGCTGTTTCACGTTTTATCATACTTTTGTCAAAAATGGACTTCTTCAGGACCAGGCAAGCTCTTGGAGCCAAAGCCGCCCCTCATTTGGAGACAGATGTCACAGTCTTTTTTTTTTAATCTGCAGTAACAGCCTTTAGCTGTATCACAATTAACGCACTCCATGTGCCAAACTGTAACGAACTTGCCTGTTCTCCCCAGACCTGCTTCCAGTCCGAGGTGAGAACTAATGAATTGTCGGGGCCACAGGAGGAAGACAAGGACGTGGAAGCAGAGGGGAAAGAGTAAGAGTACAAACATCTGCGTGTAGAGGACAAAGCTCCTCTCTCTGTCTCAGGTTATGCAGACGCTTTGTAAGGAATTGGCAACCGAGCCACCCCTTCCCCTGCAATCACTCTGTTTAGTTAGGACGAAACCCAGATGCAGTTTGTACGGGAGTTTGTTTGAACACATCCCTTCAGTTTATTGTTGTGGTTTTAGGTTTGGGGTTTGGTTGGTTTTTTTTTTTCCTTCCCTTCTATGCATCTTCATCCTTCATGGTTGATTTGGATTATGATGTAAACTAACCGAACATGACACAGCTGCTCTCTTCAATAACTAAGGAGATGCCGGCTGCCACTCACCCCGGCGCTTTGGTGATTCACAGCAGGGCCTGTTGGGCTTATGGGGGACCTCTTTTTTGGCATCTGTCTATACCATCCTCATGCAGTTTGCTGAAACAAAACCAATGATGTTAGCAGCATATGGGCAGCCAGAATAGGGGTCATTTACCTTATTTGCCAACAAAGTAAAGGACAAGGCCCAGTGGAACAGCAATATATTGAGAAGAGCTGGCAGCACAGCAGCAGAAGAGGAAACCACAGGCAGGAAGGATCCCAGGAGTCACCTCTGCCCATACGTCCCTTTCCTGCAAAATGTTGTTTCTGAGGTCTGTACGGACTATTTGATTCGAAGTTCTGCGAGTTTCGATCAGCTGAGCTGCCTCTGCCAAACCAAACTCATCTGGCTGAGGTGGACACCCCACCTCAGATGCAAAGGCCGACTCCAAACCTTGCTGAAAGCTGAGCAAGATTTTGTTGACAATCAAATTCATGTAACAGCTAACAGAAAATAAATCGTTTCCATCTGCATGCACTTGGACTAATAAAGGCTTGGTCTGCAACTGGAGAAGCCAAAAACCTGTCAGGGATCCAGTCTAATTGTATATCTAACCTGACCAGAAGTAAGAATAATTGGAAACCTCTCAAGTAGATTGTTCTTCTTAACTCACCAGGACAAGCCACACACCAACAGCTTGCACAATCTGACTTCTGCAAACAAAAGCAGTCTGGATAATTTTGGAGAAGACACCGAGCATTCAAACTTCCAGATTAGCTTCCTCTGTTCACTGCCAGAAAAAAAATTAGGCAGTTTTTTCGTCTGGGTAGTACCTCTAGGCATAAGGTTACAGTGCTGGGCATGTTTTAACATATAGGCTGTGCTGAAACAGAGAACTTGAAGGTGGTTAGCTGAGAAAAATAGCTCTAAATAGAATGATGTCTGCAGAAACCAGGGATGACAAATCTGCTGTGATATGAAAACATATGTATATGGCACTGCGAATTTAACTGGTTTCCCCCATAGTAGGCATAGTTCAAATATTTATTGTGACTCGGATTCATGGGTAATGTCCCCCTTTTTGTTAGCAATTTTTGCCTGGAAAAATAAACTCACTTGTTGTATGTGTACTCATAATATGTAAATAATCTCCAAAATTACTACGTCTCCTTCTATATCTATATCAATGCTTATCTAAGTTTCCATCCTCTTTCCGAACATATATATTTTTATAAAACCCTTAGTTTGGGGCATTCACCACTTGCTAAAATTGTCTGGGAATTATGGGCTCAGAGAGTGTTATTTCTACTTGATAATTTTACCAAAATCTGTACCTTTTAAAAATTATTTTGCTTTCTTGTGCAATTATTACAAAAATAATGTTAAAAAGGGAGAAAATGTAATTTTGTATCTTGCTCAATTTTATTTAAATATAATCCCATAAAAAAATATAACCAGGCTTTTTACTGTGTTGTCAGTTATATCAGGAATATACATTAAAATGCATTGCCTTCCCTAAAAATACATGTCTCAATCTATGACTATGTGGTCGCACCTCTTGATTGAGTAAAATGTTTAACAAAAACCTTGAGTATTTTAAAAAAACAAGCAGAATTGTAGCTGTATAGGAAAAGTAAAAATGCTGTAAATAAGGGAGTTGGCTTTTTTTTTTTTTCTTTACAGTTTAAAGCTCCACTTTCTAACTTAGATGCATAAAGATTTTATTTTTTTTTTGTCAGCTTCAGCACAGAGAAACATTAAAATTCATCTCACCCCAAACCTTTGTCGGGAAAAAAAGATGTTAAATATCAGCAAATGGATCTGATAAGCTGCAGACTATTTCTGCTGTCAGAGAATGACTGTAGGACAAAAACACATGTTCAGGATTTGACATCCCTTGGCATCTTGTAAATAGCCTGCATGAATCCACACCTAAAAACTGCCAACACAAGCAAAATTGTGCCCAAGTTTCTTGTAAGTTAAGCAAGCAAAGCAGAGACATGAAACGTGGTTGGATTGAATATAGAAACCTAAAGACCCCCAAAACTGACCTTGAGATCATTTTAGCGAAAGATCTTCTCCGCACTTTTGCAGCGCCAGCCTGATTTTCTCTATATAAAGAGCCCTGCGTTTGTGTGCGCGCGTGTGGATGTGTGAGTGTGCAGGGCTGCGTAATAAACACTTTATTAGGGAAAAATAAAAACCCAACAACTTTCCATAGAGAGAGGCTAAGAAAAAAGAACTGCTGAGTAATACAAAATAGACCCTTCTTTTTTTTTTCTTTAAAGGTTTCATTCCTTAGAAGAAATGTGAAGTAATCCTTTGGCCTGGATTTCTAACTCTTCAACTCCACCCCCTCACTGAAATTAAAAAAAACTTTTTTGTGATTTGTGATTCAAAGATTTCTTCACTGTCTGGATGGCAGGTTTTTTTCTGCTTTCTTTTTCTCTCATTTCTGTAAAAACATGGTAAAAAGGAGGAAAGAAGGGATATTTATCTAGAGGAGGAGGGGATCTGTTTCAAAAAAACATTTCTTCTGATGCAGCATCAGTGTTTGCACCACCAGATGCAGGAAGAGACCACTTCCTCTCTTTTCTCCAGTCCTTTTATTTTCAATTTCTAGCTACTTTACAGAGATGTTGGTCTTCCTTTCTTGGATTGAGGTTTGCCCACTGCCAGCAGGAGTATATCAAAGTTTTTGGACCAAACCGCTTTTTCCTCAAAGTCTGGGGATTGCCTCAGCATTTGAGGGATGGATATTTTGGGGATTACCACAGCGTTAGTGATGGCATCTGCAGGAAACGAAATCCATGCTGTGGTGTGAGATGTCGCAGGCTTGCTTATCCGAGTCACCGAACTGGGAGCACTTTCCAAAATTTCCCTGGGTAAATCCATTTTTCAGGCCTCTGTTATAGAGGATCGACACCTCTGTTGTCTGTGCTGGCTCTAATCCACAGCAGGGCCAAAAGGGACCAGGAGACTGGTCCCACCATCAGTGTGTCTGGGGCAGTGATGCAAACATACATGGACACCAGGCTTCTTCCAACCTGGAAAGTGAAAAGGGAAATGGGGTGGGTCTTTGGAGCTGAGAAAGGTTACTGAGCAGTCAAGAGCTATGTGCCCGGACGCGGTCGGGCCGGGATCGGGAAGGTGATTCTCTCCAAAGGACTTGGAACAGTTGGCAATGTGCCTCCTCCCCTCCTCTTCCTCTGAAGCACCCCTGGAGTCAGGATGTTGGCTTTAATGACTCAGTAGTCTGCTTGGCTGTGGCAGATCTTGTATTTCTGGAGAGAATCAATATAAACACTT